>JAFJYJ010000116.1:0-600000 GCA_019022615.1 Acacia melanoxylon | reverse complement strand
CAAGAACCAGAATCTGGAGTTCTTGACCAATTACTCAAAGTAATTCAAAATATATTTATCTGCATAATGCCCTCTGTTTACATCATAGGGAAATATATAAGAGAACCTAACTGTCATAAGTAACCGCAACTAACTTCCTAAGGATAAGATACACCTAAGCATAACTTCCTAATAAGTCTTATCCAAACACATAAGCATAACCTCCTATTACATAACTTCTTAATAAACAGACTTATCCTATTCCAACTGCCTTTTCCTTCTTGAATAAGCCAGCAAGAGTGTACGGTCAAGTGGGGTTGCTGGTAGTATTGGTAGTATCCTATCAATATCCTTGTTATGTCTCCAAAGTTCTTCATCATTACCTGTTCTATTATCTTGTCCTTTATTTATATTTTACTTCTTTTAGGGTGGGGTTATGGATGCCGAGTTCTGTGATGGTGATGGTGCTAGTTTGTTTTTGTTGTTGGTTTTGTTGTCAAGGGAAGTTGGGGCTACAGTTTGTAGTTTGACTGGGGGTGTTGTGATAGTTGAGACCATGAAAATTGTGTATTGAAGAATTTGGTTGGCACTTTGCTCTATGGTGAGTGAAGATTTTGATGCTGAAAGAGATTGTTTATTCCACTGAAAAGTATTGCTGTTTATAGGCACAAACTCTAGACAATAAATATGGGATTTGGCTGAAATCAAAGGCATAAAATTGAAACTGAAAATCAGATGAAAATTTTCTAGATAAATGATGTTAAGAATTGGGGAAATTTCCAGAAAAATACTCTGGGAATTTCAAAGTCCCAAATCAGTTTTGTTTACAATATGCTTCATTAGTTATTTACTATACTTGATGAACAAATGACAACACGTTTTAGTGGGAATAACTGATTTTGGATTTTCAAATTTTGAAGGTTTTAATTGGGATTTTCCCTAATAATTGCATAAATCAGTGAATAGGATCAGCATTATTTTCAACCAAATAGAAGAAAAAATCTTTGGCCCTCTGTGCCCTAATAGCTTGCCAAGTGCCAACAATGAGTAACCCAAATAGTGGATGTTGAGTAAGAGAAATTTTAATCACACACAAAAGAAGTCAGCCAAAAACTTCTTTAAGCTGTGTCATTTTATTTGATTATATGGTTGAGGAAAGCAGTTGAGAGAATGTCAAGACATCTATTTGTGGCAAACAATGAGTTCTGACAAAACCTAAAAGCTATAAAAAGGTCAATTTGGGAAACGGAAGTGAGAGTTATTTTTACTGTTTGAAAGTTAGTTTGGCAAATGTACTTTTAGCAAACTGTAAACCCAAAACACACTTAGTTTTGCTCATTTAGAGGATAGCTTGATCTTTGCATTCATTTTATTTTGCCTCATTGACCTCTACTTTTTTGTGTGTTCAAAATGAAGTTCAATAATATCAAAATAGGTCGCTATATTCTCTTTCATTCTTTCCTTTGTTATGCAGATAAGAGATAAATTTGGGCATCAAGTAGAAGCCTTCTTTGTGATACTTACTGCAATTCAGTTTCACTTACTATTCTATTCCACGCGCCCGCTTCCTAACGTACTTGCTTTGGGTGTAGGTAAGTGCTTGGAGCATGACTCTTCAACAGTTTTTTGCTCCTGTTTTCCCCTGCAGATAATTGACAATACAATGCATTACAATACAAAGGGACAGACCCTGTTTACTGGAAATTCATGGGGATAATTAATTGACAATGCCATGTCTGACAAAATTACCTTGTAGTGTTTGAGTTTGTCTTATTTTTAGTGGTTGGAGGACTCCTTAACCTCTAGGTAGTTTTAGATTTTTCTCTTCCATATAAAATCCCTTTATACATAAATAAAAGTTTCAATGATAATATTGTTTTCAGTTGGACTTATGATGAACCTTAAGTTCTCCATTTGCACAGCTTTGATTCTAAAATTGGCAAGCCTAATGCTTTTTTTTTTTCCTTCTTTACTTCAAAGTTTTGCTGATTCCCCACAAAAGTTTTCAAATGTTTTTTCTTATATATTCCACTCAGTGTAATGAATTTTTGTTTCTAGAATTTGTGAGTATTTGGTGATGTACTTTCTACTTTGCAGTCAATTTGGCATATGGATATTGGTTCAAGGGGAACTTTTATGCAGCTTTAAACTCTCTGGTAAATATATCATATTGTTTCAGTTTGGTATCACATGCAAAGTCTTAATTCTCTTGAATGTTAATAAGTGTGGAGATTCTAGAAATTCAGATTTTGTTTTTATTCCAGTGCAAAAAGCATGTAGTTGACCCCACATAGTCGGATAAGGCTGCTTCTTGTTGTTGTTATATGAAGCATGTAAAATAGGGAGAGGAAGCCCCATGATTCATGATGTTCTGATATTATTCCTCTTGAACTTGACCCTTCTATACTTACATACAACTGGAAGAAGAAACTTAAAGTCTCAGAGGTCTTTTAATGAAGGAACAACATTGTTTATTTGTCGCCAGATGTTTAAGTGTATATTATGATGAGTTTTTATTTATCAATGTGCTGTCATGTGTATAGGAGTCTAGGTGTTGTGCTGTCTTTAATTGAAGTAGTTAGTTGTGAGTCAGTTATACAATTAAGTTCTTGTATTCCATGTATATGTAATAGATCTGGCATAATGAAATGGGTGTATCATCGAGAAAATATTGTGAAGATTCTCCTTCAGCTTTGTTCAATTATGAATAACAGATTCTGATTCATATTCTAATAAACATTTCCTTCTCACTACTTGTCTTTCCTGCATAATTTTGACCCAACTTTATCACATTCTTCATCCTGAAGAATAAGGGAGAAAATGCCAAAAGCAACTAGGAAATAATTACAGCAAAGGCAAATGATTTTTTTTTTTTGGTTGGGAAAAACGACAGAGCATAGTATCGATGAAAGAAAGATAGCCAAAGATGGACACAAAGCTGCTAGTTGTTGGTCCTCATTAATGTGCCTTATTTGAATACAATGCTTGCTGGTACTCGCCCTCAAGTTGAGGCATTAATGTTGATCTATCCCTAGTTTGCCGTTCAACTATTCAAATGTCACTCTCAAGAGAGCCCTTGTCATCAAATCAACCACTCGAGAGTTAGAGGATATATAAGCCAGATCAATGATTTCTGAATCTATTTCCTGTCATTAAATGCTTGTTGATCTCCACATGCTTAGTTCATTGATGATGTATTCAATTCTATGCAATCTTGATACTGGCTGTATTGTCACACCATACCTTCATAGGTATTGAGACATTCAATCTGGGTCCCTTTGTTGGCATTTCTTTATCGCATTATTTTGCGCTCAACTTTTGCACTCCTCATCGCCTCTATTGGTTGCTTCTTCCTCCAAGTGACTAATGCCCAAACCTAGGTACAATACCTAGAAAGACCCTTTCTAAGTGACTGGCTTGGCAGTTTGCATTTGTATGCATTAACACACTTTTGGTGTTGCCTTAAGAAAAAACCACCCTTTGCTTGGTGTCATCTTTAGATCCGTCTTGCGTTCCTCTTGAGGCATGCTTATGAATTGATTCATTACACTTTTGAGGAAACTGATGTTAGACCAGGTATGTGATAGGTAAATCAATCTCCCTACAAGTCTCTGGTATCTTCTAGTATTGTTAGAATATTAGGAAATAAATCAACTTTATTATTAGGATCCCCTGATTATTGTCCTCCTTGATTATAGGATCCTAATTATATCAGCTTTATTAGCCTTTATTGTAATTTATCTTAGGCCCTAAGTTTCTTTTCTATCTGCCTATATAAAGACTCCTATGTACTCTCTTTTATTCACTGAGTTTAACAAGAGTGAATTTTATCCCTCCAAATTCAACATGGTATCAGAGCAAGATTAATACCTGAAGAAAATTAATACTTCTGCGCTGGTTTTCTGGCGTTGGTGACTCGCTACTCTGTTCAGAATTTCAGAGAGGCAGTGAGTTACACAGCGCCGGGAGACACCCAATTTCATCATTGTTTTCTGTTGGGTCAGCCAGTCATCCAGACCGTGATTTTAGTCTCTCATCTCGTCTCTATTGTCCTTGTCTCACTACTCCCTGGGTTCTCCGTTTGTCAGACCCAATGTCAGCAGTTTCCGGTGAGATTCCCAGATTCCGGTCAGTTTTTGGCGAAATTCCTAGTTTCCGGCGAAATTTCCAGATTCCGGTGAGCGTTCCAGAAACAGGAAAAGAGAAGAGAGCACCATGGTAGGAGTACTCAGAGCAACACAGATTGCCACCTCCATTTTCCCGGAGCAGATCGACTTCAACCTTACTGCCGGAAAACCAGAATCAGCTCTCGATCGCTGGCGAGTTTAGACCACAATCAGATTGAGCTTTAGAAATCGACCGATGCTCCACTGTCTTGCGTTCGAGCTTCACCGGAGCAGATCGAGCCTCCACCGGAGCAGATCAAGTTTCACCAGAGCTCCACCTTTGTTCGGTTGTCGCAAGTTCTCCTCTGTTCTCCATTGTCCCTTCCTCGCCATTGTTGCAGATCGAAGGAGAAGATGAAGAAGGAGGATCCGATCCGTTCGTAAAGAAAAAGAAGAGAAGGTATTGAGAATGAGGAAGAAGTCACGATAGGAAAGAAGTGAATTTGACCTAAATCATTATTGTCATTTGTTAACTGATAAAAGAGAGAAAATGTATACTGAATTGCTAGTATTACATTGTATGATGATACACCTACTTATACACAACTAGAAGGACATAATAGTAAAGATACAAAGGACACTAATGGAGGTTTAGGCTGGACACTAATGGAGCACTACAGAGACAGCTAGATGATAAGATGGAGGACCCCTAAATGACCCTACTCTAAAGGACCCTAAAGGGTTACAGCTATTCTAACACTCCCCCTCAAGTTGGAGCATTGATGTTAATCATGCCCAACTTGTTACAAAGATAATCAACCCAAATTCCTCAAAAAACTTTAGATAATAAATCACAAAACAAAATTCTCACACTCCCCCTCAAGCTGTAAGCAGCTTGAGTAACAACAAAACCGCAAATAATTGCCAAACACCTCTCCGGAGGACGCAAAATTCAGCAGATTGGCATTCAAGACAAAAGAGCACTTCACGAACGTGCTGGAAAACGAAACAACCAAACATCCAGCCACTAGAAACCAGTGAACTTGCATGAAGCGAAATGCAGACTGTGCTGAATTCATTCTCACAACATAACCTTCGAAGCAAAGTACCGGCCTATACACACCGGGAATGAAGGCTCGATGTTGTAGAACAAGACATGACCAGAAAATGGTCACAACTCCAAACTGAGGCTTCACAATCCTTGACAGCAAACGTCACCAACGTGACCAAACAGAAGCAAACGTCATCCTAATGACCAAATAACACTTCCACAACCAGGAAGCAAATAACCACCAACCAGAAGCAGATTGATGAAACGGCACTGGAGCCGAAGACAAACTAACAAAGGAAAATCACCATACGTACGTATGAACAGTACCCAGACGTATAAATGAACAGTATCCGTCAGCATGAATGAACAGTACCAATGACAAAATATACCGAATGAACAGTAGTCTAAAATATTTATCACATGAAATGTGAAATTTGAGTCTCAAAGGCGCTGGACTCTTCACATGGCGGTCCCCACCACCATCAAACTTCCAGCATGCTTTCCTATTTTTCTTTCAACGTGCCCACTATACCTTGCACACATGATGGACCCCACCATTACGAAAGCTTTTACTTTATTTGATTCTTTTCCTACCTGCTGCATGATTCTGCATCATTACACCACTATCTTTCATGCGCACAAATCACCTTCACCTTGGCTCCACTTCGGTTGCCGGCACCAACCTTCCACCATCCCCACCTTCGTCTTGACCAACTCTACATCTTTACACCCATAAACAGATCTCCCTCCGGCGAACCACCGATGGACAGTGACGAGTTTCAAGCTCACAGAAGGACAGCCAACGGAGACTCGAGCACATGCAACACTCTGGTTTTCAACATCTGTCTTCGGAATCTGGAAATATCGCCGGAAAATTCAAGAACACGCTGGAATCTGAAAACTTCTCCGGAAATGCAGAGAATCTAGCCAGAAAGCTCAGAACACTTGCTGGAATTTGCAAACTCCACCGAAACTGCAGAGTACCAACGGATTAAAGGGTCCCCGGAATCTGGAAAAGGTCGCCGGAAACTAGAGATCTAGCCGGAAACTGGAAAATTCAGAACTTCACCGAAAATCAAAGACTATCGCCGGAAATAACAAGAAGACGTAAAATGGTGGTTTGGACAGAACTGAAACTCGCCGAATCTGGAATTTTCACCGAAACCGGAAAATCTCGCCGGAAATCAAAGAAACTCCGTAACAAGCTCCGGTAGCCAATCAGAAATAGCACAACAAGGTACACACGACGACCTAACAACAAGGCACACACTTTCACTCTCCCCCTGTGAATAGTGATGACATGAAAAATAAGCTTCAGCAGCCAACCAAACGAAGAGGTACATACTTCTCTTCTCTCTCCCCCTGTGAACAGTGACAAACACGGTCACTGTTCACAAAACAGCACCCACACTCAATCAGAAATCGAACACGTAAAGGAGAAACCGACGATCGAAACGAGATGACACGCACACAAACACTGGAAATTCACAAGTTAACCAAATAATCTGAAAATCTTGCCGGAAGTGAGAACCTCACCGACAAACACACTTTGATTGGCCACTGTCACTGTTCACGTGACCATATACCGTTCACGCTACAGTGACAGCGGCCACCGGAAAATGGCCAAGAATTAACCAAGCTCTGATACCATGTTAACTGATAAAAGAGAGAAAATGTATACTGAATTGCTAGTATTACATTGTATGATGATACACCTACTTATACACAACTAGAAGGACATAATAGTAAAGATACAAAGGACACTAATGGAGGTTTAGGCTGGACACTAATGGAGCACTACAGAGACAGCTAGATGATAAGATGGAGGACCCCTAAATGACCCTACTCTAAAGGACCCTAAAGGGTTACAACCCTTAAAGGGTTACAGCTATTCTAACATCATTATTAAAAACAAAAAAAAAAACAAATCAAACGTTGCAGTTTTTTTGACAGAGGAGTAAACTGCCATTTCAAAATTCGAGGATCAAAATGTCATTTCAGAAATTTCACAGGATCAATCTGTCATTTACCAAATTGAGGGACTCGAGATTCTTCTGGGCAAGTTCTGCTACTCAATATGGGACCTCTAAGACTCGAAAAATGAGTACAAGCCCAAACAAAATATGGGACCTCTAAGACTTAAAAAAAAATACAAGCCCAAACAAAATAAATGGGCCGCTGAGACTCAAGAAGAGTACAAGCCCAGACAAAAATAAATGGGCCGCTGAGACTCAAGAAGTACAAGCCTAAAGATTTTGAAGATTGAAGTAGGCAGAACAAAGTTTGAAGGATTTCGAGGCAAGTTGGGTATGATCGACATATACTCTCCAGCTTGAGGGGGTGTTAGAATAGTAGGAAATAAATCAACTTTATTATTAGGATCCCTTGATTATAGGATCCTAATTATATCAGCTTTATTAGCCTTTATTGTAATTTATCTTAGGCCCTAAGTTTCTTTTCTATCTGCCTATATAAAGACTCCTATATACTCTCTTTTATTCATTGAGTTTAATAAGAGTGAATTTTATCCCTCCAAATTCAACAAGTATCAACAAGCATTCCTTCTTGCATTTGTCCTAGCTTGTTAGTGACCTCTATAGGATATTTTTCTTGATTTTCTCTTGATCCAAGTCTCTTAGAAAATCCATAGTTTTTGCAGTTGTGAAGATATCCTGTAAATGGAGGTAAGTGTGAAGGTTTTATGTGAAGGGGAGTGTCATGAACTTGATGTTTGTTGTCTGAAAGTAGCTTTTTATCTCTTGGGATTAGCTTGATAACTTATTGGTAGGGCCTTTTGATATTTTTTCATTTTTGGGTTTTGTTCATGTTCATATTGCACCCAAAGATGATGATTGTCCAATATTTGTGGTGCACTTTGATTTGAATCATAGAAGTTGGAAAGAAACAGAGTAATGCAAATTGTGACTTTGACATCTTGATCTTCTATGATGGATGGATGACTGAAAATGATTGTGTTAAAGTTAAAGAGCAGATTGAATTAGATGGTGAAAGAATTACAACTATGTCGGTTTTATTCATAGAATTACATTGGGAGCGTATTGAATATTTGTGATATTTGACTTGAATCTTGGAAGTAGGAAAGAAACAGCGTAATGCAAGTTGTGACTTGGACATATCTTGATCCTCTGATGATGGATGGATGACTGAAAATGATTGTGTTGGAGAGGAGATTGAATTAGATGGTGAAAGCATTACTACTATGCTGCTTATGATTGTGAATCACATTTGAATTATGTCTATGCTTTAACCACTTTAAATTTGATTTAGATAACTTTGACTTCATTGATGGTGAATCTTGGTTTGATTGAGGAGGTGGAAAAGATTAGGTAATGATGGTACTTGAGATGATGCTTGAGCTGTTGATTAACTTATAAACTCATTTTACTTTCTCTTTTTCTTTCATTTGAAATAATAATTTTTTGATTTGTCCATTTATGTATATATTTTGTTCACATGGTAGTCTTGCATAAGTAAATTGCATGTTTGAGGGTTTTCTTTTCATAATTAAATGTTATATTTTGACTTAAATACTTAATGTTGGTAAAGCTCTCTGACATCTCTGAATTAATATTTTGGTATTTTCTTGATGAGCAGATTTTTGCTACTACTTTGTTCAGATGTGATATACTGTTGCTTCTTTGCCCCCTTGGGCTACAACTTCTGTTGGTATGTTGCTTTCTTCTATAGATTATTTTTTATTTTGATTTGTCTTTTCCTTTAATGCACAACATAGTTTCTGTATCTTGTTCTTGTCAACTTGTGACATTGCAGACCTTTATGTCATATATCTGGATATGTTTATTGTTTGTCTAGTGGTAGAATTCTTAATTTCTTCTGTTGCCACCTTTTTCTTCTGTACATTTCTGTTTTCCTGTCTTTATGTTTTGCATGGTTTTAGGTGGTTTCGCTCTAGGATATGCACATGGAACAGGTTACTGTTTGATTATCATTTGGTTGGTTTTGGCATTCTTTATTTTTATCTTATGTTTCTTTTTTCTTCCTTTAATGTGTAGCAGTACATAAAATTGAATGGTAAAATTTCATATCTTATCCTGTCCTCAGCAATTAGTGTACTAATTTCCTTCATTTTGAACGATACTCCTTTCATATAGAATTTTTGAGTGAAATCCTTTTATATAGACTTTTAGCTCAGCTAATCAATGTAGGATTGGTAGAGGTGGTAGGCACCTTGGCCTTGTAACCAGAGGTATCGGGTTTGATCCCTGGGCATGGAAAAAAACCTTGCCGGGAGAACCTCTACCCCGTTTGAGAGACCTTTGTCAAGTTGGGTTGGATTTGTCGGGTTCCTGGTAGTAGGGTCCGGATAACGGTGGCTCCATCTTAACCAAAAATGGAAAAAAAGTTAGCTGTTATTTTCTTTGAATCTTCCTCTTGTTTTCTATCCACTGATCCATATATTACCGTGAAATAGTTCAAGCTGTTGTGACTATTTGAACTTTAAATTATAATGAAGCTTTGCGCCTAATAAGAATCATCTCTTGAAGGGAAGACTAGAGAGATTTCATTATGGGATGCCCTGAAATGCTGCATTGGGATGGTCTTTTTCAGCATAGGTTGGTGGAGCAAACTTTTTGAATTCTTGTAAATTAATAATTATCTTATGTGTTCAATAATTGTCATGCAAGAATTTTTTTATAACTTTTAATGTTCTGACCTTAAGGCTTTTGTGCCCGAAACAGGTCTTACTATGTTGATTGATTCAATTTTCTGGAAGAGGTTATTGTGGCCTGAATTTGAAGTATTTTGGTTTAACTCAGTACTTAACAAGAGTTCTGAGTGGGGTGTATCCTTATTCAAAGTTTAGTTTATTTCACAGATGTATAGCTCTAGAATGTAAACATTTTATGTTCTATATATTTATGCCCAAAGTTGATTCTGAATGCTCTAGCATCATGAAGCCAGGAACTTAAAGGGAAAGTTTCTCTTTATTTTGTTTGTAGCTTTGCTTATGGGGCTTGTTGTAATATTTTGAAGACGCTTCCTAGGTACAAGTTATTGATAGTTGGCCTCCCTTCAACGTTCCATCAATGAATCTTCAAGTGACAATCTTTATGTCATAGCTTCACGGTCAACAGCCTAACTTTCACACAACTAAATTAAAATCATACTTTCTTTCAGTTTTTCTTAATCTATTGAATGTCAAATGTGCTAGAATCCCTTTTGCACACTGGCTCTTGCAGGCTGAAATGCTGCATTTTATTCCCAATCTTTTGTAATATACAATGATAATGGGCTTTTTGACTGTTCCAGTGATATTTGGCACATTTTTGCCTTATGGGTAACAGTGCTTTTATTTCATGGTCTATTATACTCAAACAATGGTAGTTGCTTAAATTTTCATCCATATTCTGTCTTTTAACTTTTCATAATATTTGTCCCTTCTGCGATTGATCATTTATTTCCTATACAATATTTGTTTAGACGCATGCTTTCCATTGGTACTTCTCGTCAGCGCTCCCTCGTTCACTGCTTGCTGCATATCCTCTTTCCTGGTAGGTGTTGGGTAATAAAAAATATGTCACCTGCTATGATATTGTGCTGGCTTCTTATATAGGTCTCCGACTTGGCATATGTTTCCATTGACCTGATTAATACAATTCTTTGTGACAAGGACACTTTTTGGGTATTCCTTTTCAGAAACATGAGTTTATATTCCCAACTGTCTTCTTTGAAGTAGAACCCAAAATTTTATTCTTGTGGTATCAATTACTTCTGAGCTAACTATATTAATCTTAGAGTGTTTCATGTCTATGTGCTTTCAGAACTTCATTTCAGATTTATTACAGTTTAATGGCTAAAACGAATTAGCTGTAGGTGCTATTGGAAGATGTCAAAGAGACTTCACTAACTAATCTTAGCCCCTTCATTCTAACCCATTTCCTCTCTCTCTCTCACATCCCTTGCACTAGCATATTCTTTCTATCTCTCTCACATATCACACACTTCACGTGGCTCTTCATATGCTTAATTGCATAACTTGTTTTTAAGATTTCATTTAATATTTTAGTAGACTATTTAGTTTGGGTAGTCATGTTAGAAGGAAATTGGAGATGGACCTTGATAAGCATAGCTTTAACTAATTAAAGCTCTTCTGTTATTTATTAACTAACTCCTATAACTAGCCAATCTGTTATTTATTTTTACAATTATAAATCAATGTCAATGAACAGGGAATATATATAATTAGAGAGGTGAATGTCAAGATTAAACAATGTGCTTTTAAGTAATTGCCAATCTGCTTGTAGTACTAGAGGTAACTTTGTCCCTCTTCCTCAACCAAAAATAACCAAGAACAGAAAGGACTCAAAGGAGTATAAAAAGAGTAATGAAAAATAAAATACCATCAATTTTCCTAATTTGGCTGGTTGTCTTCTTTTCAGCTCAGTCTTTTTCTAGACAGAAGGGTTCGATCTTTCATTTTCCCAGTTCTTTTCTTTATTCTGATTTACTCCAAGCTTCCCCACAAGGTAGGATTGTATTGAATTGTGCATTTTTTTTATATTTCAAACATTGTTGCAACATCATTTTTATTGATGCTGCAGGAGCTTCGTTTTATCATAAGCTCAGTTCCAGTATTTAACCTGTCTGCTTCAGTCGCAGCTAGCAGAATGTAAGATCATGTTGCTCTGTATTTCTGTCTGAAATATAAGATGTTGGAGCTTTTTAGGGAAAATGTGTTGCTGTTTCAATGTAGTCATTTTCAGGAAATATTTATATTCACTTATCCCATGTTTGTTTTTGTTTCTGTTTTTGTATATTTCCAAGTTGCAACATTTTTATGGTCTTTTAAAGAGTTTTGACCCCTTAACCTTCTACGTATCTCAACTGGTTCCCAAGTCGCTCAAACTATCTAATCCTGGTCAACCTTTGATCCCATTTTGAGCAAATGATTGCTATGTAACCATTTTCTGACTAAGGTTTTTTTATCGAAGGTTCTTTCGAATTTGGACTCAATGTATAAATATAAACATTTTAATGTCCCAATCCATTAAATCAGAGTTTCAAAGGACTATAGTGAATTTGCCTTTTTGTGGGAACTGTATTGTAATCGAGTAAGTTTAAGTGCATATACATCTATAAAGGAGATTTGGAAATGGAAGAGGCACCGTTTGCATGTTTTCTTGGTCATTTACTCTTTCATGTTATGAGTTACTAAGTGATGTGAAATGTTCCAGTTTCAACAATAAGAAGAAGCCTTTCTGGAACTTGCTTTTCTTCATTTTGGTGGGACTATTGTTAATAAGGTTGGCCTACAAGTGATTATGTTTTGTTGGTGATGGTTGTATTCTTCTTTTTGTACTTACTTTTACATCTTGTAGTGTAGCAAGCTCCATCACGACTTTCATGGCATCATACTGGAATTATCCTAGTGGGCATGCCTTAAAAGAATTGCATCGGATTGGTGAGTCCATGATTCTTAAAATTTTACTCCTTCCGATCTTAATATATGACATATTTACCTAATTTGATTAGGATTAAGGAAGTTAGTTAAATTAGTTAACATGACTTGTATTTTTTAAAACACCCTAGTCACCTTCCTTAATTCCCTCCTTTCTCTTCCTTGATTATTGTTGGAGGAGTATCAATAGGGGTAAATTAGGAAAAGATTAATAAATATGAAAAATATGTCTTATATTTAGTATCATGATCAACTCCCCAAACATGTCTTATATTATAGACCGGAGGGAGAAGTACACTTGCTACTCCATGAGAAGCCAGAAACTGCCTGAGGAGAACTATTGTTATATGTCCTCAGTGTCGAATGATGATAGAATCTGTTTAAGAATCGAGAAAAAGGAAGGATTTCTTTAGGTATTCTTAGAATCAAAATCTAAGTCTTGGAACTTTCCCAAACTTGAAGGAGAATCTCCTGAGTAGTACTGCATAACTTGTGTGCTTTATATCCTTCAATACATAAGAAGCAACTTTTATTCATGATTGAAAATAACTAAGATCTTAATAAAAGGACAACACAGCACTTAATCAGCCCTTATTTGTCACATACATGACAACATGCCATATTATAAAATTATTAAGACAACACGTCATTTTATACAATTACTAATATAAAAATGGCCTAATTTCCAACTTTAGCCCTCTTATTGTATGTTAGTGATGAAACTTCATGATTAAGAATCTATCAGATGATGCTTGGACAATTCTAAGTAGTATTGAATTGAAGGTATGGTACTCAATTGCCTGTAAATTTGGGGAAGTTTGTTCGACTAAAAAGAACATGACAATATATTTCAATGGCAATGTCTATACCAAATGAATTTTGACACTATTTTCCAATGCTTGATTGTTTACAGTTTTTTGGTTGTTGTTCTTAGCAGGTGTTCTTAATAATACAAATGAACAGTGGGTTCACATTGACACCTTTTCAGCCATGAATGGTATATCCCGCTTTTGTGAAAGTGATTCCCCATGGAGGTATATTAAGTTTGTTTATTTTATATTATGCCTTTATGTAGAAGCTCTTGGTATTTATGGTATTTTCCAGAGACGGACCTATTCACAATGCTAAGGACAGCTGCCATCACTGCATAGTTAACAATAAAATATAGCAAATTTTTAATGTGTTAATCAAAATTCTATGATATCATTTAAGCAAAGCCAATAACTATGGAAGAATGCACACACTTTTTTTTTTACCAAGAAGAATACATACAGTCTGATATATAATACAAATGAAAGATTTTAGAGTACTATTATCATAGGCTATTACAATTCATAGTAGATGTCATAATTTACTGAAAACATAACTATAAAACTGAAACAGTTAACTCATACAGATAATTCATCTTACAAAGAACTGTTATTGAATGAGTAGACAGAAGCTATTTTCGGGTTCAAGTTTGTATTGTAAAATTATTTTCTAGGCTTTGTTGTTCTATTTAGTGTCTTGTAGGTTTGTGAGGCCTTTTGTCTAGGAGCAGGGCGCTACTTCTCAGATGCTGTTCCTGTTGCCTCTTTCTTGTTCTCTTTTTGTTATGCACGTTAGACAAGATAGTGTAAATGTAAACACAAGTTAAAGATTGTATTCATGGGGATTTTGGTGCATAATATTTTAGGACTAAACATTACTTTTATTTTAAAAACAACTTACTAAGCAACTCCAAACCCAATGAGAGTACAAGCAATTTATGAATGATAAACTAAATTCCAAAGAGAAAATTAAATTTGGAATTTGGCAGTGCTGCTTCTTTGTTCTTCTTGCAATTATATGAGAGTCAAAGATCAGTTGCACTTCTTAGTGTTGTTAGGTTCTATTAACAACATACTTCTAAGGTAATTTTTTTTATGTTTGTTGTGACATTGAACTTTCAGAATAATTAAATGTGTTCCCTCTTATGTAGATATTCTAAAGAAGAACAGATAAGGTTGCAGGAATTTCGCATGAGGAATTTTACTTTTCTCATAAAGTGAGTTCTTTCTACGTATCTATTTTATCTTTATTCTAGAAATGGTGCGGTGGATGCAAATTCTGTATCAATGCTAAGTGTTTACAACGAATTGTTTGGCATGTCTTATATATTTTTTTAAAAATATATTTAACAGTGAACACCCAGTGGTTGATGGATTCAAGTGTCTATTCAGCGAAGATGGGTTTGTTAGAGCTCGTTTTAGATTTGAATTTCCGCCGATTGTACTGGTCAGTAGTAGCAATGAACTCAAAAATTGAATGCTTTATTGCCTTTTAAAATGTAGTTTTATATGATATCAATCCCCTGCAGGTTAAAGAGCCCAAAGTGTATGTCCACGGAAATCTGGAAAACCAGATGATTGTTCAAAAACATTGGCCAGGTTGCTCATAATCCTTCCTATTAGTGATCATAAGCTTTTGAGCAGTTGATGAGAATCAAACTGGTGGATTTTGTTTGGAGAAAATGTTCATTTTGTATGATAGTTGATATCATATAGTATTTCAAATTGATTTATGAGTATTGTCTTTCCATATTTATTAATACATATTTAAGTATCATTCTTACTCAACTATCAACTCTGGATGCATTCTTGGTGTAGCAAGTGTTGATTATGTATTTCTATGTTTTGAATTACTTGCTTTGACACTTCATAGCAGAGAGAAGAAACAAAATAGTGTTCATAACTATTAATATAACCTTTATGAAATTAATATTTTTTAATATATATATACATGTATCTATGTATGCGAGCGCCAGTGAGTTCATGTGCACCACTGTCGTCTTCATCGTCCTGTTCATCCTCCTTATCCTCGTCCTTTTCCCCGATCCTTATTGTTGGAGGAGGGATAAATAGTTCATGGTTATTAATTAAGAACCGTAAATTATTTTTGCTAGTTTACTCAATGGTTATAAGTTAATATTGTTGTTGATTATGCAATTAACAATAGATACTAATAAATTTTAAAAAAATTGTTAAATATATAATGGTTATTAAGAATTAACTATTGCTATTTATAAAATATAATGTTTAATACAAAAAGACGTGACAGTTCGATAATCGAGGAAACTTTTCCTACATAAACGTCTGATATTGAACTTTACTTCTCTACTTCATTTTAACTTCTCTAAACCAACTTTGGTTTCAACAAAACATCATATACAAACATAAGAGAACTTTTTATTCATCATCCGGCAAAAAGTTGAAAGATGAACTCCCACCGCCAACAAGCATTGAAGGTCTTGTCCACGTAACCTATGAGCTTCATCATATGGACAAGATTTACTTGTGAGAGCAAGGACGCATGGAGACCAATGCTTGAAAGAACTTATCTCCTATAGTTTGCGCTTTGAACGAGAATGTAGACAAGTTATTGGAGAAAGAAGTATATGATGATGCATCAGATTTTTAAAATATCTCTATAACTTTTATTTTTAGTTTATTTATTTACTTTGTCTCTCTGTTTTTGTTGTTGTACAATGGTGGTTGCATAATCAACCACCAATTTTTTTAATAAACTAAAAAAGCATATACATTATGGTTATTAAGTAACAATTATTACTTATTAGAATACCATGCAAATATGTAACGATTGTACCTTGTAATCGTTAAACGATAGATGCAAAACTAAACGATTTGTCTTCCAACTTCATATTAGAAAAACAACATAACAGTTTCTTAATAACCGTCAACTAAATAGTCCAAACATTTCTCTTCCCCACGCTCATGATAAGAATACTATGTGCTTCTTCATTCTTTGATAATCAACATGATAACCAAGAACCATTTTATTACCCACCAATACACGTAACTGCTCATTTTCAACTTCTAATATGTGCTATGATGGTTCAGACTGTTACTTCCAATTTATATAAACTCCCAATTTTCTTATGTTTAGCGTACTATTTCTTTTTCATCCTCCTCTATTTTTTCAATCACTAAGATGAAACGTCATGTTGTAGACTTGCTAGAAAATCTACGGCGTCATCCTCCACAACCTCCACCTCCCTCCCCTCCTCCACAACCTCCATCTCCTCCTTCAGCTAGGGGGCATTCTGACATGATGTGTCCAGGCTTTTAACATTCGTAGCAGATGATTGGCTTATCTGTCTCAGTGCTGGAGCTACCTTTGTGAAACTTTTTGTATCCTTGATCCTTTCTGTAGAATCTTTTAAATCTTCGAACAATCATTCTCAGCTCTCTTTCTTCGTCTTCTTCATCATCATCATTTGTCTCCTTAGCTTCTTTGACAGCTTTAAGAGCAACGCCTTTGAACTTGCTAGTTGCTTCATCAAGTCCCTTTTTGAACTTGAGCTTGGATTCATATTCAGAAAGGCTACCAAAGAGGGCTGCAACAGATGACATTGATTCACCACGAGTTTCTTCAATCGCGGTTACTTTAGCTTCACAAATCCTTGTTGAGGATATTGAGAATTTTCCTCACTTGCGCAGTTGCTCATATTCTTTGCCCAATGAAGCAAGTTGGTTGATCGATGAATGAATCTTAATCGAAATTCGTTGATGGATTCACCAGGCTTCATTCGAAGAAGATCATATTCTCGTTATGAGAGTGTTGATTCGTTCGCTTTACTCCCGTAGTTCCTTCATGAGCTACCTCCAAAGCATCCCACATGGCCTTTGCATTTGGCAATGTGCAAACACGAAAATGCTCTTGTTGACTCAAGGCACTTTGCAACATAAGAATAGCTTTACTGTTGAGTGTGATATTTCTCCTATCATTCTCATCATAAGCTTCTTCAGGCTTTGGAACTCTAACGCCATTTTCGACCACTGTTGGCTTGTAGTCTCCAGTTTCAAATATTCTCCATAGGCCATACTCAGAAGCCATGACAAAGACTTTGAATTTGCTTTTCCAGAAATAATAATGCTCTCCACTGAATCCCGGAGGTCGGTTGATCGAAGCTCCATCAGGTAGAATACTCTCCATAGTGATCCTTCTCAAGATGTTAATCTTTTCAGAGAAGACCTGGCTCTGATACTAAATGAAAGTGTAGCTTAATCACCAAGAGGGGGGATGAATTGGGGATTTTAAAATTCTTTTCAGATTGCTCTGTTTTCGAACACTAAAACAGAGCTAAACAGAGTATAAGGGAGAATAGCAAGACACACGAAACTTATACTGGTTCGGTCAAATCTCTTGACCTACGTCCAGTCCCCAGACACTCTGGGATTTCACTATCTCGATTGATTACACACTCTGTAACTCAAGAGTAATTCTCTCACTAGAACTTACTCCCCCTTACAAGTTGCAATCAATATCCCAATCTCCAAGTCCCCTGACTTGAGATTCTTACAATGAAATGATTCACAATAAATGAACTCTCTCTAAGAGTGGATAAATATAAACACTGAAGATCAATGTATCAAAAGATACTTTACAAGTGAAAACTGAAAGAGTAATTGGCAAACTTGAATACAATTCGTTTTCATCAGATGTGTTGTTGAGAAGAATTGAATGCAACTCTATTTATACTAAGAGAGCATTAAATAACCGTTGCTAACTCCATTATAACCGTTGGTGCATTAATCTAGTCATTGGAGGCACTTTGGTGTCTTCTCTCTCTACTCTCCGCTTAATTCCTTTTGTCCGGAGGATTAGTGTTGACTTTCCTTGTAATAGATTCGTTGGAAGAGCAGCTACGCTTAGGGAAAGCAGACATTAATCCCTTTGCAACGTGTAGAGAATGATGGTACAAAAGGATGTAAGTTTCTGGACTTTGCATTTAATGTTCTGACATTGCTTTTTTGCTTTTGTTCAAATCTTCATTTAATGTCCTCTAATCCATCTGTAACTCACTAACAAACTGATTAAACATAGTTAAGAATAGCAGTGAATGTAGAGGAGAAGTATTAAGATCAATCAAGAAGATTTCACAAATTCGTCAGATTTGATTTTCAAACTCTGAGACTCATACTCGAGTTTGTTCATCAATACTCGAGTTTGTCATTGTGCACTAATATCAATACTTGAGTATCCATGATCATACTTGAGTATTCTTCTTCCAGAGAGGAACGTCGCGATTTGAGCTTTAGACCATATCTTTGAAATAGAAACAAAACTCGAGTTTCCAAATCCAAACTCGAGTTTTGGACTTTTGATATGAAAATAAGTTCTAGTCTAAAACCTCAATACTAGAGTTTCCATTTCAATACTTGAGTTTCCAAATTATTGAAAAAGAGCAAAGCTCTCTGTATGGCCGAAACTCGAGTTTCTAAATCCATACTCGAGTATTCAGAGATTTTGAAAACTTTGAGAAATCTATGCCAAGTTAATACTTGAGTTTTCAAATTGATACTTGAGTTTTCAAAATATGTGTAAAACTTGAAAAACTTTTTGTCAATCCGATACTCGAGTATCCAGACCCATACTTGAGTTTTCTCAAGATGAAAATTTTGGTGACTCTCTGTATGACCAATACTTGAGTTTTCAAATAGATACTTGAGTTTTGAAAACTTTAGGAAATATTGAAAGAGTCTCTGTATGATGCATACTCGAGTATGCAAAAACCGATACTCGAGTTTGGCTCGAGGGTGAAAAACTTGGAGTGCTCTTTGTAAGTTCAATACTTGAGTTTCCAATGGAAACTTGAGTATTACTTTGTTTAATAAAATTGAGTGATTCTTTACAATAAATGATATTCAAGATGAAAAACTCTCTCTAAGAGTGGATAATGATAAACAAGTCAATACTCGAATAAATGAAGGCTTTTTTGATTTTCGCTTTCGAGGTATTAGTTGTTGAAAGGAATTGAATGCTCTTCTATTTATCAGAAGGCATAGCAGCTCTGGATGTGGTAGGTAGACATTAATCCTTTGTAGGCGTGTGCGAAGGATTACCCAAAAGTATGCAACTTTCTCGGGTGTAGCATTTAATGTTCGACATGCTTTTTGCTTTTTGCTTTCAGTCCTCATTTAATCTAGTTTAAGCAAGCTGAAACTCACTAACAAAGTGGTTAAACATAGCCGGGAATATGCAAGAATGATAATAGGAAGTATTAAGATCAAACATGAATGTTTTACAAATTCGTCGATTTGAGTTTCAAATTCTACGACTCATACTTGAGTATGTTCTTATATACTCGAGTGTGTCACTTTTTGTGCACTAATGTCTATACTTGAGTATGAAGAATGATACTTGAGTATGGTTCTTACAAAGAGGAACATCGTGACTTAAGCTTTGGATTATATCTTTGAAGTGAAAGTCATACTCGAGTGTGTCATTACATACTCGAGTGTGAACCATTTAATATGAAAATAAGTTTAAGTCCAAAGTCTCTATACTTGAGTATGTAGATCTATACTTGAGTATCCAAGTCTTTCAAAAAGGAAGAACTTTTCAGTATGTCCTATACTTGAGTATGTACAGCCATACTCGAGTATACAATAATTTTGAAAAACTCTTTGAAATCTGCTTCACATCCATACTTGAGTATGTAAAGTCATACTTGAGTTTACAAAGCTTTGGGGAAAGAAAGATAATTTCGTTTGTCTCATACTCGAGTGTGTGACTACATACTTGAGTATGCTTATGTTCAAAAACTTTTGTATCTTTCGTATGGTGTATACTTGAGTATACACATGTACACTTGAGTATGGATAGGCATGTGAGAGATTTGAAAACTTTTTGATCATCCTATACTTGAGTGTATATTTGCATACTTGAGTTTAGAAAGTATTTGAAAAGAAAGATTCTTTCTGTTTGTCTTATACTCAAGTGTGTGAGTATATACTCGAGTATGCTTTAAAAAAAAACTTTTGAATCTTTCTGTATGACCCATACTTGAGAATAGACTCAGATGATCCATACTCGAGTATGTAAACTCATACCAAAGCTTGATGTATAACTTAGAGTGCAACTTGTGTTTACTATATTGAGTATACCCATGGATACTTGAGTATAGTTCATCAAAACACCATAGAGAACTAACATCTTGATAGGAACAATCTTTAAATTGTAGAAACTTTCAAAAACCTATAGGAAGAAATCAATACTCAAGTTTGCCTTTGACGGTGCACAACTGACCAAAGAAAACCTCAACTTGTTTTATGGCCAATTCGATTATTTGGGAAGAGGTGCGTGGTTTGTTTTATGGCCAATTCGATTATTTGTGGTAGATTGGAAGGGTTTCCCGGGTCTACCATGGTTCTCTTCCCACTAATTAAACTTAATAAAGAATATTTAAATTGACATTTTTCTTTTGGTTATATATGAATGATATTTATTATTATTATTATGTAAATATTTTATTTCCGAGAATATTGTTTTAGTTTGATTAGGATTACTAGCTTTGCTGATGTTTGTGTTTATGTGTCTACAATGATCCTTCGGGGGAGCAGATTTTCAGTGAAACATGTTCCAAAGATTGAGGCTAGCAGTGAGAAGTGAGGAAGAACATTCAATTAATTCTAGTTAGTTTTTTTATGCTCTGAATAAAACATTTTTATTTAAGTTTTGGATTTATGTTATTGTAATAAGTTAGCTTTGCACTTGTCCCAGTACAAGTGCGGCGGTAACACTTCCCAAATTTGGTTATTTTCGAAATTCAGTAATTATTCATAAAAATCATTGCAATTTTATGTTATTATAATTGTTAGAAATTTGGGGGTGTTACACTTGATGAGTATGAGATTGGCTACGATGATCCTGAAATACTCCAAGATGATTTGGGCCACTCCTATAGTAACAGATTAGCTAGATGATGTATGGTTTGTCAAGCGAATTTATGAAACTTTTGATTCATTCAAATTGAACGAAACAAAAGTTTCTAAATTCACAGCAGATCTAAAATAATCTATCAGGCAACTAGTTACTAGAGGGTGATATTTTTCTGTTTTATATTTATAAAATATAAAAATGTAATTATGTAGTCACTAGATGCCTGATTTTTTTTTTTTAAATAACTACCTCACAGTTGTTAACTAATAACCATGATATATTTAATAACATAACTCATGATTATTAACAAAGAACTGTAATAAATATAAACAAATAAATAATAGTTTTATAGATACAACCGTTATGTAAAGTCTTTGGCACGACAATCCAAAAAGATGTATCTTTCATCTTTTATTTTAGTGTCTAAAATAGAGCATACTTGACATTTAGTTTGTTCGAATGAAACCATCAAAGATCGTAACCCTAGTACTCTTGCTGTTTTTTCCTACTGTCGAGAGCCATTTTTAGTCGAGCCCCACTATAAAAATCCTTCAACTTCCTTCTTAGCGACAACTGCACTAGTCAATACTTTCACACTTGTCTCAGTGATTGCCAAGCGAGTTGCTTTTGCTTGCCTTAACTTGCATTTTCGTCATTCGTGAGCCTTAGTTAGGTCGCATTCCTTTGGTGCTATATTCTCCTTATTTGACTGAGGTGCCTTTATTGAAGTCAGGACACGAAAAAGTATTCAAGGTGACATTAACTTACTTTTGTGAAGTTTATATATATATTGGGAAACCTATTATTGCTTTGATCAAAGGTTTTTATCTTGTGCTAAGAAGTTGTCAACCCATTGCTTTAATTAAAGGTTCATACTTTATTGATCTTTTTTGAAGTAACTTCTAGACATATGATCCCTAAGGAAAATACATCTCCTGTTTTGGAGTGTCCATATCTCTAGAAAATGCTTTCAAAAAGTTAAATAGGTGTGTTGAATCAACTAGCTCATGTGTATCGATGAGAGTTATACACGAACAAGTTTTGTGAATAAATGAGTTCAGATGTACTGAGATTCAAACACAAACAATCTCTATGAATAAACTAGTTTAGGTGACATCTTGAATTTTTGTTGTGAAGTTATGTGTTTTTTTTTTTGAAATCTCATATTGCTCTGATTGAAAGTTCTTCTCATATTTTTCTATTAAGTAGGTGACACCAAATTAAATGCTATGAAATTCAACATTGTGATAAATCCTAGACTCTTTAATGTGAGATTTTTTAAGCTCCTTGGTCTCGTCTTTATATATATAATAGAGTAGTACTTCTCACATCGAGTAGTGATACAATTTGGATAGATCAAGATTTTCTGGGCCTTGTGGCTAGAATCAATAACACTCTTGATCTGTATATATAATAATGTAAGTGTTCACCTATACCTTGTGTTTCTTGAGCAATTAATCCTGAAAATCAAAGGAAGATTGGGTAACAAAACAAATACTCCTATCAAAAATGGCGTAGAATAGATTATTGCAAACCCTTGAATTCAAATGTTTGCATATCCCTTCCGCCCCTTTTGGTAGGGGTATATGTTTTTTCCCCAAAGTCCTTTGCTTTCTAGGGTTAATTCCTGTGAATATATACAATTATATATAGGTTAACAATTATATTATCACTTATTTATGTCAATAGTTGCTATTGATTCTCCCCCACAAAATATGGAATGTCTTAATTCAACACAAATTGCATAGCAACTCGAAGTGTAATGTATTGTTGTTTTACTATATATAGAAAGAAGGTCAACTTGCTCAGAAACTCATACTTGAAGAGTCTTATATCAATACATCATGGTTATTATATAAAAACGTCATGTATTATAAATGTTCATGATTCTTTTTTTATAAACCGTTATTTATGTACTTATTTCCTAACAGTTGTCTATGGGAAACCATTACTAAGTTTATTAAAAGTCACAGTTCTTGTATACAAACTGTTATGTATGTTATTGAATAAATAATGGTTGCAAAATGAGACTGTTATATATAATGCAAGCATTACCATATAATGAAGGAAAGCTAAACTGGAATCGAACACAGCGTTAAAATTAAGTGTTCCAGTGAGGTAATGGCTTTGGATAGGCAGATTTTGAAAGGCTTCAAGATAATTAGGTTGATCAGAGAGACAGAGACATAGTAGAAGTACGACTGCGGAGGTGTCCACATAATGAAGAAAAATAAGGAATATTCCAGGCCAAAAAGAGAATAGCAAGAGGGAATATGTGGGAATTATTACAATACACATATTTATACTTCATTTTATGGACTTTTTAAGTTTTGATTTTAAGCTATTAGAAAGGGTCTGAGATCAAATATGATAATTTATCAATCCTATTCAAAAGCAGAAGTAGGTGCGTGAAACAGAAGAGAAGGGAAAAACCTACGCCTACAAAAGCAGAGAGATGGTGGAATCGGTTACTGTGCTCGAGGCCTCGAGCACAGAGAGCTCGTCCGTACAGACGAGCTTTGGACCGTCCAGATCTGATATGGATGGTTTGGATCTATTTTTTTACTTTTTTATTTTTTATAAAAAAATAATTTTAATGGGTAGAGAATCTAAAATAAAGATAATCTCTCCACTAACATTTTTTCAAAAAAAATGATTTTTTTTATGTAGCAAAAAAAATAATAAAAAAAAAAGATCGGGACGGCTCCTTCAAAAAACAGCTCTCCCCCTCGCTCCTTCAAAGGACAAGCAGGGAAACCAAATCCGAGAGATGGTAGTACCGTCCTTCAACAGTTTAAATATTTTGGGCTTCGAAGTAGCAATTTTATAATACCTCTATAAAATAAGATTTTAAATATTTGTTTTGGTCGGAGGGAAATCCCTATATATATATATATATATTTGAATGGATTATAAAGAAAAAAAAATGCTTTCCGAGGATGCTCGGTTCGTATTCACTTATCCTGGAAAATACGGAGAGAATATTATCATAGGATTATTATTATTATTATTCAAATATTACTATCAACAAATGTAAATTTATCACGGGCTTAAGATTTTTTCTGAATTGTTTTATCAAATACACGTCAGTTGAGTTGAAGGATACATTGGCAATTTTTAATGGTGTTAACTAATATATTTTACCATGTAGGACAACTATTTGATGATTCAAACTAAATTATATATGATAAGGATTAAATTATCATATCTCAAGAACTGAGTTGCATTGAGTGTCTGAGTCATAGTTGAGGGACTGAGTCATTAGTGAGTTAATATAGTTAAAGGCCAAAAGATTAATTTTTCCTTTAAATTATGATTATGGTAATATAACAAAGTTTATTAAAGAAGGTCAATCTTAAAGAAATGTCAATTGTATTTTTTTTTTCTTTTTGATTTAATTTTCTTTCGCATCAAATCATATTTCTTTTGCTTACTAAAATTATTAAAGAGATAAGTAGTACAAATTTTTTTTGGTCGAAAATACTGCTTCTCTATTAAGATAAAAAGGAGCAAGATCCTTACATCCACAACTCACGAGCAAAGTGAAAACAAACTAAAAAAGTAAGACCAAGAAAGCAACTTAACAGTAAGAAATACCCGAAATTCCAGCAGGAAGGAAAATAAATATCATTTGAACGACCACAAGCCTCCTCACTAACCAAAGCCAGAAGAGTCGACAAAGAGAGTGATGGTTGTGACACACACAATATACCTTTAGCTGCCATTAGACAAGAGAGAACCCGACTTGAGGATCAAGGAGAGATTGAGAACGTCATGAATGATTTACCTGCACTTCCTGTCATACAGATCAAGATGACGGCTTGCAACACATTTTTGTAGAAGCTGGCAATCGGTCTTGAACACCACTTTAACATGCCCCAAATCAACTGCTAACATCAACGCCCTTTTTAAAGCTAAAGTCTCAGTCATGAAGGCCGAAAGGGATTTAACTTTATCAACAAAACCCCAGACAAAGTCCCCGTGCTTATTCTGACAGGTAATACCTACAGCCGCAGCACCAGTATGAGCCGAATAAGATTAACTGTACGAGGGAATCGCCAGCAAGCAGTCGGAGGGGCATTTTCTGAGGGAACTGCTGGAGCTTCATTTGCACACACAACGCCAGAATCAATCGGAATAATGCATGAAAAAAGGAAGAAGAAAAATAATCCGAAGAAGTAGGATTGTAGATGCGTGAAACAGAAGACAAGGGAAAAACCTACGCCTATGAAAGCAGAGAGATGGTGGAACCGGTTACTGTGCTCGTCCAAAGAGTTCGTACGTACGGACAAGCTATCAACCGTCGAGATCTGATTTTTTTTACTTTTTTATTTTTTATAAAAAATAATTTTAATGGATAGAAGATCTAAAATAAAGATAATCTCTCAACTAACATTTTTTTAAAAAATGATTTTTTTATATAGCAAAAAAAATATGAAAAAAAAGATCTGGGCTGTCCAGATTTAGATCTGGACAACCAGGAGCTCGTCCATATGAACGAACTCCCCCTGCTCATCCAAAGGACGTGCAAGGAAACCAAATCTGAGAGATGCTAGTATTATCCTTCAACAGTTTAAATATTTTGGGCTATGAAGTAGCAATTTTATAATACCTTTATGAGGTAGGATATTGTTCACTGTCATATTATGTCACTACCATTTTCTCACCATTAGATCTATTATTTGATCCAACGGTCTTGATTTAACCTACTTAAACCCTTCTTCATTCTTCACATTTCTCTCTCTTTCTCTTCCGTTCTCTTGATCGCACATATCACCGCCAGAACCGGAAATGTGCGTCGGGGCGGACCTACATAGTTGATAAGGGGGGCAAGTGCCCCCCCTTAAATTGGTGATTTGACTTAAAAAAAAAAAAAACATGTTTGCATGATTTTTCCACCCTTAAATTAAGTATCCACCTTTAAATTAAATGCCCACCTTTAATACATTAAGACTGCACTTCATAATCGAATGGGGGGATGAATGGTTGAATGATTGTTGAGTGTCTTATATTGAAAAAGATGTATTTGATAGCATTGATAATAAGACAATTATGATGAGATTTCAAAAAATAAGGCAAAGAAGGATGACATTGTAATTATTTTTATTGTAATATACTTTTGTTATTAAAATATATGTACTTGAACTTATTGAGTGCCTACCCTTCATTATAGTTTATGTAGTTGCATTTCTAATAGCACTTAGTTTTGCTTTTATAAGTGACAGGTTTGTAAAATAATTGCCTCTCTTATTACATCATCAGTATTCACTTGATTTTTTTGATTTTTTTTTGTTTATATTCTTTTTTATTTTTTAATGCATTTAAAACTTTCCTTAAAAAAAAAAAAATTAGGGGCGCCGCCCGAATTCCCCGCCACTACCCACCGGTGCCCCCTTGATTAATTTTCTCGGGTCCGCCACTAGCCGCCGTCCCTCCCCCTCCTCTGCGCCCCTCTTCCTCATTGATTTTGTCGCATCACAGTTCATGCTACTTTGGGGTATCTTTTCTCTCCTCTAACTTCTCCTTTTGTCATTTTTCAATTTCTGTGATTTTCTTTTGCTGCGTTCCCGCTTGAAATCTTTGTACTAAAACTTCATCTGGTTCATTTAGTGGGTCTTTGTGTATACGATCTGTTTTTGCTGTTTGTTGTAGCAAATTGGATTGTTTGTGCTTTCTGAATATTTGACTAAAAATAATTTAATTAAAATTTCTTGGATTCTTCATGCTTGAATACGGTCCTGAACTTATTTTATTAGATGGAAGCAATTCTTCATTTATAGAACATAAAAAGAGAATAGAATCCTACTGCAACTAAATTGGCCTTATTCAATCAAACCTATTCTGATTTTTTTCCCCTGTAAGTTCCTTTTTTGTAAGTTTTAATTTCCCTTTCTATTTATGTTTTTTCTAGTCTGATTAATCATCTCAAGTCATACTTTTTTGAATGCAATATTTTGTTACCTCTTAATGTCCCTTGTCAACAGAAATAAGGTATTCCTAAATATTCAAAATCTATTCAGTCCTTTCAATATCATAGCCCCATGTAGATTTTATTTATGATCGGCTATTAAAACTTTCGAGGATCATTTGCTTTTCATGTTCAGACTTTATCATAGATTTCACAGCTTGATGATATGATAATATATTAATGTTTGGAAGCTCTTCATATTTTTATGTTTTTTTTTGTCCTGATTAAGAGTATTTGAATGTTATTTATATGTTTATTAATTTTAAATTTTTAGGTGTATTATGGATGAGCATCCGGACTACGTACATTGACTTAACTGATGAAATTAGGAATGACGCCATACCTGGTGAATTGGGAAATGACTTATTGAATATGGATGATGATCCAATAAATTACATCAACTTCAGTGATGATGAAATTATAAAAGAGATGCCTCTTAATTTAGGAGATGACATATCAAATGATTTACTTGATAACATTCCAAATGTCATTCCCTTGACACCAACAAATAATTCTAATATTTTGATTGAGGTTGGAATGGAATTTTCCGAACAAAAGGATGTAGTGGACTTGTATACAGCATATGGCAAGGTAAAAGGTTTCGGAGTCAAAACACAAACAAGGAGGGATAACTACTTCAAGTTAGTTTGTGCTAGAGAGGGTTATCCATGACCAAAAACAGATAAAGATGTTGCTCAAGTTTGTCAGACCAAATCAAAGAAGACATCATCATTTCGCATTGGGTGTGAAGCTTGTGTAAAGGCTTCTAAAAGTGGAAAAACAAAAATGTGGAGAATTACACATTTTGACGACAACCATAATCATGTTCTTGTGACTCCAAAGAGTGTTCATTATCTCAAATCACACAGAAAAATGCTTGATGCTACAAGATCATTGGTTGAAAAATTTAATCAATCAGGCTTGCCCACAGGAAAAGTGGCTACCATCTTCAAAGGCGATGAGTTATTATTTGACAGTCGAGATTGTTATAATCATCTAAAAAGTGTGAAGAGATGAATGTATAATACAGTAGATGCACAAGTGGTGTTACACTATTGTGTTAAACAACAATCATTGAATCCAAATTTCTTTTATTCCATTAAATATGACAATGAGGATTGCATGTGAGCATATTCTTGCTATTTTTTTGGTTGAAAATGTGGAGTAGATCCTTGAACATATGATTTTGAAAAGATGGAGGAAGGAAGGAAATGATATAATTTGTACAAATAAGGACATTTGTCATTTTGATGCAGAAGGCCTCCTTCGCGGCTTTGATATACGCTCTAGATTTTCCAAACTTATTGAGCTTGCAAATAGGTCCAATGAAGCAGCTAAATTCACTTGTGATGGTCTTGATTCTCTCACTGAATCTTTAGAAAAATTTCCAAGACCTTATGATAGTATTGGTCTTGAGGATTTTGATTTACAGTACTTGAGTTCTCAAACTGAAGAGTCATCTATGATGAGATTGAAGGATCCCAACATTTCACAGACGAAAGGTCGAAAAAAGGAATCGCACAATATGTCACAGGGACGTAGGATTCATAATGGGATTGAAGAAGCATCAAAGAATACCAAATCCGAGAGATGGTAGTACCATCCTTCAACAGTTTAAATATTTTGGGCTTCGAAGTAGCAATTTTATAATACCTCTATAAAATAAAATTTTAAATATTTGTTTTGGCCGGAGGGAAATCCCTATATATATATAGTTGAATGGATTATAAAGAAAAAAACTGCTTTCCGAGGATGCTCGGTTCGTCTTCACTTATCCTGGAAAATACGGAGAGAATATTATCATAGGATTATTATTATTATTATTCAAATATTCCTATCAACAAATGTAAATTTATCACGGGCTTAAGATTTTTTCTGAATTTTTTTTATCAAATACACGTCAGTTGAGTTGAAGGATACATTGGCAATTTTTAATGGTGTTAACTAATATATTTTACCATGTAGGACAACTATTTGATGATTCAAACTAAATTATATATGATAATGATTAAATTATCATATCTCAAGAACTGAGTTGCATTGAGCTGAGTCATAGTTGAGGGACTGAGTCATTAGTGAGTTAATAGTTGAAGGCCAAAAAAAAGTTTTCATCAGATTTTCAAGAAATAAAGGAAGAAATAATTATGAAAAACGTATAAAGGCCCAGAAAATTAGAAAAAAAATTATAAATAATTTTAATAAATAAAATATTTTATGAAGGAGTTTATTTCCCAAAAAGAGTTATAGTTAGATAGTTTTAAAACTAATTCCTACCAACCAAAATGTGTTTTCTTGAAAAAGTCAAGAAAAATGGCTAGAAGTTAATTTTTAGCCTTAACATTCAGGGAGAAATAATATAAGTATGATAATGCCCATCAAGAAACATGCTCTCATAACGTGCTGAGTAAAACTAAACCAATTGGAAGAAGTGGTCTAGCAAGACTTTCGTAATACCTGGATAATTATTTATCCTAATATTATATTTTAAGACATATTACCTATTGAAAATAGGTGAATATGTGGTCTTAAATAATAAGTTCTAATTACCTTATTTTCTAAGGTAATTTCTATTGAAATTAGGGTGAATAAAAAGCTAAAATCCCTAAAATGCATTTATGAGGCATAAAATGGCCTGAAAATATTATGATAAATATCATATGGCAACAAATACTGACAAAAACTTAGGAAGTATGTTGTCTCTAATTTTAGGAATTTTTGGGATTATTTCCTTGAAAAATAGAGAAGCATAAATATAATATTATTAAAAGCACTTTTTGGCCCCATGATTTTTAATATTTTACATGGGACATAAAATACCAATGTTAGTGCAATAGTGGTGAGATAATAATTTATCCTAATTATGAAAATTATCAACAATTAGTAAGTGGTTAATTAAGTAATTAGTGGCTAATTGTTTAGATTAAGATATAAGTAAATTAATTAGTAAATAATTAATTTAAAGGAGAAATTCAAAATTAATAATTAAATAAATAATAAATAAATAATAAAATATTAATAAAATATTTTATGCTTAGAAAAATAAATAAAAAATAAAAGAAAAATAAATAAATACCTAGATATTTTGAATAAAATAATAATATCTATGGTAAAGAGCCAACATGACATTTGAGAATGGATAGAAATAAAATCCTACACCAAGATATAGGGATATAGCCTGGAGTCATCCTGGACTTTTTATGAACCAAAGTGAAATTCTATCTCGGATTGAGCGCCTCTCGGTTGTTTCGAAACCAACAAAATAAGCGTAATTAGAGATGCGGATAATTAAGATAAGGCGAGATAGTGCTAAAAGTGACTTATAGAAAACGCACCGTGTTTTTCAAACCGAGATATGGTTACTTAGATCGATCATATTGCGAACCAGGTGATTTTCTCACTAAGAAGCTTGGTTCTATCTAAGTGATTTCCGTCAAGTTGGTGTCTGTCGAAAATCTTCTGCAGATAACGGAATACCCTTAATGGGATCAAAAATATAATGAAACCCAATAGTTTTAAAGAGAAAGAATGGAACTACAAAACCTAGTTCCCTGATTTTTGAGATTCGTCAAGATTACGCGATTCGGACACCGATCGTGAACTTTATCGGTAAGTCGGCAAAGATGACATCATCCTCTTCTAGAAGGATGACATAAGTGGGACATGTGGAAGGCCAAGATGGAGCCACGTGGCGAAGTGCGATCCGACGGCTCAAAATCGATATGATAAAGTTCGACTTATTTACCAAATTGTCATTCCTTCTTCTATAAATAGAGGCACTTCTCCTCTCATTTATACACCAAAATTTCATGCCTTAGAGAGAGGTTAGAGAGAAGGAAGAGCCCGGAGAAAGTATAGCCGAGTTACGGGTAATTTTTTCTGTCTCTCTTCTTTAGTTTCTAGTAGTTCTTTCGGTAGATATAGTAGAAGTGCTAGATTTATCTTTAAATTTTCAAGATAGTCTAGATATCATATTTAGGGGTAAATATGATATATATTTCGAAAATATGATGAGGGAAAAGATCTTTCAAAATTAACGGAGAGATTTAGCGAAAACAATAAGCTCGGCGAAATTCCGCCGATTAGGGTTCGGGGGCAAAATGGTAATTTATACCTAAAATGCCTCGTTATAATCTTGTTAGAAGTTGATAAATGTTATCCTTATAGGATATATAAGATAATCGACCGCTGTTGTACCGCCGTCGTATATTTGTTTCACCCGTTTGTCAAAAGTACCGTTTTTTTACGTAAAAGTACCGTTTTTAAACGAAGGTACGTTCGCGTACGGAACACTAACTCGATATTTATTGTATGCGTATATGTGCTATGTGTATTGTATGTTGTTGTGAGATAGTTGATAGCTCGTGATATGTTCATTGTCTTGTTATTATGCTTCTTTGGGTGTTGGGATACGTTGGCTAAGTGCGAATACCATTGCTAAGTGCGAATACTGTTGCTAAGTGCGAATACCATTGCTAAGTGCGAATACCATTGCTAAGTGCGAATACCATTGTGAAGTGCGAACCGTATGCTAAGTGCGACATATCTCGCCGGGGGCTTATATGATGTTGGGATATGCTTGTTTGTATGCGATATACCGTATATGTAACTATGAGGTTAACCGTTACACCGGGGTCCGTATGCATTGGACCTCAGCTCTTAATATAGCGACAGGTTCTGGAGGAACGAGGACCGAGGAGAAAGGCAAGCAACACGTATAGGGACTCGGCTGAAGAATTTCCCCTACTGCTATTTACTTTTAAAAACTCTCGGTCATTGTCCGCTTTTGCAATCAATGACTTACGGCATTTTGAATATAAGTATCAGTTACTCAATCGCTCCGATGCTCTACTCTGATGAAAAAAAAAGTATACTGCTTTTGAAAATGAGATGTTACACTTGCCTTTGTGTGCTACTGATTTAGAGTTGAAATGTCCATCTAATAGTTACAATTTAAAATGGTAAAAAATGTTTCGCTAAATGTGTGTCTTTATTTTTTGAATAAAAATAAAAAGAAGCTACCCAAATTTTTGATGAAGTTATTAATGTAATTTTCCTTATGTTAAAATCACTTAAAATTGTTTAAAGTTACTAAAATTATTAAACAAGAGTATAAATATTAAGCTAATTCTTAAAAGCTAAATTAAAATTTTAGTATGATAGGATATTAGGATTAAATTAGCAAATAACATTCATCATAGAATAACCTTAGTGAGACTAGTCAATTGTTAAGCAAAAGATTAATTTTCCCTTTAAATTATGATTAAGGTAATATAATAAAATTTATTAAAGAAATCCAATCTTAAAGAAATGTTAATTGTAACATTTTTTTTTTCATCTTGATTTAATTGTTTTTCCCGAAATAAATCATATTTCTTGCCAACTCTTTGGCAATATATATATATATATATATATATATATATATATATATATATATATAACTTATTACATTAACATAAACCCGAACTCAAATAAATGTGTTTTATTCGGAGCATAAAAAGAATAAAATAAACTAGCTAGAATTACTAAATGTTCTTCCTCACTTCCTCATTACTAGCCCCAACCTTGAAACATGTTTCACTGAAAATCTGCTCCCCAAAGGATCATCGCAGCCACATAAACACAAACATAAGCAAAGCTGGTAATCCAAATAAAAACAAAGATGATATAACTCAAATATATTAATCAAATCAAATATATAATCACATAGTAATTGAATCAAATATCAATTTCAATATTCATCATATCTATATATATTCACATCGTATCAAATATTATTCATTATCTTTTTAAATTTATTTGGACTCAGGAAACCCTGCTAGTCTATTTAGTGAGAAGAGAACCATGGTAGACCCGGATATCCTGCCAGTCACAAATAATCAAATTGGCTATAAAACATTTCTTCCTAGTATGCACACTTCTTCCAAAGTTGCTACTAGTATCCCAGATATCCTGCCAGACACAACTTTAGGAAGAACGTATACTATCTTTTTCACATTATATAAATATCGGAGGCATAAAGCCTAAAGGTTGTGTTCATCACCTTAGGAGGTACCATCCCAAAGTTATCCTCCCAATGTTAAATTATTTTAAATACACGTATAGTAAATTCCCAAATTATTTCCAATATGTGTTTGAAACACTTGTATTGTAATCAATTCAATTCAATTCGTACTTGTACTATATGTTTGAAACATTTGTATTGTAATCAATTCAATTCAATTCGTACTTGTACATGTATGTTTGAAACACTTATATTATAATCAATTCAATTTTCGTACTTGTATATATATGTTTGAAACACTTGTATTGTAATCAACACAACATACAATTGTTGTGTTGATACAAGCAACACCAACAACATGCATATATATACAACACATACAAAATGGATTTTTCAAATTAAACTATAAAATAAATTCTCATGAGTTCCTATAAGGTTGTCATAAGAAATTTTCATGACCATCATTTAAAATTTCATGGGTTCCTATAAGGTTGTCATCAGGGGCGGAGCCAGAAAATAACATTAAGGGGGGCAAAAATTACAGACAAGGACCTAAAGTTTCAGGAATCATATTTCAACCTCATAAAAATTTAAGTATTTTCATTTTAGTCCCTGTATGACACCTTTATTAGGGACTAGAGTAAAAACATTGAAACTTTTATAAAGCTGAAATATGATTCCCCAAACTTTTGGGTCCTATTCTATAATTTTAGGGGGGGCGGGGGCCACCCCTAGTCCCCTAAATCCGCCCTGGTTGTCATGAGAATATATAACCTAGATATTGGTTCATTTATTGACGAACGAATATAATCATAATATATTATAGGATAGGATTTTAAGCCAAACGAAAACGAACATAAAACCCAGAGCAAAATGTACAAGTATTATATATATATATATATATATATTTCAATCATTAAAACCGAAGACCCAAAGCAACTAGTACAATATCTTATATTCAATGTTAAGTGACTTTGCAAAAAAAAAAAAAAAATCACGCAAAACGAGAAGAAGAAATATAATATATATGTATTCAATCACAAAAACAAAAGCGAGGCACTCATTTAGCCGCATGCATACTCAATAACTAAGGCTAGTCTAAATCATGCAGAATCATATCATAGGAAGGAAACAACTTTCTCACAGAGGAAGGCATATACCGAATAGAAATTACGAGAAAGAACGAGACGACAATTTTAGGGATTTAAAAGAATTATGCCATATATCAATGGATTTCTATTAACCTAGTCATTAGGATTACCTCGTTCATGAGAAATTCCCACGATCGACTCATTAAAATACATTAATACATTAGTGGTATTAGGATTACCTGGTCTTCGTTTTGCTAACCTCCTAGAACTATTGTCAATTAATAAATTATAAAACAATACAAATATTATTAAATTCTAAATTTTTATTACTACTACTACTATAATAATAATAATAATAATAATAATAAGGGGTATTACAGTTAAACTGAATAAAAATATTTTATAAGTTTGTTTAGTGCATTTGATTTACGTCTAAGTTTCTTATAACTTATAATTTGATGTAAATTGGTCAAAAACATGGATAATGTAAAATAATATATGTTTTGAAACAAAAAGATAAAACCAATCCGTTTGCATATCAATTAGGTTCAAATAATTTACTCAACCAATACATAAATGATAGAATTGTGTATTGTATTTGCATTCAATGTTTACACATAATACGAAATTTCCAGGTTCTTTACCCAGGAAGAGACAATAATTTCTAAGCATTGTTGGCAGCAGACATTGGATATCGACATAAAGGACATAAATGACTTGTTTTAAGCCACCTTAGAATACAATTTCTGTGAAAATTATGATGACACGGCATTGGTGAGATGTCAGTTTCACCAAAATCTTCAAGACAAACACAACACTGCTCAGTACTAGTACTTTCTACCAGCTCGATTGTGTTGAGCGATTGGATGGCTTCTTCAGAGGCAGGAACCATGTTAATCTGTTGCGTGGCCTCCTCCATACTTATTGTTTCCATCAAATTCACAAAATTCATACTCATAGCAAATCTAACAGTAACATCAATAGCTAAAGGGAATACAGTAATCCCACCACCTTCAAGAACAAAAGGTGAAAGACAATTATCATTAAAGCATCCTTGGGCTGTGGACATGATTCTTGGTATCAAAGCATCAAGGTTTTGAGCATGAATTAAACGGTGGGATAGATTAGTCCGAAGTAAACTCAGTCCAGTTCGAAAAAACTCTGAACAAGATATGTAATGAGAGGAAACTGGTGGTGAATAAGCCCTTGTGCTTCCAACTATCTCACCCGAACGAAAACTAAACTCGAAAGAAACACAAAGTTTGACAATAAAATTACGTCTCCCAAGGTGGTAATCGGTTTGGATAGGAAGGTTTTGAAAGGCTTCAGGATGATCGGGTTGACCAGAAACATGGTAAAAATATGATTGCGGAGGGGTCCCCATATTGAAGAACAAGAGGAAATATTTCAGGCCAAAAGAAATGGAGAGCGAGAGAGAATATACATTACTTATTTGAGACGTTACAATACATATATTTATACACTATATGTTGCTTTGGTTTTAAGCCATCCGAAAGGGTTTAAGATGAAAAATGATATTTATAAGTCTTATCTAAAAAGATATTGAAAAATCAAATTTAAATATGTATTTTGTGAAAAATAAATTGAGATAGAAATACTGGGGAATATATATATATATATATATATATATATATATATATATATATATATATATATATATATATATATATATAGGTCAAGGATACCATGAAAGATTGAGATATTTAAATTATGATTAAGGTAATATAATAGAATTTATTAAAGAAGGTCAATCTTAACAAATGTTAGTTATAACTTTTTCTTTTTTGATTTAATTATTTTTTCCTGAACAAATCGTATTTCTTTTGCCAACTCTTTAATTTCGGCAAATGATAAATATATATTGATTTGAATAATGTAAAGATAATTATTTAGATTAAAATGTCAAATTGAATAAAAATATTTTATAATTCTGTTTACTGCATTTTATTTACATTTGCTTTTTTTTTTTTATAACTCTATAAATTGATATAAATTAGTCAAAACATGTAAAGGATTTTGTAAAATCAGATATGTTTTGAAAACGGATAAAACCAATGCAGTTGCTTATGTCAATTAGGTTCAATATGATCATTCAATCAAATTTTTTCCATGTCATTTTTTTAATTTTAATGTTAATAATAGTCTAACACAATTTTATGCCCAATGCGGCCACACGGATAGCAAAAATTCTGAAGTCACTCATATTGCACCTTAACCCAAGCAGGGTCTTTTTCTTTCTTGGGGACCTAGAAATCTGTAACTAATGGATCATCAAGGAAAATAAGAGATCAAACCCGAACAAAACTCTGAGTGAGTTTCCCATCAACCTTTGGATTCTCAAACATCGATCATTGCCTTTATGACTGTATTACCTAGCTAACGTGAGACTACATTTTCCTGATCAAATGCCCCTACATCTCTTGATGCATCCAGCGGTCTTTTTTTTTTTTTTTTTCTTTTTTGTATATATAAAATGATGACAAAGTGTGCAACCACTCTAAGATTCTGTCGGATGCCAAAATGGAGAAAAGTTTTTTGCATTCACAAGAGCTCGAAATCGAGACCTCTTACTTAAGCGACCAGAGCCCTTTCCACTCAGGTCAACTTCTGCTGGTATCGAGCGGTCTTTTTTGAAGATGCCATCCCAGCACCTTAGCCAAGTAGGCTCGTGAACAAGGCCCAAGCAAATGATAGACTTAAGGACGTTCCACTGACAGGCAAGGAGAAAATCATACCACCTGATCCAAGCCCAACAAGATGAGGCTTTAAGCTCCAACCCAGTGTAATAATAAAAAACTTTAAGTGCCCTTTGTCTTTGGGTTCAACTAGCAAAGAGGTCACCCCTCGTCCTTGGGCTTGTTAGATATGATTAGTTTTGATGATGTCTTATATAGATGTCATTATTAAAAGCAAAAAAGATTGAGTAACATAGTTATCTCCTACATTGACTAATTGCTGTATTTAATGTAGATTAATCCAAGTTGAATTATAGAGATTAATCAAGAAGGAGATATTGAAGTTGCAGAGAATAATGAGTCCAAGCTAAATTTCGAAGAATGATCAAGATGAGAGATGGAAGAAGGAAGAACTTGATGAATGTAATCAGAATATCATTATATAAGTTCCAAGATTGATTCTAGAAGTCTCCACGATCAAATAAAAGTTGGAATGGCTAAATTCGGAGTTAAAATGAGCAAAAGGGAGCTTCAGGATGATCCAACTCGAGTCATGAGGTTGCAACTCGAGTTAACCACTTTGCTACAGTGTTTTTGGGTTTTTGGACTGATATGACTCGAGTCATCACAAAGTAACTCAAGTCATGTAACTCGAGTTATCACTAATAACTCGAGTCAACAGTGCTTTTCCAGCACCTCTGTTATACTCTGTTTCATGTTTCAACTGGCGAGGTCTGGTATTTTGATGATATCTCCCAAACCAAAAATAGGATTGAGGTGAAATCAGTGGCATATGAACCTAGACTCCCAATACGTCATATTGATATAAAATTCAAGCCCAAAGGAGTTCAGATCAAGGAGCTATGAATTGTGGAAGTTGACACTACAATTCACGCCATAGTGCAGACATAGCTTTGGTATTTTGAGTGTAACTCACAAAATACAAATCTAATTGAGCTGAAATCGGTGGCATATGAAAGTAGGCTCAAACTTATTTTCATCAATACTTGAACCAAGTAAAACGGAGTTTAGACCATGGAGATATGGCATTCGAAAGTTACAGTAAGCCCAAGATGGTTCAAAAACGTTAAACATACAATGAGTTTGGAATGAGTTGTTAACTAGGCTTGGATAACTAATTCAAGTTAGGACTGGAAACTTGAGTCAACGTCAATCAGAGAGGCAAACAGAGAAGAATGAATATTGAGAAGAGATTTTAACTCAAATGAACAAAGTAGCAGAGCACTGTTCCACAACGTCTCCGAGAATTCTGAAATTAATGTTATCAATTGATTACTACTTGCTATACTCTTCAATATTATTAATAATCTTTGTGAGGAGGTTTCAGATGATCAAAAGCTCGGATTGAGGATCAATGACAATGCTAACAAGCGTAAGTGAATGGACTGGTGTAACTCGAGTCAGGCAAGATAACTCGAGTCATCATTCAGACAGAAAGCAATCAGAACGTTGGCGCACAAACATAACTCGAGTCAAGTCCACCAACTCGAGTCACTCAAGAACATAGAGAGCAATCAGTCACCTAGGCAACTCGAGTCACGAAGGATAACTTGAGTTAGGAAAATTAAGTCACATACGACAACTCGAGTCAGAATCCAAACAAAAAGCATCTGGCACTTAAAACAACTCGAGTCACGTGAAATAACTCGAGTCAACATCCCTGCATCAGAAAATCACCGTGTCCGAAATCTTAGATTCTCATTAAGAACATCCGGATGAATTCCAAAAGAACTTATACTACTTCTTAACATTGTTTATATAATTTGTGTATAAGTTTCAGATGATCAAACGGAGAATTAACATCAGATTACAAAAAGCAGATGATTACGTCAGAAGCTTCAACGGCTATATTTATTCAAACGGTCATATTCTAAACTGGAGGAATTGCTCAACGGTCATAAATTGCAACTAACTATAAAAGGAGAAGCATTCAAGATAGAAGAGGTTGGAGACGAGAGCTTGCACTGTTGAAATGCTGACATTCTGAATCCAACATCTATCTCATACGTTCTCTGTTCTCAATGCTTATATAGTTCAACATAGAGAGTGAAATGATTTGTATTGTACTTCAGTATTTATTCATTTACTTATGAGAGAGAAGATTTATCTGTAAACATCTATCTGAGAGTTACTCAAGATTGGGTGATCTTGAGTGGGAAACACATTGTATTGATTACAGCTTGTAAGGGGAGTGAATCCTAGGAAGAGGATTACTTCAAGTACAGAGTATGTAATCAAGCGGGTGTATTGAATACAGTTTGTAAGGGGGAGTGAATCCTAGTGAGATGATTACTTCAAGTACAGAACGTGTAATCAAGTTGAAAGAAGATAGTGGATTGAAAATCTCAAGTGGAGCTTGGGGACTGGACGTAGGTCAAGGATTGAGCCGAACCAGTATAAATTAGTTTGCATATTCTCTTCCCTTATCTTTTACATTTCTAGTATATGCTTATTTGAATATCAAACTGTCGATTTAGAAGTTGTGAAAAGATTTTCAAAGTTTCTAAAGTTTTATCAGACACCCAATTCACCCCCCTCTTAGGTGATAGCCAGGTCTTACAGGGCTCAACTGGCGAAGGGGTCGTACTTTCTCACTTAAAGGGAGGGGGTTCGATCCTGGAGTTGGTCAAGGCACTGGGGGAGGCATCCTAGGGGTCTACGAAGCAGTGGTAACACTGGGCGGAGGTGGAGGCATGTGTACTCTCTAGCCCAGTATTCTCTGTGGACTGGGCTCCAAACGCCCTGCCCTTGGACTGTGGGTGAACCCAACCTCTTTCCGAAATTTTTTTTATCACAAAAAAAAACTAACAAAGAGGTCAGATACTCTCACCAAAAGGACGGGGTTCGATTCTGGAGTTGGTCAAGGCGCTGGGGGAGGTATCTTAACTTTTGGGTGCCTAGGTAAACGCCTGAGGGTAATAGATGGCTTGTGATGGGCACAAATTATACCATGTTTTCCCTGTACTTCATGACTGAATTGAAGGGTGAATAAAAGCTTAAATTGCAAACAATCCAAGCAAAAAGGCATATATTCATGATATAGGGAACGGAAGGATGGAAACCATTTACATCCTGAACATGTGCTAAGAAGAGCAAATTACATTGTTTTAAAGAACGTATAGCAAAGCTGATACGATGCTATAGCATTCCGACCGCAACTCGAAAGGCAATAAAAAGCATCACGAAAGCTATAGCAAAGTAAAGGACGCAATGCTATGCGGCATACTTTGCTGACTCTTTTATCTAGCTGATTTCAGGAATAGAAATAAAAGATCGAGATCAAAAAGTAGATTGCTGACATAATGAAATAGAAGATGCGGAGGATCAAAACGGAAAGATTTAAAGAATCCCGCAGGATCCGCAAAACCAATCTACAAATAGAAGATGCGATAGATCTCGACAGATTTGGAAAGCCTAGCTAGCTTAACTTGCGTCACACGAAAGTCCGAATATAAAAGGAAACAGCAGGACAACCCTGGAAGGGAGTTGCGGAGAGCCAACACAAGATTACACATTCGGCCGACTCAATAGAAGAGTGAGAAACTTCACTAGCACGAGAATTCCAGGATAACCCAGCATCCTTCCTCGCAGTAAGACGGAGGGAAGAAGACGTAGAGTGGTGACGTGACAGGGCTTCGACCACGCCGTCGGAACACCGTCAAGCTTTCTATTTTCATTTGTTTAATTTCAGTAGTAGATCATGGGTCATTCTGTTACCATCTGTTTTATGTTTCCTTCGTCAGTCATGAACTAACTTTCTGATGGCTGAACGAGGATGAATTCTTAAGCGTGTATGAACCCAGTTGCAAGTTCTTAATTTAATAGATTCATTTTGCTTATCAGTAAATTAACTACTAGTCGATTAGAGGAATCTAAGGGCTAGACTTGTGGTCTCGGCTTACTGGCAAGGAGTCAAGGCTAGACCTCGAGAAACTTGATGTTTGCTAGGCGCGGTGCAAGGCTTGACCTATTTATTGTAGGCTTCGGGAATGGGTCTACCTCTCATAACCGCACACCCCGAGTATAATGCAGATAAAGACTAGAAAGTTGCCATAGGAATATGGAAGGAGTATAGTTAATATCATATGTATCGGATGCGGAAGCTTCGATAGATCATAGCGGTGGGTTAATCGAATAGCTTTGTAGTTAGTGGCTATGCTATAGCAATTGCGGAAGCTGTGCAGTATAGATGCTATAGCAATGGGTAGAGCAACTGGGGGAATTATGCACTTAAGAAGGAGTCTGAGTTCAGACTAACTTCTTACTGATATCTTCTTAAATTTACTTTGTTTACTTCTATTATTAGCGTAATCATCAAAAACCTCTCAAACCAATTACATTTACTCTCTGATTACAACTATCATAGCAATTGAGCATCTCTCTTCGGTATCTCAGTCTCTGTAGGACGATACTCTACTTTCACTTTATTACTTGTGCGACTGGTTCACTTGCCATCAAGGAAATCGACCAACAGCTTGTAATACCCTAAAAATCGTATTTATTATAAGTATCATAAATTAGTAAATAATACCTATTGGATATAGGTGAATATGTGGTCTCAAATAATAAGTTAAAATTATCTTATTTTCTAAGGTAATTTCTATTGAAATTAGGGTGAATAAAGAGCTAAAACGTATTCTTAGGGCATTAAATGGCCTAAAAATATTATGATAAATCCTAAGAGGCGTAAAATATTTATTAAAAATTAGAAAGTATGTTGTCTCTAATTTTAGGAATTTTGGGGATAATTTCCCTTGAAAAATAATGAGACAAAATTAAATATTATTTTGGGATCATAAGTGACCCCCTGATTTTTAATATTTTACATGGGATATAAAATACCAATGTAAGTAAATAGTTGTGAGATAACGATTTATCCTAATTAAGAAAATTATCAAAAATTAGTAAGTGGCTAATCTGGTAATTAATGGGATAATTAAGGTATAGAGTAAATGAATTAAAAATAATTTAAATAATTATTTTTAAGGGGGCTGAAATTCGAAATAAAAATAATAAAATATTAATAAAATATTTTATGCTTAGAAAAATAAATAAAAAATAAAAGAATAAATAAATAAATATCTAGATATTTTGAATAAAATAATAATATAATCGGTAAAGAGCCAACATGACATTTGAGAATGGATAGAAATAAAATCCTACACCAAAATATAGGGATATAGTCTAAGTCATCTGGACTTTTTATAAACAAGTGGAATTTTATCCCGGAGTGAGCGGTCTCAGAAGTCATTTCTGAAACCAACAACGTAATTAGGAGTACCGGATAATTAGGAAAGGACAGTTAGTGCTAAAAGTGACTTATAGAAAACGGACCGTGTTTTTCAAACCAGGAATTAGGTTACTTAGATCGGATCATATTACGAACCGGTGATTTTCTACCAAGAAGTTGGGAACTTCCTAAGTGATTTCCGTAACCGTGACATCTATCGAAAATGTTCAACGGACAACGAAATACCCTTAATGAGATCAAAAATTTAGTTAACCTAGGTATTCTTAAAGAGAAAGAATAGAGCTTCAGTGCCTTGATCCCGGATTTTTGAGATTCTTCGAGATTACGCGATTAGAACACCGAACCGGAAACTTTATCAGTACCGGCTCTTCTAGAACATGGGTGACATCATCTTCTTCTAGAAGGATGATGTCAGCCAAGACACATGGAGGGCCAAGATGGAGCCACGTGGCGAAATTCCGCCGATTAGGGGTTCAGGGGCAAAATGGTAATTTGTACCTAAAATGCTTGTTATGCTGCTAGATATTGATAAATACTATCCTTATAGGATATCTGAGATAATCGCATCGATGTCGTACCGCTGTTTGCACCGCTGTAAAAAATTACCGTTTTTCGTAAAACGTATCGAAATACCGTCAACGAAGGTACGTTCGCGTACTGTAACACTAACTCTGATGTTTATTATATTCGTATATGTGCTATGTGTATGTTATGTTTATGTGAAGTAGTTGATAGCTCTGTGGTATGTTCCTTATACTGTTATTATGCTTGTTGGGTGTTGGGATACGTTTGCTAGGTGCGAAATGCTAGGTGCGAGATGCTTGGTGCGAATTGATTGCTAGGTGTAGACCGTATGCTAAGTGCGACATATATGCCAGGGGGCTTATATGCTGTTGTGATATGCTTGTTTGTTGTGCTTATATACTGTATATGTAAATATGAGGTTAACCATTACCTGAGGTTCAATGGGTATTGAACCTCAGCTCTGCATATAGCGTCAGGCTCAGGAGGACCGAGGACCGAGGACCGAGGAGAGAGGCAAGCAGGCCGCATAGAGACCCGGCTGAAGACTTCCTTTTGTTGTAGTTACTTTTGTAAACACACGGTATAATGTATCGTTTCTGTAAACAGCCAGACTTACGGCATTTTGAATATATGTATCAGTTACTCTTACGCTCCAATGCTCTACTCTGATGATACGATGAAAAAAATATATTGCTTTTGAAAATGGGATGTTACACAGCTTGCCCTGCCCAACATTTGTGGGTGAGCCCAACCCCCTTCCTAAAATTTATGTAACAAAAAAAAAAACCTTAAGGACGAGATAGGCTCAACGTCGGACTTGCTCACCAAAGAACTTGCAGAAGTGCTTGGTGCTTCTGTAACATCTGATGAGGACATGGCCTTCATGGAAGCTATGGAATCAGGCAACAATTATTCACTTGGAATTGCCAAGGGGCGGCATCTACTAAGTTTCATATAGTATTCTTCGATCACTGTTGAAAGGATACCGTCCTGAGATTATAGCCCTTGTGGAGTCGCGTATCTCAAACAAGAGGAATTCGGCTCATGTGGACCGACCATGTCAAGGTAGAGATGTACTGGTTAACCACAAACAATTTATTCACACCAAGATCCGTGGGAATTGGTTTCTCTGCGTATTATCTTTTGGATTGGCAGGGAGAGCCTATCCCATCTAGACGGTTCAAATTTATTTATTTTTATTTGGTTATTTTTAAATATTTTTTTGAAAACAATTTAATCAAGAAAAATATTTTTATTTTAGATTTTCTACCCATTAAAAAAAATTAAATATGAATCGTCCAAATCTCATCCAGACGGTCCAGATGGGATAGGTTCTCCAGGAAACCGGTTCCCGATAGCCCTAGCATCAGTATGAGCCCAATAAGATTAGCTGTAAAGCGGTCGGAGGGGCATTTTCTGAGGGAAATCCCTATATATATAGTTGAATGGATTATAAAGAACAAAACTGCTTTCTGAGGATGCTCGGTTCGTCCTCACTTATCCTGGAAAATATGGAGAGAATATTATCATAGGATTTATTATTAGAGTAATTACCTTTTTGGATCCCCGACAAAAAACACGGATCCCATTTTAGTCCCTAGGGACTAAAATGAGACTTTTTTATGGACTAAAAATGGCTTTTTGGAAATTTGTGAGGAACCAAAATGTTCACCAATAGACCCATATTCGTCCTTTTCAGGAACTAAAAGGGCATTTCTTTGTGTGAGGGACCAAAATGGGGTCCGTGTTTTTTTTCAGGGACCCAAAAGGGTATTTACTCTTATTATTATTATTATTATTATTATTCAAATATTCCTATCAAAAAATGTAAATTTATCACGGGCATAAGATTTTTTCTGAATTTTTTTATCAAATACACGTCAGTTGAATTGAAGGATACATTGGCAATTTTTAATGGTGTTAACTAATATATGTTACTCCCTCCCATCCTAATTATAGGAACACATTTTGGAGTTGGTTTTGGTCCTAATTATAAGAGCCCGTTTGGATCCTCTTATTTTTAACTTAAAAGCTACTTTTAAGCTAAAGCTAAAAAACAGAGCTTTTAAAAAAAAGTTAAAAGCTGTTTGGTGATTATATAAATTTTTTAGCTTAAAAGTTACTTAAAAGCTGAAATTAAAAATAAGCTATTTGAAAAAAAAATTGTCATAAGCATTTTTTCTAATAAAAATTATCATAAAAGGTATATTATAATAGGGTGGTGGTGGCGCGCGGTGGTGGTGGTGGTGGCGCGCGCGCGACAATGGTGTGGTGGTGCGGTGGCGGTGTGGCGCGGCGGCGGTGATGGCGTTTGTAGTGACAAGTATATTCGATCAAGAGATTATGGGTTGTCTCTCTCTCTCTTTTTTTTTTTTTTTTTTTTTTAAAAAAAGAGCTTATAAAAAAAGAGCTTAAAAATAAGCTCCTATGAGGAGCTTATTTTTAAGCTCTTTTTTCTTCATTATAAAATAAGCTCTTATAATTATAAGAGCTTATGTAAAATCTTGTTTGGCCTAGCTTATACTTATAAGTAGATTATAAGCTAAAAATAAGCTAGGCCAAACATGCACTAAGAGTAAGTTTTAATTTTTGTCAATTTTTTCCTATAATACCCTTATTTATATTTTGTCAATAACAATTTAATAATACACCTATATATTTTATAAAATAAATAATGTTTCCAACTCATTAATGTTATATGCACACCTCAATTATACTTTTTTTTTTATAAAATAATTTTGAGCAATTTTTGTCATATTTTTTCCATATCACTCCTTCTAATACTTCTTCCACAATAATTAATTTAACAACACTCTTATATTCTATCAAGTGAGAGATTCTACTTTGTTTTTCATTTTTAAATAAAATAATTTTAATATTTCTTTAAAAGATAATTTTTTTCCATTATGTTTTTTCCAACAATGAAAAAATAAACTTGCACGTTGAAAGGACGGAGTATATTATAATAAGATAAATGATTCTACCGATATTGGTTTTTTCGCCATAATAATCGACTTGATGCAAGGCCAATGCCCAGTGATAGAGATATACCCTGTGGTCTCAATATATAAGTTAATATGAATAATAAATACATGCAAGGCCATAATAAGCGCTGCCTAGTGCCTACTGATTCAACTAATTTTGTCTTAATGTAATTTTTTATTTTCAGTAGGGGTATTTTTGGAAAATAAATATAATTAACTAATTTAACTTTTCTCCTTAATCTCTCCAAATTCTGATAAATAGTTATTATAATTAGGACCGGAGGGAGTACCATGTAGGACAACTATTTGATGACTCAAACTAAAATCAGATATGTTTTGAAAAGAAAAAAGATAAAACCAATCCATTTGCTTATCAATTAGATTCAATCAAATTTTTTCGATGTGATTTTTTTTTTTAATATTGTTAATGGTATTGATAGTCTGATGATTACATAATTTTAAAATTATGCCTGTGTGAATTTTTATTATTAAAAAATGGTTCTATTTAGTAAAGCAACCTAAATTTTTTCCTATGAAAATTGAAAAGCCTAAAAAAAATAAAATTTCTCTAGTAAAAAAAGTTTTTATCAGATTTTCAAGAAATAATTATGAAAATCGTATAAAGGGCCAGAAAATTAGAGAAAAAATTATAAATAATTTTAATAAATAAAATATTTTATGAAGGAGTTTATTTCCCAAAAAGAGTTATAGATAGTTTTAAAACTAATTCCTGCAAACCAAAATGTGTTTTCTTGAAAAAGTCAAGAAAAATGACTACCTAGAAGTTAATTTTTAGCCTTAACATTCAGGGAGAAACAATATAAGTATGATAATGCCCATCAAGAAACAAGCTCTCATAAGGTGCTGAGTAAAACTAAACCAATTGGAAGAAGTGGTCTAGCACTTGCATTTGTGTGCTACTGATTTAGAGTTGAAATTAAATGTCCATCTAATAGTTACAATTTAAAATTGTAAAAAATGTTTTGCTAAATGTGTCTTTTTTTTTTTTGAAAAAAATAAAAAGAAGCTACCCAAATTTTTGATGAAGTTATTAATGTAATTCTCCTTATGTTAAAATCACTTAAAATTATTTAAATTTACTAAAATTATTAAACAGATCATAAGCAGTAATTAAGCTAATTCTTAAAAGCTAAATTAAAAATTTAGTATGATAGGATTAAATTAGCAAATAACATTACATCAGAGTATAACCTGGCACAACATGTTCCTATAAGAACGCATAAACAAAAAAAGAAAAAGAAAAAAAAAGATGTATTGTGTTTGCATTCGATGTTTACCATTAATAAGGAAATTCTTAGGGTTTTTTAGACGGAAAGAGATAGTAATTTCTAAGTATTGTTGGCTACAGGCATTGGATACCGACAAAAAGGATATAAATGACTTTTTTTAGCCACTTTATAATATAACTTTTTTTTTTTTTTTGAAATCATGATGACATGACATTGTCAAGATCTCAACTTCACCTAAATCTTCAAGACAAATACAACACTACTTGGTGGGACTAAGTCATTAGGAGTCAATAGTTGATAAGCAAAAGATTAATTTTCCCTTTTTTTTTTTTCCGAACAAATCATATTTTTTGCCGACTCTTTGGAAAATGATATATATATATATATATATATATATATATATATATATATATATAAAATGTAAGTAAAGATAATTACTTATATTAAAATGCTAAATCGAATAAAAATATTTTATAAGTCTGTTTTTTTTTTTTTGCGCAAAAATATATAAGTCTATTTACTGCATTTGATTTACGTCTAAGTTTCTTATAACTTTATAATTTGATGTAAATTGAAAAGAAACATGGATCATGTAAAATCATATATGTTTGGAAATAACAAGATAAAACCAAATCGTTTGGTTTTCAATTTGGTTCAAATAATTTAGGCAACCAATACATAAATGATAAAAAGGTGTATTGTATTTGCATTTAACGTTTGCAAATCTTGGGAAATTCTGAGTGTTCTTTACATGGAAAGAGACCATAATTTCTAAACATTGTTGGCGGTAGGCACTGGATACCGACATAAAGGACATACATGACTTGTTTTTAGCCACCTTATAATACAATGTCTGTGAAAATTATGATGACATGGCATTGTTGAGATCTCAACTTCACCAAAATCTTCAAGACAAACACAACACTGCTCATTATTGGTATTTTCTAAAAGCTTGATTGTGTTGAGCGATTGGATGACTTCTTTAGAGGCAGGAACCATGTGAATCTCTTGCGTGGACTCCTCCATACTTATTGTTTCCATCAAATTCACAAAATTCATACTCATAGCAAATCTAACAGTAACATCAATAGCTAAAGGGAATACAATGATCCCATCATCACCTTCAAGAACATAAGGTGAAGGACAATTATCATTAAACCATCCTTGAGCTGTGGACATGATTCTTGGTATCAAAGCATCAAGGTTTTGAGCATGGATTAAACGGTGGGATAGATTCGTCCGAAGTAAACTGGATCCAGTTCGAAAAAATTCTGCACATGAAATGTAATGAGAGGAAACTGGTGGTGAATAAGCCCTTGTGCTTCCAACTATCTCACCGGAACGAAAACTAAGCTCGAAACAAACACAAAGTTTGACAATGAAATTAAGTCTCCCAAGGTGGTAATCGCTTTGGATAGGAAGGTTTTGAAAGGCTTCAGGATGATCAGGTTGACCAGAAACATGGTAAAAATATGATTGCTGAGGGGTCCACATATTGAAGAACAAGGGGGAATATTTCAGGCCAAAAGAAATGAAGAGCGAGAGAGAATATACGTGAATTGTTTGAGAAACGTTACAATACATATATTTATACACTATACGTTGCTTTGGTTTTAAGCCATCCGAAAGGATTTAAGATCAAATGTGATATTTATAAGGCTTATGTCAATTAGGTTCAATATTATCATTCAATCGAATTTTCTTACATGTCATGTTTTAAATTTTAATGATAATGATAGTCTAACGTATTTTTAAAATTTTACCTTTGTGAATTTTTATTACTAACAAAATAGACCTAATTAGTAAATCCACCAAACTTTTAACCTTTGAAAAACTTTCCAGTTTCTTAATACTAATAAATACATACTCAGGTCGATGTTAAAAAAAAAAAAAAAATCTAACTGTAAACCAATTTTCGCGTGGTGGTTTTATAAATAAAGGAGAGATATAATAAGATAATTAGAAAAAAAAAAGTTTCTTTAGTATATTTGAGACCTAGATATGTTATTTGAAAATTAAAATGCCTCAAAAAGCATTTATCAAGTAAAAACTAGTTTTTATTCGATTTTCAAGAAATAATTATGAAATAAAATATTTCATGAAGGAGTTTATTTCCTAAAAAGAGTTACAGATAATTTTAAAACCAAAACCTGTTTTCTTGAAAAATTCAAGAAAAATATCTAGAAGTTAATTTTTGGCTTGAACATTGAGGGAGAAATAATATGAGTACGATAATGCCCATCAAGAAACAAGCTTTCATAAGGTGCAGAGTAAAACGAAACCAATTGGAAGAAGTGGTCTAGCACTTGCCTTTGTGTGCTACTGATTAAGAGTTGAAATGTCCATCTAATAGTTACAATTTAAAATTGTAAAAAATGTTTCTTTTTTGAAAAAAAAAATTACAAAGAAGCTACCCAAACTTTTGATAAAGTTATTAATGTAATTTTCCTTATGTTAAAATCACTTAAAATTGTTTAAATTTACTAAAATTATTAAACAGATCGTAAGCAGTATAAATATTAAGCTAATTCTTAAATCTTAAAAGCTAAATTAAAAATTTAGTATGATAGGATTAAATTAGCAAATAACATTACATAATAGCATTGTTGTCAAACTCGCGAGTTGACTATCCGAGTTTACCGTCTTTACGTTTCTAGCTTACTAAATCGAGTCGATTCACTAGTAAACTCTTGACCATTGTAAACTCGGTTAAACTCACGAGTTTATACACCAAGTTAACTGTAACATCCCATTTTCAAAAGCAGTATTTTTTTTTTCATCAGAGTAGAGCATCAGAGCGATTGAGTAACTGATACATATATTTAAAATGCCGTAAGTCCGTTTACGGCGTGGTACAATAACCGAGTGTTTTCAAAAGTAAATAACAACGGAGGAAAGTCTTCAGCCGGGTCTCTATGCGTCCTGCTTGCCTTTCTCCTCGGTCCTCGGTGCTCCTGAGCCTGATGCTATGTTAAGAGCTGAGGTCCAACGTGCACCAGACCTCAGGTAACGGTTAATCTCATATTTACATATACAACATATGGACTACAGACGTTCACAACATTAACAACACATACACACAACCAATGTAGACACATCACTCCCAGCATGTTCACACACACACAATGCATACACATCGCTCCCAGCATTTTCACACATACACAATGCGACACATCGCTCCCAAAGATAATCACACATATCACTCCCCAAGCAGTGGACATATCGCTCCCAAAGAAAGATGCGGATGCATCGCTCCCAAACTTTGCATACCGATACACACTAACGTCTATATGCACTCAAGCAACATAACAACTATACACACACAATACACATAGCACATACATGCATAACATAAACATCAGAGTTAGTGTTACAGTACGCGAACGTACATTCGTTGACGAAAAACAACACGTTTGATGTAAAAACAAATGCAGACGACAAAGGGTTCGTGATTACGTATATCCTATAAGGATAATATCACATTTATAAAGATTTGGCATCATAACGGTCATTTTAGGTACAAATTACCATTTTGCCCCTGACCCCCTAATCGGCGGAATTTCGCCAGAGCTTCGCTATTTTGACTCTAATCTTCCAAAATTTTGCAATAACTCTTTTCCCAACATATTTTTCGAAATATATATCATATTTAACCCAAAAATATGATATCTACAATATATTGGAAGATTAAAGATCAAAATAACATTTCTACTATAACTACCGAACTAAACACCGAAGCTTAAGACTAGGGACCGAAGAACTTACCCGGGCTTGGCTACAACTTTCTCAGAGATCTTCCTTCTCTCTAACCTCTCTCTAGGATTCGGTTTTGGGGTGAGAATTATGAAGAGAAGGGCTTGCTATTTATAGAAGAAAATGATACTATTCATGCCTTTTTCGGATCGAATCTCGGCCATTGGATCTTGTTTCGATCAAGTGGCATCATCTTGGCCCTTAACACCATTTGGCCGACCTCTTTGGCCCCCAAAGTCAAAAATTGATGTCATGCATGATGTCATCTGATGTCATGCATGATGTCATCTTCAAATGTCTGCGGCATCGATAAAGTTCCCCGATCGGTGTCCGAATCGCGTAACCTTGGAGAAACTAAAAATACGGCAACTAGGTTTTGAAGTTCTATTCTTTCTCTTTAAAACTACTGGGTTTAACTAAATTTTTGATCTCGTTAAGGGTATTCCGTAGTCTGGCAAGATTTTAGGACGACGCCATCGATTCGGAAATGACTTGATAGAACCAGTTTCTGGACAAAAATTCACTGGTTCGTAATATGTTCTGACTTAAGAAACCTAATCCGTGGTTTGAAAAACACGGTCCGTTGTCTATAAGTCACTTTTAGCACTATCTGCCCTTTCCTAATTATCCGGTACTCTTAATTACGCTGTTGGTTTCAGAAATGACTTCTGAGATATTCTACTCCAAGGTAGAAATTCACTGGTTTATAAAAAGTCCAGATGACTTAGACTATATCCCTATATGTTGGTGTAGGATTTTATTTCTATCCATTCTCAAATGTCCCCGTTGGCTCTTTACCGATTATATTATTATCTTATTCAAAATATCTAGATATTTATTTATTTTTTATTTATTTTTCTAAGCATAAAATATTTTATTATTATTTTATTATTTATTTAATTAATAATTTCAAATTTCTCCCCTTAAATTAATTATTTACTAATTAATTTACTTATATCATAATCTAAACAATCACCACTAATTACTTCATTAGCCACTTACTAATTGTTGATAATTTTCATAATTAGGATATATTATTATCTCACAACTATTTTAGTTACATTGGTATTTTATATCCCATGTAAAATATTAAAAATCATGGAGTCACTTATGATCCCCAAAATAATATTTAATTTTGCCTCATTATTTTTCAAGGGAAAATTATCCCAAAATTCCCAAAATTAGAGACAACATACTTTCTAATAAATATTTTACTGCCTCTTAGGATTTATCATAATATTTTTAGGCCATTTAATGCCCTAAGAATACATTTTAGCTCTTTATTCACCCTAATTTCAATAGAAATTACCTTAGAAAATAAGATAATTTTAACTTATTATTTGAGACCACATATTCACCTATTTCCAATAGGTATTATTTACTAAATTTATGATATTTATCATAAGTCAGATTTTAGGGTATTACATTTACCGTTTTTACATTTCTAACTTACAAAACCGTGTTAACTCACATTTAAACTTGTGTTAACTTTTTTTTATTTAATCATGCTCAACGGCTTTATATATAAGTTTTATAGAAATTTCTTTATTAAATATGGTAAATTTTGAATGTTGATGGGTTTAATTTCAATTATTTATTATACACGGTTAATACTTATTTAATATTGAAAGTAAACTCTTAGGAGTTTACGATTCGAGTTTATATCATTGTCACGAGTTTATTTAAACTCGGGAGTTTGACAACCTTGCAATCATAGTATAACCTGGCACAACATGTTCCTATAAGAACGCATTAAAAAAAAGTGTATTGTATTTGCATTCAATGTTTACAATTAATAAGGAAATTCTTAGGGTTTTTTATACGGAAAGAGACGGTAATTTCTAAGTATTGTTGGCTACAGCCATTGAATACCAACATAAATGACTTGCTTTTAGCCACTTTATAATATATATTTTTGTTGAAAATCTGCTCCCCGAAGGATCATCGCAGCCACATAAACACAAACATCAGCAAAGCAAGTAATCGTAACAAAAACAAAGATGATATAGCTCAAATATATTAATCAAATCAAATATATAATCACATAGTAATTGAATCAAATATCAATTTCAATATTCATCATGTCTAAATATTCACATCGAATCAAATATTATTCATTATCTTTTTAAATTTATTTAGACCCGGGAAACCCTGCCAGTCTATTTAGTGGGAAGAGAACCATGGTCGACCGGATATCCTGCCAGTCTACCCTGTGACCCGGAGATCCTGCTAGTCTACCTTGTGACCTGGAGATCCTGCCAGTCACAAATCATCAAATTGGCCATAAAACATTTCTTCCTAGTGTGCACACCTCTTCCCAAAGTTATTAATTACTAGTGTCCCGGGAAACCCTATCAGACACCACTTTGGGAAGAACTGATAACATCAGTTTACATCACATAATATATCGGAGGCATAAAGCCTAAGGGTTGTGTTCATCACTTTAGGAGGTATCATCCAAAGCTATCCTCCCACTATTAAATTATTTTAAATACACATATAATAAATTCCCAAATTATTTCCAATATATGTTTGAAACACTTGTATTGTAATCAATTCAATTCATACTTGTACTATATGTTTGAAACACTTGTATTGTAATTGTTGTGTTGATACAGCCAATACCAACAACATGCATATATATACAACACATACAAAATAAGATTTTTCAAATTAAACTATAAAATAAACTCTCATGAGTTCCTATAAGGTTGTCATAAAAAAATTCCATGACCATCATTTAAACCCCTGGCTTGACTCATTATCAATTTTACTCATAAGTTCCTATAAGGTTGTCATGAGAAATTCTCATGACCATCATTTAAATCATTGACTCTACTCATTATCCCTTTTTAGCTTTACTAGGCTTGACAAAAAAAATAGAACAATAAGTTTGACATCGCGTCAAGGTAATAACGTCAAGCAACAGTAATTAGAAGAGACAAAAACATGAATAGTTGATAGTTGAAAGAATATTACAATGGGTGGAACTATATCAAATCTAACAAAGTAAGAAGATCATGTAACAATCAACAAAGGTCAAGTAATCGAAGGAGTTATATATAAAAGACTTTGATAGCTAATATGCCAAACTTATTGGCTTTGTTTTCAAATTAAAAAACGTATGTGTATGTTTTCTTGATTGGTTGGATTTGTATTTACATACCTACAGTGATATTAGGATTACCTGGTCTCCGTTTTGCTAACCTCCTAGAAGAATAATTGGCACAGGGGCGGCTAGACCTCAGTTTATAATTAAAAATTAGGGTTTAGCTATGGGCTGGGTTCTTTAACTATTGCCAATTAATAAATTATAAAACAATACAAACATTATTAAATTCTAAATTTTTATTATTACTATATTAATATTATTATCATCATCATCATCATCATCATCATTTTTATTATTAATAATCTGGGGTATTACATTACATCATAGGATAACCTAGCACAATCTGTTCCTATAAGAACGCATAAAAAAACAAAAAAATGTATTGTATTTGCATTCAATGTTTACAATTAATAAGGAAATTCTCAGGGTTTTTTACATGGAAATAGACAGTAATTTATAAGTATTGTTGGTCCCAGGCATTGGATACCAACCAGAAGGACATAAATGACTTGCTTTTAGCCACTTTATAATATAATTTTTGTGAAAATTATGTTGACATATTATTGTTGAGATCTTAGCTTCACCAAAATCTTCAAGACAAATACAACACTGCTTAGTAGGACTGTAATACCCTAAAAATCGTATTTATGATAAGTATCATATTTCGATAAATAATACCTATTGGATATAGGTGAATATGTGGTTTCAAATAATAAGTAATAATTATCTTATTTTCTAAGGTAATTACTATGAAAATTAGAAAAGAAAAAGAGCTAAAATCCATGAAAAATGTATTTTATAGGGCATAAAATGGCCTGAAAATATTATGATAAATCTCATATGGCAACAAATATTGACAAAAACTTAGGAAATATGTTGTCTCTAATTTTAGGAATTTTTGGGATTATTTCCTTGAAAAATAGAGAAGCATAAATATAATTTTATTAAAAGCACTTTTTGGCCCCATGATTTTTAATATTTTACATGGGACATAAAATACCAATGTCAAGAAATAGTTGTGAGATAATAATTAATCCTAATTATGAAAATTATCAACAATTAGTAAGTGGCTAATTAAGTAATTAGTGGCTAATTGTTTAGATTATGATATAAGTAAATTAATTAGTAAATAATTAATTTAAGGGGAGAAATTCAAATTACTAATTAAATAAATAATAAATAAATGAAAAATGAAAAAGTAGTGTGAAAAGGGTTATGGCTATTTCAAATAATATCTAGATATTTGGAATTTAATAATAATATATCTCGGTAAAAGAGCCAACATGACATTTGAGAATGGATATAAATTAAATCCTACACCAAAATATAGGGATTTAGCCTATGTCATCCTGGACTTTTTATAAACCAATGAATTTCTACCTCGTAGTAGACTATCTCGAAGTCATTTAAAACCAAATGAGTCATTAAGATACGGATAAATAAGAAATAGGGCAGATAGTAGAAATGAGAACCTATACAAAACGAAATACTTGTGACAAACCAGGGATGAGGTTTCTTAGGTCAGGACATATTACTTAACCAAATAATTATTATCCGTGAAATACACTCCTAAGTGATTTCCGTAACCGTTGGTGTCTATCCTAAAATGTTCAGCAGGCAAACTAATGCCCTTAATGGGATCATAAATTTCATTAACCCGATATTCCTACAGAGGAAGAATGGAACTTCAAAACGTTGCTTTCGCATTTTTAAGATTTTCCCGATTACGCGATTCGGACACCGAACCTTAACTTTATCGGTATGATCACATAAAAAACAAGCTTGTGACATCATCTTCTTCTAGAAGGATGATGTCATCCAACACATGGATGACAAGGATGAATCCACGTGTCAAAGTGCGATCCGACGGCCGAAGATCGATCTGAAAAGGTTTGAATTAATCACCGAAATGCCATTCCCTTCTTCTATAAATAGGAAGCACCTCTCCTTCTCATTTCACACCAAAATTTCGAATCCTAGTGTAATACCCTAAAAATATTATGATAAATATCATATGGCAACAAATACTGACAAAAACTTGGGAAGTATGTTGTCTTTAATTTTAGGAAATTTTGGGATTATTTCAAAGAAAAATAGAGAAGCATAAATATAATAATATTAAAAGCACTTTATGGCCCCAGTATTTTAAATATTTTACATGGGATATAAAATACCAATGTAAGTCAAATAGTTGTGAGATAATAATTTATCCTAATTAAGAAAATTATCAACAATTAGTAAATGGCTAATTAAGTAATTAGTGGCTAATTGTTTAGATTAAGATATAAGTAAATTAATTAGTAAATAATTAATTTAAAGGAGAAATTCAAATTAATAATTAAATAAATAATAAAATATTTTATGCTTAGAAAAATAAATAAATATCTAGATATTTTGAATAAAATAATAATATATTTGGTAAAGAGCCAACAGACATATGAGAACAGATAGAAATGAAATTCTACCTCAAGATATAGAAATTTAGTCTTTTACCACCGGACCTTTTATGAACCAAAGAAATTTATCTCGGATTGAGCGGTCTCGAAGTCGTTTTCGAAACCAACAACGTAATTAGAGTACCGGATAATTAAGATAAGGCGAGATAGTGCTAAAAGTGACTTATAGAAAATGCACTTGTGTTTTTCAAACCAGGGATATGGTTACTTAGATCGATCATATTACGAACCGGTGATTTTCTCGCAAGAAGCGGTTCTATCGGAAGTTATTTCCGTAAATCGATGAAATGTTTGTCCGAAAATCTTCTGGCAGATAACGGAATACCCTTAATGGGATAAAAAATATAGTGAAACCCAATAGTTTTAAAGAGAAAGAATGGAACTACAAAACCTAGTTCCCGATTTTTGAGATTCGGCAAATTACGCGATTCGGACACCGATCGGGAAACGCTATCGGTAAGTCAAAGCATGCATGACATCATGCATGACATCATCTTCTTCTAGAAGGATGATGTCAGCACAAGAGGTGTATGGACAAGATGAAGCCACATGGCGAAGTGCGATCCGACGGTTGAAATCCGATCTGAAGACATTTGATGAAGTTCCCACCTTGTCCCTCCTTTCTTCTATAAATAGAAGCCTTCCCTCTTCATTTCTCCATCCCAAAAACGCAGCCTAGAGAGAAGTTAGAGAGAAGGAAGAGCTCTCGAAGTTCTTGCCAAGCCGGAGTAAGTTCTTCGGTCCCTAGTCTTAAGTTTCGGTAGTTCTTTCTGGTAGATATAGTAGGAATGCTAGATTTATCTTTAATTTTTCAAGATAGTCTAGATATCATATTTAGGGGTAAATATGATATATATTTCGAAAATATGATGAGGGAAAAGATCTCACAAAATTCTAGAGAGATAGAGCGAAAAATGAAGCTTTAGGCGAAATTCCGCCGATTAGGGGTTCAGGGGCAAAATGGTAATTTGTACCTAAAATGCCTCGTTATACTGCTAGAAGTTGATAAATGTTATCCTTATAGGATATCTAAGATAATCGGACCGCCGTTGTACCGCCGTCGTCACTGCTTTCACCCGTCAAAAAGTACCGTTTTCCGTAAAAGAAGGTACGTTCGCGTCCGTAACACTAACTCGATATTTACCGTATACTTATATGTGATAGACGACTATACGAGTGAATTGTATAGATAACTTTACATGCGATGTGTACTTTGTTAACATAGATAACTTTACATGCGATGTGTCTTGTTAGCATAGATAACTTTACATGAGATGTGTACTTGTTGTTATATTAATCTTGCATCTCGCTACGTTCTTATGTGCTGATTAATGCTGTGATTGTCTTCCATATGATGTTTATATAAATATGAGGTTAACCGTTACCTGAGGTCCGATGTGTATTTGGACCTCAGCCTCTAAAATAGCTTCAGGGTCAGGAGGACCGAGGAGAGAGGAAAGCAAAGACGCATAGAGACTCCGCCAAGATTTTCCTTTGTTGTCATTTACTTTGAAAACTCTCGGTCCATGTACCGCTTTTGTAATCAACCAGACTTACGGCATTTTAAATATATGTATCAGTTACTCAATCGCTCCAATGCTCTACTCTGATGAAAAAAATATACTGCTTTTGAAATTGGGATGTTACACCTAGAGAGAGGTTAGAGAGAAGGAGGAGCCCGAAGAAAGTCTAGCGGAGCCCTGGGTAAGTTCTTCGGTCCCTAGTCTTTAGTTTCGGTAGTTCTTTCAAAGATGTAGTAGAAATGCTAGATTTATCTTTAATTTTTCAAGATAGTCTAGATATCATATTTAGGGGTAAATATGGTATTATTTTTGAAAATATTATTGGGGGAAGAGATATGTCAAAATTCGGAGAGATAGAGTCAAAATAGCGAAGCTCGCGAAATTCCGCCGACTAGGGGTCGGGGCAAAATGGTAATTTGTACCTAAAATGCCCGTTATGATGCCAAATCTTTATAAATGTGATATTATCCTTATAGGATATCTGTAATAACGAACCGCCGTACCATTGTCAAACCGATGTTTTCGTCGAAATACCGTTTTCCAAAACGTGCCGTTTTTCATCAACGAAGGTACGTTCGCGTACTGTAACACTAACGCTGATGTTTATGTTATGCATGTATGTGCTATGTGTATTGTGTGTGTATAGTTGTTATGTTGTCTGGGTGCATATAGATGTTGGAGTATAACTGTATGTGCGCTGGGAGCGATATGTCTGTGCGTTGGGAGCGATATATCTGCATTGGTTCTGTACGCTGGGAGCGATATGTCTGTACGCTGGGAGCGATATATCTACATTGGTTGTGTGTGATAATGCTGGAAGCAATATATCGCATTGGTCGTGTGTGTAGTATATCTGTTATTGGGCTCACGTGCTGTTAATGTTATGATTGTCCGTAGTCCATATATTGTGTACGTAAATATGAGGTTAACCGTTACTTGGGGTCCGTATGCATTGGACCTCAGCTCTTAACATAACATCAGGTTTCGGAGGACTGAGGACCGAGGACCGAGGAGAAAGGCAAGCAAGCCGCATAGAGACCCGGCTGAAGAATTTCCTCTGTTGTCATTATTTTTGAGAACTCCCGGTATAATGTACCGTTATTGTAAATAGCCAGACTTACGGCATTTTTAATATATGTATCAGTTACTCAAACGCTCCGATGCTCGACTTTGATGATGAAAAAAAATATATTGCTTTTGAAAATGAGATGTTACAAGGATTACGTCATTATTGTGTCAATAATTGATGAAGCAAAAGATTAATTTTCCCTTTAAATTATGATTTAGGTAATATAATAAAATTTATTAAAGAACGTCAATCTTAGAGAAATGTTAATTGTGGTTTTTTACATTTTGATTTAATTGTTTTTTCCGAACAAATCATATTTTTTTGCCGACTCTTAGGAGAAAATATATATATATATATCTAAAAGTAAAGATAATTACTTATATTAAAATGTTAAATTGAATAAAAATATTTTACAAGTCTGTTTACTGCATTTGATTTACGTCAAAGTTTCTTATAACTTTATAATTTGATGTAAATTGAAAAAAAAAAAAACATGGATCGTGTAAAATCATATTTGTTTGGAAATAGAAAGATAAAACCAAATCGTTTGCTTATCAATTAGGCTCAAATCATTTAGTCAACCAATACATAAATGATAAAAAGGTGTATTGTATTTGCATTCAATGTTTACACATAAATGACTTGTTTTTGGCCACCTTATAATGCAATTTTTGTGAAAATTATGATGACACGGCATTGTTGAGATCTCAGCTTCACCAAAATCTTCAAGTCAAACACAACACTGCTCATTACTAGTACTTTCTACCAGCTCAATTGTGTTGAGTGATTGGATGGCTTCTACAGAGGCAGGAACCATATTAATGTGTTGCGTGGACTCCTCCATACTTATTGTTTCCATCAAATTCACAAAATTCATACTCATAGCAAATCTAACCGTAACATCAATAGCTAAAGGGAATACAATGACCCCATCACCACCTTCAAGAACATAAGGTGAAGGACAATTATCATTAAACCATCCTTGAGCTGTAGACATGATTCTTGGTATCAAAGCATCAAGGTTTTTTAGCATGGATTAAACGGTGGGATAGATTCGTCCGAAGTAAACTCGGTCCAGTTCGAAAAAACTCTGAACAAGATATGTAATGAGAGGAAACTGGTGGTGAATAAGCCCTTGTGCTTTCAACTATCTCACCTGAATGAAAACTAAGCTCGAAACAAACACAAAGTTTGACAATAAAATTAAGTCTCCCAAGGTGGTAATCGCTTTGAATAGAAAGGTTTTGAAAGGCTTCAGGATGATCAGGTTGACCAGAAACATGGTAAAAATATGATTGCGGAGGGGTCCACATGTTGAAGAACAAGAGGGAATATTTCAGGCCAAAAGATATGAAGAACAAGAGAGAATATACGTGAGTACGTGACGCGCGTATTTGAGAGACGTTACAATGCATATATTTATACACTATATGTTGCTTTGGTTTTAAGCCATCCGAAGGGTTTAAGATCAAATATGATATTTATAAGTCTTATGTCAATTAGGTTCAATATGATCATTCGATCGAATTTTTTTCCATGTCATTTTAAAAAAAATAAATAATGATAATGACAGTCTAACATAGTTTTATATTTTTACCTTTGTGAATTTTTGTTACTAACAAAATAGACCTAATTAGTAAATCAACCTAACTTTTAACCCGCGAAAAAATAATTTTTCAGTTTTTTAATACTAATAAATACATACTCAGGTCAATATATATATATATATATAATTGTAACAACCAATTTTCCCCTGGTGGTTTTATAAATAAAGGAGAGATATAATAAGATAATTTGAAAAAAAAATTATGAAAATTAGTTTCATTAGTATATTTGAAACCTAGATACGTTATTTGAAAATTAAAAGGCCTCAAAAAGAATTTATCAAGTAAAAACCAGTTTTTGATTTGATTTCCAAGAAATAAAGAAAGAAATAAAATATTTTATGAAGGAGTTTATTTCCTAAAAGAGTTATAGATAGTTTTAAAAACAAAACCTGTTTTCTTGAGAAAATTCAAGAAAAATAGCTAGAAGTTAATTTTTAGCTTGAACATTCAGGGAGAAATAATATAAGTATGATAATGCCCATCAAGAAACAATCTCTCATATTGTGCAGAGTAAAACTAAACCAATTGGAAGAAGTGGTCTAGCACTTGCCTTTGTGTGCTACTGATTTAGAGTTGAAATGTCCATCTAATAGTTACAATTTAAAATTGTAAAAAATGTTTTGCTAAATGTGTGTCTTTCTTTTTTGAAAAAATAAATAAAACGAAGCTACCCAAATTTTTGATGAAGTTATTAATGGAATTTTCATCATGTTAAAATCACTTAAAATTGTTTAAATTTACCAAATTATTAAACAGATCATAAGAAGTATAATTATTAAGCTAATTCTTAAAAGCTGAATTTAAAATTTAGTATGATAGGATTAAATAAGCAAATAACATTACATGTAACACCCCCAAATTTCTAACAATTATAATATTATAAAAATTTAATGATTTTTATAAATAATTACTGAAAGTCAAATTAAACTACTTTGGGAAGTGTTACCGCCGCACTTGTTTTGGGACAAGTGCAAGGCTAATTTATTATATTAACATAAATCCGAACTTAAATAAATGTGTTTTATTCGGAAAAAAAAAAAAAAAACTAGCTAGATTCACTGAAGGTTCTTCTTCATTTCTCACTACTAGCCCCAACCTGTAGAACTTGCTCACTGAAAATCTGCTCCCCGAAGGATCATCGCAGCCACATAAACACAAACATAAGCAAAGCTGGTAATCGTAATAAAAACAAAGATGATATAACTCAAATATATTAGTCAAATCAAATATTAATCAAAGTAATTGAATCAAATATCAATTTCAATATTCATCATATCTATATATATTCACATCATATCAAATATTATTCATTATCTTTTAAAATTTATTTGGACCCAGGAAACCCTGCTAGTCTATTTAGTGGGAAAAGAACCATGGTAGACCCGGATATCCTTCCAGTTTACCCTGTGATCCGGAGATCCTGCCAGTCACAAATAATCAAATTGGCCATAAAACATTTCTTCCTAATATGCACACTTCTTCCAAAGTTGCTACTAGTATCCCAGATATCCTGCCAGACACAACTTTAGGAAGAACGGATACTAACTTTAGGAAGAACGGATACTATCTTTTTCACATTATATAAATATCGGAGGCATAAAGCCTAAAGGTTGTGTTCATCACCTTAGGAGGTACCATCCCAAAGTTATCCTCCCAATGTTAAATTATTTTAAATACAAGTATAGTAAATTCCCAAATTATTTCCAATATGTGTTTGAAACACTTGTATTGTAATCAATTCAATTCAATTCAATTCGTACTTGTACTATATGTTTGAAACATTTGTATAATAATCAATTCAATTCAATTCGTACTTGTACATATATGTTTGAAACACTTATATTATAATCAATTCAATTTGCGTACTTGTATATATATGTTTGAAACACCTGTATTGTAATCAACACAACATACAATTGTTGTGTTGATACAAGCAACACCAACAACATGCATATATATACAACACATACAAAATAGATTTTTCAAATTAAACTATAAAATAAATTCTCATGAGTTCCTATAAGGTTGTCATGAGAAATTTCCATGACCATCATTTAAAATTTCATGGGTTCCTATAAGGTTGTCATCAAGGGCGGAGCCAGAAAATAACATTAAGGGGGCAAAAATTACAGACAAGGATCTAAAGTTTCAGGAATCATATTTCAACCTCATAAAAATTTAAGTATTTTCATTTTAGTCCCTGTATGACACCTTTATTAGGGACTAGAGTAAAAACATTGAAACTTTTTAAAGCTGAAATATGATTCCCCGAACTTTTGGGTCCTATTCTATAATTTTAGGGGGGGGGGCCACCCCTAGCCCCTAAATCCGCCCCTGGTTGTCATGAGAATATATAACCGAGATATTAATTGGTTCATTTATTGACGAACGAATATAATCATAATATATTATAGGATAGGATTTTAAGCCAAACGAAAACGAACATAAAACCTAGAGCAAAACGTACCGGTATATATATATATATATATATATATATATATTTTTCAATAATCAAAACCGAAGACCCGAAGCAACTAGTACAGTATCTTATATTCAATGTTAAGTGACTTTGCAAAAAAAAAAAATCGCGCAAAACGAGAAGAAGAAATATAATATATATGTATTCAATCACAAAAACAAAACCTAGGCACTCATTTAGCAACATGCATATTCAATAACTAAGGCTAGTCTAAATCATGCAGAATCATATCATATGAAGGAAACAACTTTCTCACAGAGAGGAAGGCATATACCGAATAGAAATTAAGAGAAAGAACGAGACGACAATTTTAGGGATTTAAAAGAATTATGCCATATAACAATGGATATCTATTAACCTAGTCATTAGGATTACCTCGTTCATGAGAAATTCCCACGATCGACTCGTTAAAATACATTAATACATTAGTGGTATTATGATTACTTGGTCTTCGTTTTGCTAAAGGAGTATTGAACGTTCGCTAGGGTTAGGTGGCTAGACCTTAGTTTATAATTAAAAATTAGGGTTTAGCTTTGGGCTGAGCTCTTTAACTATTGTCAATTAATAAATTATAAAATAATACAAATATTATTAAATTCTAAATTTTTATTATTACTATATTATTGTTGTTGTTGTTATTATTATTATTATTATTAATCTGGGGTATTACCGTTAAACTGAATAAAAAATATTTAATAAGTCTGTTTTGTGCATTTGATTTACGTCTAAGTTTCTTATAACTTATAATTTGATGTAAATTGGTCAAAAACATGGATAATGTAAAATCATATATGTTTTGAAACAAAAAGATAAAACCAATCCGTTCGCATATCAATTAGGTTCAAATAATTTACTCAACCAATACATAAATGATAGAATTGTGTATTGTATTTGCTTTCAATGTTTACACATAATACGAAATTTCCAGGTTCTTTACTCAGGAAGAGACAATAATTTCTAAGCATTGTTGGCAGCAGACATTGGATATCGACATAAAGGACATAAATGACTTGTTTTAAGCCACTTTATAATACAATTTCTGTGAAAATTATGATGACACGGCATTGCTGAGATGTCAGTTTCACCAAAATCTTCAAGACAAACACAACACTGCTCATTACTAGTACTTTCTACCAGCTCGATTGTGTTGAGCGATTGGATGGCTTCTTCAGAGGCAGGAACCATGTTAATCTGTTGCGTGGACTCCTCCATACTTATTGTTTCCATCAAATTCACAAAATTCATACTCATAGCAAATCTAACCGTAACATCAATAGCTAAAGGGAATACAGTGATCCCACCACCTTCAAGAACAAAAGGTGAAAGACAATTATCATTAAAGCATCCTTGGGCTGTGGACATGATTCTTGGTATCAAAGCATCAAGGTTTTGAGCATGAATTAAACGGTGGGATAGATTCGTCTGAAGTAAACTCAGTCCAGTTCGAAAAAACTCTGAACAAGATATGTAATGAGAGGAAACTGGTGGTGAATAAGCCCTTGTGCTTCCAACTATCTCACCCGAACGAAAACTAAGCTCGAAAGAAACACAAAGTTTGATAATAAAATTACGTCTCCCAAGGTGGTAATCGGTTTGGATAGGAAGGTTTTGAAAGGCTTCAGGATGATCAGGTTGACCAGAAACATGGTAAAAATATGATTGCGGAGGGGTCCCCATATTGAAGAACAAGGGGGAATATTTCAGGCCAAAAGAAATGGAGAGCGAGAGAGAATATACGTGACTTATTTGAGACGTTACAATACATATATTTATACACTATATGTTGCTTTGGTTTTAAGCCATCCGAAAGGGTTTAAGATGAAATATGATATTTATAAGTCTTATCTAAAAAGATATTGAAAAATCAAATTTAAATATGTATTTTGTGAAAAATAAATTGAGATAGAAATACTGGGGAATATATATATATATATATATATATATATATATATATATATAGGTCAAGGATACCATGAAAGATTGAGATATTTAAATTATGATTAAGGTAATATAATAGAATTTATTAAAGAAGGTCAATCTTAAACAAATGTTAGTTATAACTTTTTCTTTTTTGATTTAATTATTTTTTCCTGAACAAATCGTATTTCTTTTGCCAACTCTTTAATTTCGGCAAATGATAAATATATATTGATTTGAATAATGTAAAGATAATTATTTAGATTAAAATGTCAAATTGAATAAAAATATTTTATAATTATGTTTACTGCATTTTATTTACATTTGCTTTTTTTTTTTATAACTCTATAAATTGATATAAATTAGTCAAAACATGTAAAGGATTTTGTAAAATCAGATATGTTTTGAAAACGGATAAAACCAATGCAGTTGCTTATGTCAATTAGGTTCAATATGATCATTCAATCAAATTTTTTCCATGTCATTTTTTTAATTTTAATGTTAATAATACTCTAACACAATTTTATGCCCAATGCGGCCACACGGATAGCAAAAATTCTGAAGTCACTCATATTGCACCTTAACCCAAGCAGGGTCTTTTTCTTTCCTGGGGACCTAGAAATCTGTAACTAATGGCTCATCAAGGAAAATAAGAGATCAAACCCGAACAAAACTCTGAGTGAGTTTCCCATCAACCTTTGGATTCTCAAACATCGATCATTGCCTTTCTGACTGTATTACCTAGCTAACGTGAGACTACATTTTCCTGATCAAATGCCCCTACATCTCTTGATGCATCCAGCGGTCTTTTTTTTTTTTTTTTTTTTTTTTTTTTTTTTGTATATATAAAATGATGACAAAGTGTGCAACCACTCTAAGATTTTGTCAGACGCAAAATGGAGAAAAGTTTTTTGCATTCACAAGGGCTCGAAACCGAGACCTCTTACTTAAGCGACTAGATCCCTTCCACTCCGGTCAACTTCCGCTGGTATCGAGCGGTTTTTTTTTGAAGATGCCATCCCAGCACCTCAGCCAAGTAGGCTCGTGAACAAGGCCCAAGCAAATGATAGACTTAAGGAGTTCCACTGACAGGCAAGGAGAAAATCATACCACCTGATCCAAGCCCAACAAGATGAGGCTTTAAGCTCCAACCCAGTGTAATAATAAAAAACTTTAAGTACCCTTCGTCTTTGGGTTCAACTAGCAAAGAGGTCACCCCTCGTCCTTGAGCTTGTTAGATATGATTAATTTTGATGATGTCTTATATAGATGCCATTATTAAAAGCAAAAAGATTGAGTAACATAGTTATCTCCTACATTGACTAACTGTTGTATTTAATGTAGATTAATCCAAGTTGAATTATAGAGATTAATCAAGAAGGAGATATTGAAGTTACAAAGAATAATGAGTCCAAACTAAATTACGAAGAATGATCAAGATGAGAGATGGAAGAAGGAAGTACTTGATGAATGTAATGAGAATATCATTATATAAGTTCCAAGATTGATTCTAGAAGTCTCCACAATCAAATAGAAGTTGGAATGGCTAAATTCAGAGTTACAATGAGCAAAATGGAGCTTCAGGATGATCCAACTCGAGTCATGAGGTTGTAACTTGAGTTAACCACTTTGCTACAGTGTTTCGGTTTTCGGACTGATATGACTCGAGTCATCACTAAGTAACTCGAGTCATCTAACTCGAGTTATCACTAATAACTCGAGTCAACAGTGCTTTTTCAGCACCTCTGTTATACTCTGTTTCACATTTCAGCTGGCGAGGTATGGTATTTTGATGATATCTCTCAAACCAAAAATAGGATTGAGGTGAAACCATTGGCATATGAAACTAGACTCCCAATGCGTCTTTTTGATATAAAATTCAAGCCCAAAGGAATTCAGATCAAGGAGCTATGAATTGTGGAAGTTGACACTACAATTCACGCCATAGTGCAAACATAGCTTTGGTTTTTTGAGTGTAACTCACAAACTACAAATCAAATTGAGCTGAAATTTGTGGCATATGAAAGTAGACTCAAAATTATTTCCATCAAGACTTGAACCAAGTAAAACGGAGTTCATACCATTGAGATATGGCCTTCGAAAGTTACAGTAAGTTCAAGATGGTTCAAAAACGTTCAACATACAATGAGTTTGGAATGAGTTGTTAACTAGGCTTGGATAACTAACTCAAGTTAGGACTGGAAACTTGAGTCAACGTCAATCAGAGAGGCAAACATAAAAGAATGAATATTGAGAAGAGATTTTAACTTGAATGAACAAAGTAGCAGAACACTGTTCCACAACGTCTCCGAGATTTCTGAAATTAATGTTATCAATTGATTACTACTTGCTATACTCTTCAATATTATTAATAATATTTGTGAGGAAGTTTCAGAGCACTGGACATTATATCGCCCGATAACTGATCATGAACTAGAATATCACCTTGGACCAGAATATCCTTATTAGATCATAAATAATCAAGAACCTTCTTCAGAACCTCTGTACATAGTGTACCCTGAACCAATGACTACTATACCTTCTGAGCCAGAGAGACCTATAGGATCAGATCATCCATCCGTCGATGATAACCATGAGTATTTCTAGTTGTTAAGCTACTAAGATGACCTTGAAATTGAATCTTGTTACGAACCAAATACCCTGCGACATGTTTTGAATACGAACAAAGAGCTGATAGGCGCTCTACGAACGGATTACCTAATGGCAGAACATTACAACGCAACTATGAAAGAAACGTATTTCCAATGGCTAGGACAAGTTAAGATGACTTACAAACAGAGAAAACACAGTAAACTACCCTACCCACTAGACGATTGGGTAATATCAATGCTATACCTAGTTCCTCGAGATCGCTTCTGGATGGAAAAGACAAACGAGCTCTTGGAAGGAGAACATATAGCCGATTTTCATTCTTTTCTGAATCATCTTCAAGGGCTAGTTTTAGACAATATGTAAACGAGTAGATATACGATGATACGAGATATATAAGATATAATTACTGGTATTAAAACCAGCTAAATAATATGACATATTTTGCCATGAATATTATGTTTTATGTATATGTTTGTTTAAAAAGATTAAGTTTTTAATCTTAATAGAAAGATAGGATGACAAATTCACGAGGAATCGGAGTCCTTAGAGGCCGAGGCCGAGGTCGAGATAGAGTTAGACAACCGCGAATGATACCAGAATACGAACCTGAGCAACAAGAACCACAAATAACACAGAATGAGTTGCAGAAAATGCGGAGGATGATGCGGGAACAACAGATTCTTATTGATGAGCTCCTTGTTGAAAGACAGGAAAGACAAGTCGAAAGACAAAAAGAATCCTACCGGTTGACTGAACATAATTTACAAGAACTGCGTAAGGCCAGAAATCTCAACGGCAAAAGAGCAAGTGATTGCGTCGGGTTTCACCGCGGAAACTCCACACAGAAGAGGAAGGCGCCCTGGATCAAAAACCAAGGAAAAGGCAAGAAGTCATTTCATTCTAGGCAACAGAACTATCTGAGGATACCGGAACCCCGACCATGTTCAAAATATGGGAATTACCATCCAGGTCTTACCTGTAGTGGGATACAAATTTGCTTCGAGTGTCAGAAGCCGGGGAACATTAGCAAGAAATGTCCCCAGAAAGCTGCGGAGATAGGGCCACAAAACTCAGGCCAGACATTAGCATTTCCCGAAGTGGAGGCCAGAGAATCTCCAGAAATTGTCCAAGATACTAACACTCAATAGCAATCTATTTCAGATATTGTCCGATTCGGGTGCTAAACCAGTCGTTTACTTCTGATGTTTATGTGAATCATTTTGGGATGCATACATATATATACCTTACGATCTAGTAGTAGCTACACCCTTAGATGTGAACTTTTTAGCTTATAAATTGTAATACCCTAAAATCCTATTTAGCATAACCACTATATTTTGATTGAGTAATACCTATTAAAAATATGTGAATATGTGGTCTCAAAATTTAGTATCTTATTTAGATTAATTTAGGGAACTTTCTCTTAGAATTGGATAAACCAAAGGTTATGAAAATACTTCGACACAAGTGGGATAAAATTATCACATAAAATAATAAATGTTTATGGATAAATAAGCAAGAGAAATGCTATGGAAACACTTAAGTTAATTAAGGGGAAGTAGCAAAAATAAATAAACAATTTAACTTGCACTAATTGAGATTAGTTGCAAAGGGCTTCAAAATGATTAAAAATAAATTAGGCTCCTCATCTACCATAAAATTCTTACTTGAAATACAATATTTTGTTAAATCATATGTGATGAATAAAAGAGAATATATTGTCTTTAATATAGAGATTCATTTATTTTGATTTTTCGTTTGAAATTTAATAGATCAAAGTTAAAATTCCAAGTTTCAACTAGGGATCATAAAATACCCTATAATTATCACATTTAATCATAGTTCCTATTTATTTCTAAAGGGCCATAAAATGTGATTAAAATACCCAAACAAATCAAAAGAAATTATCAATAATTGTTGGACAATTAAATTTACAATAATTGAAGTAATTGAATTAATTTTCATAAATAGTTAAAAAGACATATTAAAAGTCATCAAATATAAATGTTTTGATTTAACTAAAGATCAAGGACCAACAAGGGGTCAATATTAGCTTAAAGTGAATTATTAGAAATCATAATTAATTAAGTGGCATATTTAAAATCAACCAATTGGGATATTTTGGCTTAATTAAAAATTTAAGACTAATAAGGGTCCAAGATAAGTACCAAATGAATTTCTAAAGACCATAATTAATTTCATAATCAATCACACTATTATAATTAGGCCTTAATTAAATACCCAATTAAATCTTAATCCATGAGATAATAAAAGAACCAATAGGAAGCTTGTATTGTTATTTATTAGAGATAAAAGGAAACACACATTTGAGCCAATTGATAAGGGGGGCCACGGTTTTGAGAATGGAAGAGGGAAGGAAGAAGAAGCTTGGAGATGAAGCAAAGAAACTTGTCAAACAAGTTGGAAAACTTGGAGAGCAAGTAGGAAAAGTCAAACCACATGTGCAATGTAACATCCCATTTTTTCAAAAGCAAGATATTTTTTTTTTTTTCATCGTAGAGTAGAAAGCATCGGAGCGATTGAGTAACTCGATACATATATTTATAAATGCCGTAAGTCCGGGCTGATTACAAAAACGGTACAATGACCGAGAGTTTTTAAAGTGAATAACAACAAAAGTGTCTCCCCGGCAATGCCCATGCCGTGTCAACGAAGAGATCTTCAGGATCTCTATGCGCCCGCTTGCCTTTCTCCGGTCCTCGGTCCTCCCGAACCTCGACGCTATGTTAAGAGCCGAGGTTCAATGTCCATTGAACCTCGGAGTAACGGTTAACCTCATATTTACGTACACAATATATGGACTACGGACAATCACAACATTAACAAGACGTGAGCCCAATAATGATATACTACACACGCAACCAATACGGATATATTGCTTCCGCATTATCACACACAACCAATGCGGATATATCGCTCCCAAAGTACGTACACATCGCTCCTAGCGTACGGACATATCGCTCCCAACAGACGGACATTTCGCCCCCCAATACGGAACCAATGCGGATATATCGCTCCCATTAAGGACATATCGCTCCCAAATACATATACAGTTATACTCTAACATCTATTTGCACTCAGGCAACATAACAACTATACACACACCATACACATAGCACATACATGCATAACATAAACATCAGCATTAGTGTTACAGTACACGAACGTACCTTCGTTGTCGACTACGGTACGTTTTACGGAAAACGGTGATTTTTGACAAATGGTGAAACAATACGACGACAAATGACAACAAATGCTCGATTATAACCGATATCCTATAAGGATAATATTTAGCAACTCTTAGCAAGATAATGGGCATTTTAGGTACAAATTACCATTTTGCCCCGAACCCCTAATCTACGGAATTTCGCCAGAGCTTGCTTTTTCATTTATCTATCTCTCCGTAATTTTGACAGATCTTTTCCCTCATCATATTTTCGAAATATGTATCATATTTACCCCTAAATATGATATCTAGACTATCTTGAAAAATTAAAGATAAATCTAGCATTCCTACTATATCTACCGAAAGAACTACCGAAACTAAAGACTAAGGACCGAAGAACTTACCCGACTTTGCTCGACTTTCTCCGAGCTTCTCTCTCTAACTTCTCTCTAAGGGGCAGATTTTTGGTGTGAAAAATGAAGAAGGTGCTCATGCCTTTATATAGGCAAAAATTGTGCCACTTTGGTAATTTCCATATTCCAAATCTTGTAATTTTCTCTTACCTTATAACCAAGTAAAATAAAAGCTAAATGGTGGTTAATTCTTGACCATGGGCTGCCCTAGTCGACATAAGGGGGTGATGTGGCAGCAATTGGTCCAAGAATGGTGACTCAAGCTCACTTTATGCCCTATCCGATAGAATTTCCCCGACGGTGTCCGTTTCGCGTAGTCTCGGAAAATCTCAAAATTCTGAATTCATAACTTTGAAGATCTTCTCTTCCTCATCAATAATATCTAATTTAACTTAGATTTCGGTCCCTTACAGGTTCCAATGCCATTGAAGTTTTCTCGAAAACGTGTCCGAACACGTCCGGTGTCGGAAATCGCTTTAATCATCAATCTCTCGGATAATAATTCACTGATTCCAAATATGTCCAGATAATTATAAACTCATCTCTACATGTTGAGTTATAATTATTTTCTTCAAATCCCAAAATATGACCATCCGCATTTTTCCCTATTTCGCCTTATTAGGAAAATGCGCTACCTACTTCTAATTTACTTCCTAAGAGGTCACTTAAAGGTAAAAACTCACTGATCAATATTTTACCTTGACTTTGGAATTCCTATTCCTGGTTCTCTAGATAGGATCCGTTTCCTATTTATTCCATTACTATTCACTATATTATATAATAATACAATTTTACAAAAATATCATGATATTTATTTTTTTTTCTTTTATTTTTTTATTTATTTTTCTAAGCATAAAATATTTTATTAATATTTTATTTTATTTTTTATTTTTTATTTATTTAATAATTTCGAATTTCTCCAATTAAAAATAATTATTTAAATTATTTTTAATTCATTTACTTTATACCTTAATTATCCCATTAATTACCAGATTAGCCACTTACTAATTTTTGATAATTTTCTTAATTAGGATAAATCATTATCTCACAATTATTTTACTTACATTGGTATTTTATATCCCATGTAAAATATTAAAAATCATGGGGTCAATTATGATCCCCAAAATAATATTAAATCTTGCCTCAATATTTTCCAAGGAAATTAATCCCAAAAATTACCTAAATTAGAGACAACATATTCTCCAATTTTTAATAAATATTTCATTGCCTCTTAGGATTTATCATAATATTTTCAGGGTATTTTATGGCCCACAATTGCATTTAGGGATTTTAGCTCTTTATTCACCCTATTTCAATAGAAATTACCTTAGGAAATAAGATAATTATTACTTATTATTTGAAACCACATATTCACCTATTTTCAATAGGTATTATTTATCGAAATATAATATTCCGGATAAATAATTACCCGGTATTACATGCAACAACTTGTTGAGCAAGGAAAATTGATGATGGAGTGAAGAGAAAGGAGGGGGGGGGGGGGGGCGTGACTTTTGTGCAGATGTATGTGTGTGTGTGTGTGTGAAAGAAGGTTAGCTTGGTGGAGAAGTTGGGATTTTCCTATAAATAGGAGCTTCTCCCTTCTCAATTCTTCACACCAACTCAACCAAATAGGTGAGTTCTTAGAGAGCAAGAGTAGAGAGAAAGAGAGTAGGAAGCATGAAGTTCTTCAAGGCTAAGCTCCCTTGTTCTTGAGTTCTTAGTTTTGAATTCATATTTAGATTATGTTTGATCTTTAAATCTTCCAAGTATTTTTTATTTCATGTTTTTATGGTGGAATATGTCTTTATTTCTAAAATATGATGGAAAATATTATGAAGCAAAATTTTTGGGAGTTAAAGATCAAAGTAGTAAAACTCTGCCGAAATTTTGTCGGTTAGCGATTTCTGGAGTCAGTAGTAAAAACGCCATAATTTTATGTTGAAGATGAAACTAATTAAATCTGAAATTTTTCATGGTTGAAGTAGACATATGGAGCTTTCCAAATATACCTATATCTTGTCATTTTTATTTTTTTGCTAGGAGATAAAAATTCCCAAAGTTGGGCTACGTTTTCTGGGGAAATTCTGGGCAGAGCTTTGAAAAATGAAAACTGGGAATTTTTCTTAAGTTCTGGGAAAACTTTAATATTTTGTATCAAAACTATACATCCTAAGGAGTCCGGGGAATTTTACGGATCCTCGTTTCGAATTTTCTAGAATTAGTTATGATTTTTCGAAGTTAAACGAAAATCTGCCCTAAAAGCTGTGTCCAGCGTCTTTTACGAAAATAATGGGGAAATAAATTGAAAAATAAATCCACTAAGGGTAAAAAGGTCATTAGTGGTCAAAATGTCTCTTAGGATACTATTCATGGATTAATAAAGCGATATTACTATTATAGGCAATCCGAGAACGCATACCGACCGACGTACGTACCGCAATCACCAACGAAGGTACGTTCGCGTATCGTAACACTAACTCTGATGCTTATTGTATACTTATATGTGATAGATACTTTCATAAAGTCATGGACGGGACTCTGTCCTAGGTCATGCACACTGACTAAGTTTATGGGGCTTAGATCACTACATATACATTCAGCTTTATACACGGGTTATGGTTTTAATAATGCCGTTAGAGTTTTCCTAGCGCTGAGGACACGATAGGTCATCGTGGCACGGTGAGGTGCAGACGACTATACATGGATTTGTATAGATAACTTTACATGTGATATGTACTGTAAATATATTAATCTTACATCTGCTGTGTGCTTATGTGTTGATTATTGCTTTAATGTCATGAATATCTGTCATACATACCTTGTTATACATGAGCATGAGGTTAACCGTTACCTGAGGTCCGATGGGCATTGGACCTCAGCTCTTACTATAGCTTCAGGGTCCGAAGAACCGAGGACCGAAGACAAGAGTAAGCAGAGTGAACAGCACGCGTGAAGACCCAGCTAAAGATTTTTAGATATGTATCGTTATAATACTCGATAAATGTACCGTTCTTTATGAACAGACAGATACGCAACAAATAATGATATATTAGTTACTCACTCTTTTACTTGCTCCGATGCTCTACTCTGATGAAAAAATTTATTCCGCTTTTGAAAATTGGGGTGTTACATAAAGCATGTCTAGAATCAAATTACAAGTATAATATAGATCTTATTCAGAATTATTGTTTCTCAACGTCGACGACATTATCAATTTTGTTAGGACTAGCGGCGATCAATGCAAAGATCAACGGTGACAATGAGAAGATATCATTCCCACATTTCACAAAGCAGAGATAGAATTGATGCAGGAGCTGAGTCCTTATTCTAAAAATAACTCAGTCATGAATAAAATTCTCTGAATATCTTACCAAATTTCCTTCAGAAAAAGAGAAGTCAAAATTCACCATGGAATTGATGCCTAGCACATGATCAACATCCAAAGCGCCGTATCAAATGACACCGAACAAAACAAAAGAGTTTATGACTTTGTATCAACCATCATAGGATGGACAAGGTGACTGTCATGAACAAATAACCACCTCTCATGATCGACGATCTACTCAATTATCTAATTCCTACGTCTTGTCAAAGATTGACTTATGCTCGAAACACCATTCAGCTGCAAATCGAAAATAGAAATGTTCTGAAGATAGCTTTCAGGACTTAGTTTGGGCATTTTGAACTTCTTGAGATGCCTTTCAAACTGACAAATACACCTATTTTGTTCCTAGAGTACTTGAACCAAAATTTCCTCAAACACATAGGTAGGTTGATTGAGGTGTTGACTGACGACATCCTCATCCATTCAGAAATAAGGAGAGAAACGCAAAGAACAGTGACGACCAGTTATGAGTGTACTAAACAGAGACGCGACTCTTTACTAAATTTAGTAAATATGAGTGTTGGCTGCCAAGAAATAAACTTTCTGGGCCATGTTCTATCACACGACAGTAATGTTGTTAATTTCAGCTGAAGTAGAAGCAATTCTGGACTAGAAAGAGCCGGAAATAGTGATATAGATATTTAGTTTTTGGGTCCAGCGGGATAGTACCGCAGACTCATATAGAAATTCTTGTAACTTGCCTTACCATTGACAAAGCTCACGAGTAAAAATTAAATCATGATGTGGAATAAAGACTGTGAGACGAGCTTACATAGACTGAGAAAGAAGTTGGTCACATCACCAAGAATTGGTTGTCCCAGATCCAAGTAGATTTTATATAGTCTGTAGTGGTACCAATAGGTATGGATTGGGATATGTCTTGCTGCAGCAGGACAGCGTGATGACTTACACCTCTCGTCCGTTAAACCCTCTCAAGTCGAACTAATCTACGCATGACCTAGAGTTAGTGATTATCATGTTTGCTTTGAGTATTATGGAGACTTAATCCCGTCAAAATAAATTCCCCGAAAAACTGTAAATACACCCGATAAAGCCTATCTTTCGAATTTTCTTGTTAAAACAATCGAGATGGCACCGTGTGAAGCCTTGTATAGGCAAAAGTGTAAATCACTTATATGCTCAACGAAACTATCAGAGCAAAAATTTTCTTAGGCCAAATATGATTGATCACATTTCTAGATATTTTCGAGAGAATCCTTTTATTTTTATTGATGTGATAATATATGTTTTATTTAGTTAGAATTTTGTCATCATTATGAATAAATTGAAAGTTATAAAACAGTCGAATGCCTCATTACATAGGTCATATTCGAGATGATAGTGAAAGAATGGATCAAATACTTACCAGTTAGTTTCACCCCCAAAATTTAATTTCACAACGTTTTATATATTTCTCAGTTGAAGAAATACCATCTAGACTGTGATCATGTGATAAAATACGATATACCGAAATACAAAATGACAGTATCTTTATAGTCAAGCCGAAACGGATTTTCATTTTCAAAAGAAGTAACTCAGAGATAGGAGTATCCCAGTGATAAAGTTAGTTGAGAACGAGGGATTGTCTCCAAATGAGACAAATTGGGAAAAAAACGATAGTAGATATATTCTAAAATTATAGATTAGAAGTATAGTTGGGATAGAGCAAATTTCGAGGACGAAATTTTATTTAACGGGGGAGAAATGTAATACCCGGATAATTATTTATTTTAAAAATTATTTTTAGATAAATAATATACCTTAAATAACCTTTTTGAATGAATATTACCTATTTAAAATAGGTGAATATGTGATCTCAATTCTTCCTATTATATTTATTTTATTTCTAAGTGATTTCTTCTTAGAATTAAGATAGTTGAAGATTTAATTTTTCTAAATCTTATTAGGAATCATAAAATATCCTAAGATTATCATAATTAAGTGTAATCTTAATTATATCATTTTAGCAATTAAAAATCATCAAAGGAGGCCTAAATCAATTAAAGAAAATTAGCAACAATTATTGGATAATTAAATTTGCAATAATTGAGATATTTTTGTAATTTTCAAAATTAATTAATAATTAATTTTAAAAGGTCATAATTAAGAATATATCCACTTAATTAATATCCAAAGGATATTTAAAGGCCAAAATTAATATACAAGGAGTTTTTAATCATCAAGATTAATTTAGAAACCTATCAAAATTTGGCAATTAAGCCTACTAACCCCTAAAAACACTATATTAGCAATATTAACCAAAGAATACTTAATTCTCCCTTAAATTAATAAAAGTGGCGAAAATTGCTAATTAAAAGAGTTAAGAAATTGTATTAATCCTTAATCCTAAATCAATAACAAATATCACTAATAATGTTTGGATTTTTCCAACCCAACATCAAAGGCTTGGATTAAATTTAATAAAGCTAATCTAAAGGCTTAAGAATGGATTTCATAAAAATTAATCCTTGTGTCAATTAAATCAACCAATGAGAGAGTTTTCCATGGTATTTGTGAGACAAGTAGAACACAATCCAATAGTGAAATTGAAGAGTAAATTTCGGTGCAAGCATGAAGGAAAGAGGAAGTGAAATTGTTAATTATAATTAGCCAAACAAAACATCACAATCAAACCAAGACTTTCAAGGCATAAAGTAATTAATAATGACATGTTAGATAAATTTAGTTGAAATGAAACACAAATTAAGATAAAGGGGGAGGGGGAAGTCGTGTCTTTAGAGAGAAAAAGGAGAGGCAAAGTTAATATCTAGATATTAAACTTAAACAAGTCATAATCAAGAATAAATGCAAGAAGACTTTATTGTAAATGATGATGCAAGCATAGGTAATAAAGGTATTAAATGGTTAATTAATTAATGGTAAGATAAAAACCATTAGGATAAATTCAGGACACAAGTAAATCAGAACCAATAGAAAATAAATTGTATCTTGAAATCCATTGATCCTAGAACAAATATAAGTAGATATTATGAACAAGCACAATTTAAGCTTGAACTTGGTTATCTCCAAAGTATTTTCATAAAATTTTGTGATTCATACTTAAGTGATTAAGAAGTTTAAAAAGACCTTTAATTAAGCCATAAAATTGAGATTTGAAAAGTGGAAATGGATCTGGAATAAAAACACCAACTTGCACCTAACTAAATAAGCATTTGGGAAGAAAAAGATGAAGAAGAAATGAGGAGAGGAGGTGGCGGTTTTGAGTAGGTGTAAGGGTAAGATTTAAACTTCTCAACTAAGTTTAATCCAAGGGTTAAGAATGAGTAAGAGTTGTTAGGTAGTTAACCCACAATTTGCTATAAATAGGGCCTTCTCTTCATAATTCCTCACCAATTCACAAAGCAAGAACAAGATTAGAGTAGCAGAAATTTAGAGAGAAAGTGAGAGTGAGAAGCTTTGGGAAAGAAGGAGCAAGTTCTTTCTTCAGACTCTAGCTTTTGAGTTTTTAGTTAAATTGTTGTTTTGATTCATAATCTTCCAATTATAGTTTTATTTTCATGTTTTTATGGTTATAATTGGATTTATTTCGAAAAAATGATGAAGAAGGAGTTATAGAAAATTTTGGAAGATTATGGTCAAAGTAGCGAAGCTCTGGCGAAAATTTGTCGGTTAGCGATTTTTGAAAGCTATTACAAAAACGCTGGTATCTTATGTTGAAGATGCTATGCTTAAACTCTGAGAAAATTCATGGTAAAATTAGACATATAGGGCTTTCTAAATATACCTATATCATGTCGTTTTGAGTTTTGTGCTAGGAGATAAAAATTCTACAAAATGGGCTACGAAATTCTGGAAAATTCTGAGCAGAGGATAAAAATACGAAAACTGGGAATTTTTCATAAAATCTGGGCAATAACCAATATTTTTTATTAAAACTAGACATCTTACGGATTCCGAGAAATTCTACGGATCCTCGTTTCGAGTTCTGTGGAATTAGTTATGATTTTTCAAAGTTAGGCGAAAAATCAGCCCACTTGCTGTACAACAGCGTTTTTACTAAAATAAAAGGGAATTAAGTTGAAAATAATTAATCCAGGGGTAAAATGGTCATTTGAGACTAAGATATTTATTAGAATATTAATTATGAATTAATAAATGCGATATTACCCTTATAGGATATCCGTGATCACAATTTGACCGTCCAATGTACCGTGAACAACAACGAAGGTACGTTCGCGACGTACTGTAACACTGACTCTGATGCTTATAGTATATTTATATATGATGGTTATGTTCATATACTAAGACTCGTCTTAAATTGTTCCTTATACATTCAAATATATACGGGTTATGGTTTTAATAATGCGTTAGAGTTTTCCTAGCGCGAGGACACGATAGGCCATCGTGGCACCGTGAAAAGTGTAGATCGGGATAACATGCATACTCCAGGGGCTGTGCTTTGTTATTGCCTGAAATATTGTTATTGTTTTGAAAAAGAGATTTTGTACTACTGTATTGTCATGAATATCTGTCATACATATATTGTTTACATAAGCATGAGGTTAACCGTTACCTGAGGTCCAGTGGGCATTGGACCTCAGTCTTAAACTAATAGTCAGGAAAGGATCATGGATCAGAGAAGGCACCAGTGGGTGGAGCCGTAAAAAGACGGCGATAGACAGAGCCATGAAGAAGCACCGGTCAAAGTAAATGCAGAAAGAAGGTTAACAAAACCTATCTTATGGCACGAATCTAATAAGGTTACTTCATATCATTTGGTGCTTAAACTAGAAAGAGTCGTCTATGTGGTTCAGTCAATCAGTCGCCGTTAACATCGGGAAGACTTCCACTAGACCTTACCCAGCCTGGCCAAATGGGTTGATTTAACTGAGTTAGATTCTATGCCCCAAGTCTACCTAAGGCTTGGTTGAAGAGGGTATAGTTACATGGAAGAGCTGTAATTATATATATAAAGTTTTGTATTATTGTATCACATGAATATTCCTTCGGGAAATTTGTAATATATCAGTATATGTCAGGCATCAGCATATGTCTAAGTATTTTATATCAGTTACTCGTTGTTAAACTCAATGTTGAAATTTTTAGTATATACTCTCCGTTTCCGCAACACGCTGAGTTGTAACACCTCAAAACTCTGATAATTTTTATAAAACCATGTGTCACCGGCACGATTTATGCTACGGAATTTGGGGTGTTACACTAACTCTACTCATTATCCATTTCATGGGTTCCTATAAGGTGTTCATGAGAATATATAACCGAGATATTGGTTCATTTATTGACGAATGAATATAATCATAATATATTATAGGATAAGATTTTAAGCCAAAGGAAAACGAACATAGAACCCAGAGCAAAACATACAAGTATTTATATATATATATTTCAATCATCAAAACCCAAGACCCGAAGCAACTACGTACAATATCTTATATTCAATGTTAAGTGACTTTGCAATGTTAAGTGACATTTGCAAAAAAAATAAATCGCTCAAAACGAGAAGAAAAAATATAATATATATGTATTCAATCACAAAAACAAAATCGAGGCACTCATTTAGCAGCGTGCATATTCAATAACTAGGTTAGTCTAAATCATGCATAATCATATCATAGGAAGGAAACAACTTTCTCATAAAGGAAAGCTTGCGCAAGATTTATGGTACCAAATGGAAATTACGAGAAAGAACAAGACGACAATTTTGGGATTTAAAAGAATTATGCCATATAGCAATAGATTTCTATTAACTTAGGGATTAAGATTACCTCGTTCATCGGAAATTCCCACGATCTACTCATTAAAATACATTAATACATTAGTGGTACTAGGATTACCTGGTCTCCGTTTTGCTAACCTCCTAGAAGAATAATTGACATAGAGAAAGAATAGAGGGAGTAGTTGAGGAAAATAGGAGTATTGAATGTTTGCTAGGGTTAGGCGACTAAACTTCAATTTATAATTAAAAATTATGATTTAGCTATAGGCCTGACTCTTTAACTATTGTCATTGATAAATTATAAAACAATACAAACATTATTAAATTCTAAATTTTTATTATTACTATATTGTTGTTGTTATTATTTTATTATCATTATTATTAATAATAATCTGGGGTATTACCGTTAAACTAAATAAAAAATATTTTATAAGTCTGTTTACTGCCTTTGATTTACGTCTAAGTTTCTTATAACTTATAATTTGATGTAAATTGGTCAAAAACATGGATAATGTAAAAATCATATATTTTTTGAAACTAACAAAAAGATAAAACCAATCCGTTTGCATTTTAATTAGGTTCAAATAATTTAGTCAACCAATACATAAATGATAGAATTGTGTATTGTATTTGCATTCAATGTTTACACATAATAGGAAATTTACAGGTTCTTTACACTGCCGGAAGAGACAATAATTTCTAAGCATTGTTGGCAGCAGACATTGGATATCGACATAAAGGACATAAATGACTTATTTTAAGCCACTTTATAATACAATTTCTGTGAAAATTATGATGACACGGCATTGCTGAGATGTCAGTTTCACCAAAATCTTCAAGACAAACACAACACTGCTCATTACTAGTACTTTCTAACCGCTCGATTGTGTTGAGCGATTGGATGGCTTCTTCAGAGGCAGGAACCATGTTAATCTGTTGCGTGGACTCCTCCATACTTATTGTTTCCATCAAATTCACAAAATTCATACTCATAGCAAATCTAACAGTAACATCAATAGCTAAAGGGAATACAATGATCCCACCACCTTCAAGAACAAAAGGTGAAGGACAATTATCATTAAACCATCCTTGGGCTGTGGACATGATTCTTGGTATCAAAGCATCAAGGTCTTGAGCATGGATGAAACGGTGGGATAGGTTCGTCCGAAGTAAACTCGGTCCAGCAGTTCGAAAAAACTCTGAACCAGAAATGTAATGAGAGGAAACTGGTGGTGAATAAGCCCTTGTGCTTCCAACTATCTCTCCCGAACGAAAACTAAGCTCGAAACAAACACAAAGTTTGACAATAAAATTAAGTTTCCCAAGGTGGTAATCGCTTTGAATAGGAAGGTTTTGAAAGGCTTCAGGATGATCAGGTTGACCAGAAACACGGTAAAAATATGATTGCGGAGGGGTCCACATATTGAAGAACAAGAGGGAATATTTCAGGCCAAAAAATATGAAGAACAAGAGAGAATATACGTGAGTACGTGACGCGCGTATTTGAGAGACGTTACAATGCATATATTTATACACTATATGTTGCTTTGGTTTTAAGCCATCCGAAGGGTTTAAGATGAAATATGATATTTATAAGTCTTATGTCAATTAGGTTCAATATGATCATTCGATCGAATTTTTTCCATGTCATTTAAAAAATTAATTAATGATAATGATAGTCTAACATAGTTTATATTTTTACCTTTGTGAATTTTTGTTACTAACAAAATAGACCTAATTAGTAAATCAACCTAACTTTTAACCTGTGAAAAATTAATTTTTCAGTTTCTTAATACTAATAAATACATGCTCAGGTCAATTTTTTTTTTTTAATTCTAACTGTAACAACCAATTTTCGCGTGGTGGTTTTATAAATAAAGGAGAGATATAATAAGATAATTAGGAAAAAATTATGAAAATTTTTTAAAAAAAGTTTCTTTAGTATATTTGAGAGCTAGATATGTTATTTGAAAATCAAAATGCCTCAAAAAGAATTTATCAAGTAAAAACTATTTATTGATTCGATTTTCAAGAAATAAAGAAAGAAATAATTATGAAATAAAATATTTTATGAAGGTGTTTATTTTCCAAAGGATGCCATTGATAATCTTAAAATATGTTTTGTTAATTGTGTCTTTCTTTATTCAGTTTTTTGAAAATAAAATAAAAAGAAGTTACACAACTTTTTGAAAAAATTATTAACGTTTTTTCTATGTAAGTCACTTAAATTTTTTAAAAATTTACTAAAATTATTAAAGAGATAAGTAGTACATATTTTTTGGTCGAAAATACTGCTTCTCTATTAAGATAAAAAGGAGCAAGATCCTTACATCCACAACTCACGAGTAAAGTGAAAACAAACTAAAGTAAGACCATGAAAGCAACTTAACAGTAAGAAATACCCGAAAGTCCAGCAGGAAGGAAACTAAATATCATTAGAACGACCACAAGCCTCCTCACTAACCAAAGTCAGAAGAGTCGACAAAGAGAGTGATGGTTGTGACACACACAATATACCTTTAGCTGCCATTAGACAAGAGAGAACCCGACTTGAGGATCAAGGAGAGATTGAGAACGTCATGAATGATTTACCTGCACTTCCTGTCATACAGATCAGGTTGACGGCTTGCAACACATTTTTGTAGAAGCTGGCAATCGGTCTCGAACACCACTTTAACATGCCCCAAATCAACAGCTAACATCAACGCCCTTTTTAAAGCTAAAGTCTCAGTCATTTGATTGATTGATTGAATTTAATTCAATGAATCATATTCATTACTTGATTGTAGGAGTCCATTACTTGTCAACCAAGTCATATTAAATTCACATGTTGATTGATTGATTGAATTTAAGGCAATGAATCATATTCATTACTTGATTGTAGGAGTCCATTACTTGTCAACCAAGTCATATTAAATTCACATCTTGATTGATTGATTGAATTTAATACAATGAATCATATTCATTACTTGATTGATTGGTGTACACTACTTGTCAACCAAGTCATATTAAATTCAAGTCATGATATTATATTACATTAATATAATATCATGATTTAAATTTTTCGCGCTATGAACAATCGTTGGGTCCTACTACGTCCCCGCTAGCCTAAGTTAGCGGCGCGGTCAAGGGCGAAGCGCCTCCAGAGCTTTTGAAAACATCAAGTTGTTTTGGAAAGATTGTTTCATAAAATTAAATTTAAAGCCCCAAGACGCTAAAAGAAACAGAGTCTCGAACATGACCGACACCGTCCAAATATTATCGACGTCCGATCATCTTCGAGCGTGTCCGACCCCAATCTACGTCCAAGCATGATCAACGATTCGGAACCATTCAGAACGTGATCGACACACATATTCGACCCCGTGTGATACGACCTCAACGTCCGAACGCGTTCAAGTAACAGCGTCGTTTGAGTCTAGCATGGTCATGTTTGATCTGATCAGCGTCTCCGAACTTTTCAGAATGTGACCGTCGGCCGTTTTCAGAATGTCCGATCTGAACTCTTCAGAACTACATGAAACGGCCGTGAGATCCAACTAGCTATCCGTAGAAACCCTAACGCAAGTTTTCGATTCAAACCCTAATGTGCACATACGTTTTAAAGCATAGCATATTCGGTCTTACATATATATCACATATATATAACCACATATAGGAAAACCTAATCTAAACGCTTGTTGAGTTGGCTCTGATACCACTGTTGGGATCCGTACACACAGCGGAATTTTTTTTTAAAAAAAAAACTTTACGAATCCCAAAAAGGATCGCTCAACCACGTTTAAATCAAGGTTATAAGATTCCAAATCATACCTACGGCAAAATGGTCCGCGTCTCGTTCTATTTGAACCGCGGGCTACCTTCGATCAACCAGGAGCAGACTCTACAAATCTTCTCCCTCTACCGTATCCACACGAATGCCTTTGAACACGGATGGCGAGCGTGCTAGCGCCCCGCATTCTTGCGTCTCTCCTTTTTCTCTAGGGTTTCTCGCGACTTTTCTAATTCATCCGTCTACTTAACATGACTAGATCAATATCTATTTATAGGGTTTCTAAAACCCTAATAAGCCATATTAAAATATTCAAAATTAATCCAATCAATTTTGAAATTTGAATTTCAATTAAAATAATATATTAACTAAATCTATCAAATAGATCTAATCTAATATATTTATTTAATCCGAATTATAAGCCTACATATTTAATTTATCTTTATAAATTAAATATGAGATATGATACCTTTTTATTTAATTAAATATGAGATACTATATCTCAATTTAATTAAATCTGAGATACTATATCTTTATTCGAAAATTAAATCAGATACAATATCTCTATTTGTTTTAGATATTTAATTCATCAAATAAATTAAATACAAAACAAATATTATATAATAATATTATAATCTCTATTAAATAATATTATTATATTTAATTTCAAATTTAATAATATATATATATATATATCCATCCTAGATTAAATGTTTTATTCATTAAATCTTAGACATATCTAAGATTCAATGAATCTCGACACTTTTGCTCGTTTGGGCTATTCTTGTGTGCGACCATGCGCGCATGCACACAGATTGGATGGGCCAATATTGTACCAGCCCACAAGTCGTAGCGGCTCTAGCAAGACATTGCGACTACTCAATTCATATTGGATCGATGATACGATACAACCTTTCGTACAACCATGTCACGTCCCTTTTGTCACGCGATAATTTGGTCAAGGATGAGGCATGGATAATGTCAACTTCACATTTTCGACCATTACTTTCTCGATTCTTGAGTAGTCTAATAATGGAATGGAAACTCCTTTCCATCGTAGTATGACCATACATTTCTCGATCACTTATCGAGGGGCCCGGATTATCTCTCTACAAATGTGAGGGACAAATTTCATCTTGACCATTCACATTCCTCTACATGAAAAGACTGATCCCGATCAAAGCCTTTATCATCACCCTGGTCAAAGGTGACTTTTGACTAGGTCAAAGATCAAAACTTTCATGTAGGAATCCATGATGATCTCGGTCAAAGGGCGTTGACGCGGTTATACTTGAGATAAGCTTATGACTAAATCCATGCAGCTTTCTCATAGTGGGTCAGTCCAGCACCTTGTATTCTTACACGTGCCTATGACTTTGATTCGTATCTCCATACCTCATCAAAGTCATACTGGTCTTATTTCATCTTCGCTCTCGCGTAGATGACTGATCAGGGACATTTAGGATAATCTATAAGATATATCCAAGGATCAGTTATCACTATAAACAGAAATGAAATGATAGGATTAAATTAGAAAATAAAATTACATCATAATATAACTTGCCACAACATATCCCTATAAGCATGCATATAAGAAGGCATAAATGATAAAAGGGTTAAGTAGCAAATTTGTCTCGAAATTTTTTACTGAAAAACAATGTTACCTCATAAGTTTTGTTAGGTTTAATGTTGTCCTGAAAGTGTTAAAATGGAGTAATAATACTCATTTCCGTTAAAAATTTAATGGTTAAAGTCAATTTTTTGACGGTCAATATTAGTTTTTTAATAGAATGAGGCAATATTTCTACGTTTTGAAACTTTCGTACAACAACGGCAAGAAAAAACTTTCGGGAAACATCGCTTTCTGGCTATACTGTCGGAGAGGATTTACTACTTAATCTATGATAAAACATCTATTGTATTTGCATTCAAGGTTTACAATCAATAATAAGAAGAATTCTCTTGAGATTTTACATTAAAAATAATAATTTCTAAGAATTGTTTGCGGTGGGCATTGGATACTGATACAAAAAAACATAAATGACTAGTTTTTAGCCACTTTACCAAAATCTTCATGACAAACAACTGGTCAGTTGTACTATTTTCTTGAAGGCTGATTGTGTTGAGCAATTGGATGGCTTCTTAAGAGGCAAGAAGCTTGTTAACCTTTTGCATAGACTCCTCCTGACTCCTTGTTTCCTTCAGGATGATCAAGTTGACCAGAGACCTGATAAGAATAAGATTGCAGATCAGGTAGTCCACATATTGAAGGACAAGAGGGAATGTTATATTTCAAGCCAAAAGAAATGAAGAACGAGAGGGAATATACCTGAATTATTTGAGAGACGATACAGTACATATATTTAAGCCATCCGAAAGGGTTTATATATTTCTTTTTGGCCAAGAATACTATGTAGTATTGATATATTTAAATTATTATTAGGGTAATATAATAAAAATAAACCAACGTCAATAATCTTAAAAAAGACATGATAATTATAACTTTTCCTTTTTAATTTAATTTTTTTTTGAAAGAATTAAATCTTATTTCTTTTGCTGATTGTCAAATAAAAATTATTGATTTCAGATTAAGAAATTTAAATTGAATAAAGAAAATTAAATAAGGTTGTTTACTGCTTTTTAAGGAAGAATCCTAATTAAATCCAGTTGAAATACTAAAATCCAGATTTAAGCATACACTTTCAACGAATTCTAATCGGAACAAGAGGCCTAATTGGGATATATGAATGTTGTTAAAAGACTAAAATGCCCTTTTGAAGTAAAAGGAATTTTTTTCAAGTGACTAAACACGAGTTAACTTTCAAGTGATCATGTGTAAGAAAAGAATTGATATGCATTCAGAAACAGACGATAAACACGAGTTGACTTCCATTAGTTGAGAATTCAGATTTCCATTAGTTTCCATCTTTGCTTCTCGTGTCTGCATACAAACATAAAACAAACAAATAAATAAATAAATAAATGAAAATCTGGAACAAATCTCAATTAAAATAGGGAAATTAGACTTGTACCCACCTCAAGTTTCCTTTTAAACTATATAAGGGCATTTTAGTCTTTAAACAATAATTATAAATCCCTAATTAGGCATCTTGTTTTGATTAAGAATTTGTTGAAAGTGTATACCTAAATCTAAATTTTGTTATTTCAACTAAATTTAATGGGAAAATCATTTTGAGGGCCCTTTTTGGAGTAAAAATCCTAAAAAAAGCCATCAAAATCTGACAATCGGGCATTTTCAGGGATTTTTAAAATCTTTCGCAGTTGTTAACGGGGCTGATATAGTTGTTAACGTGTGATATAGTTGTTAATGGGGGCTGATTTAGTTGTTAGAAAATTGTTGTTAATGAGGCTGATATAGTTGTTAACTAACAACTATATCAACCCAATTAACAACTCGCGTAAGATTTTGAAAATCCCTGCGAAAATCCTTTAAAGGGATTGTCGATCATTTTGAGGGTCTTTTTTAGAGATTTTTACTTCAAAAAGGCCCTCAAAATGATTTTCCCAAATTTAATTAGGATTCTTCCTTTTATTTACGTTTGAGTTTTTTTTTTTTAAAAAAAAATAACTCTAATTTGATGTAAATAGGTCAAAATATGTAAGAGATCTTGTAAAATCAGGTATGTTTTTTTTAAAAAAAGAAAGATAAAAACTAAATTCATTTCCTTAGATCAGTTCAATCATTCAATCAATTTTTTTCTATGTGATTTTTTTATTATTATTATTATTAACGATAATGATAGACTAACATAATTTTAAAATTATACCTGTGTGAATTTTATTATTAAGAAAAATGGAGCTAATCAGTCAATCGACCTAACTTTTTATCCTATGGAAAATTATTTTCTCAGTTTCTTAATACTAAATGTAACAGCCAGTTTTTGCGTGCTGGTTTTATAAATAAAGGGGAGATATAATAACATAATTATGAAAATTAGAAAAATGTTTTTAAGGTAATTTGAGACTTAAATGTATTATTTGAAATTTAAAATGCCTTAAAAATATTTTATCTAGTAAAAAACTATTTTTTGATCAGATTTTTAAGAAATATGGAAGAGATCATTATAAAAAAATGTATAAAGAAAAGAACATTAGAAAAAAAAATATAAATAATTATTTTGGATTTTTGGAAACAAAGGATTTTATTTCACAGGGAAACAAAGGAGTTTATTTCACAAAGAGAATTATAGATAACTTTAAAACTAATTTCTAAAATGAAGAACCTGTTTTTTTTTTTTGAAAAATTCAAGAAAAGTAGTTAGAACTTAGAAGTTAATTTCAGTATAAAAATTTCAAGAAAATTATCTTATGGGTTAAATAATTTAATTAGGGAAGATAATTTTTTATAAAGCACTAAAGGTTAATTTTTAAAAATTGTTTGATATTTTGGTTTGTGAAAACCGACCGACGGGGATTCGGTTCAAGGAACAGCAACCGTGCCAGTGAAACCGTCCGGTTTGCTTAAAAACCTGGCGAACTCAGTCGGCCGGTAAAACGGGTGACCGGACGGGACACTGGTCGTTTTTTTTTTTAAAAAATAATAATAATAATAATAATTCTCCATTTTTTTTAAATTTCTCCCTCAATTTTTTTTTCCTTTTTTCACTTTTGGATGTCATATGGATTTGATTTTGATTCATTTTGGGTTTTCCTGAAGTATTGTGGTTTTCTCTGTTTTCGGTTAGCCTCTTTTTGTGGATGTCAAATGTAGGTTGTAAAGAAAATTGTTAAGAATATCTGAATATGTCACAAGTATTGGAGTATATGATTATTTTGCCACTGATCCAAAATATTGAAATGATATATAGTATGTCAAATTTAGGTTTGTATGATAAGAAATTAATTATTTTCTAATTTTTTATCCTCACTTGTCTAGCCGTTGGACTAGTCTACCCACTAACCCTTAACTTTTGCCGACTTAGGTTCGATGACCATCCAGCTTTAACCTCGATATTTTCAATATTTTAATCCAGGGATGAAACAGAAAACAAAAATTAGATGAAGGGTAAAATAGTCTTCCCTATTTCAATCAGAGGAAAGTGAGAGGAAGAGGTTGCAAAGCCGAGAGAGACCGAAGCAGAGGAAGCTACGACGACGGCGGCAACGACGACGAAGAAGAAGCCGAGAGAGAACGAAGCAGAGGAAACGACGACGAAAAAGAAGAAGTAGAAGAGGGGAGGAACTCGTGCATGCAAGAGTGAAATTCGGTGGAGGTAAGCCTTCTAATTCTTCTTCTGTCCTATATTTCGTCCGTTGGGATGAATTGGGAGAGAGAGGGAGATTTTTTTGAGAGAGAACCAAGGAGCAATGGAATAATCTTTACTCAAGCTTAGATTAAGAGTTGCGTGAGTGATTTTATGCCTTTGTATTTGAGTTTACGCCCTTCCATGTGATGGTTTGTTCTGGGTTGTGAATTTTCATCCGAGGCTTGTTGTTTCTGGGTGTTTAATGTCGGATTCTATAATAAATGTGAAAGGAAGCTTGAATGCTATGATTATGAACTCTATATCCGTCTCTGTGTGTGTGTGTTGGGTTCTGTGATGAATGATGCAAGGGAGCAAGCAACTAAACGTAGAGACTTTAGAATCATAATTTTAACACTGTTTTTAAATCTGTAAAACAGTTTCAGTGTTGTACAGTGAGCTTTCCGGATGTTAGGAAGAAATGATGATGCTAAAGTAATAAAATGATATAATGTATTGTCATTATAATGAATGGAGGGGCAATGCTCATTGAATTTGAATTAAGGATGTTTTGATGATTAAGCTAATGTTTCAAAGCTGAGAATTTTCATACTATAGGATGAAGGCATATCTGAACCTTGAATAAAGAAAGGAAGAGGATGTAAGCATGTTATATCTGTGTGTGTATGAAGACACCCACGATAGTGCAAGTAGCAGTGACAGAATTTACACATGCTGAAAATGAAGCAAGTTACTGTTTAATGTTCCCCTAAGCTACATGATTTATTTTCAGAATTTAAATTTAAATCATGTTTAGCAATCTTCAATGTTGGTTTAAAAGTTATTTTTGAAACTGGAAATTTCTGAGTTTTTGTGATGATGCTGTCTGAATTATTTAAAGGGTGTATAGACACCTAAGAGTTAGTGTTTATGTATTAAGCTGGAAAATAATTTGTAGTTGAATACAGTTTTAAGCTGGAAATAATTTCAGAACCAAGGGAAGTGGTTGTTCAAAAATTCTTAGACGACTAAAGTAACCAAATGCTGAGGAAATGGTATGTTATAAAATCTATTTTAATATATGAAAGTAAATGATTGTTATAGCTATCTAAAGCATGCTTAAAGGTCCTAAGATGATGAGTATGTGTATTTGGTTGCTTGATGTTAGGCATATAGTAATTTTCGAATCTAGAAGTTGAGAGCTAAAAGCACCCACTGTTTTGATTTTTATACTTGTATTAAAAGTATACTTAAGGGGGAACTAAAATATAGTAAACACCTAAGACATATACAATAGCCCTACGTTGTGTGAAAGCAATGAAAGTGAGATTTATTTGTTTGTAATGTTTCCTGTCTCAGCCAGTTCAGTTCCAGAAATGAGAAGTAGAATGTTCTTAAATTCGAGTGCTCAGATGAGCTTAAAAGAAGGAACTATGTAGGTATACGTTTTTATTCAAGGTTGAAGACAATAACTAACCAAAAAATTAAGAAAAAGAACAAGTTTTAAGTGTGGAATAGGGGTAAAATTAATAGGGGTGAGGAATATAAAAGCCATTTGACACAGGGTTCGGTCAAAAGCTTCAATCCCATCATCCTGTCACCAAAATTATTTTGGATCCATTGATCATCATCTTCTTTTTTTCTTCATCTCCTCAGTGGCATAATCTTCATGGTTATCCACTCAACTATTTGATGCCATCAAGCGTAGAAGTAAAAAAAGATTCAAACATTTTTTGACATGTCCAAAAATAAGTAACTCCTGCTTCTCCTTACAGTCAACAAAAACCAAAAATGCAACGCTTCTTTGCAGGAGTATTCTCTTTAGTAACAAGGTGAACACAAAAAAAGGTAAGTTCAAATTAAACACATAAATTGCATTTTTAAGAAAGCTCCATCTTTGCCATGACATAAAGCAACATTAGAGATATATTCTGGTTCATTCATATGGATATTGGCAACTGATAGGACCAATCTGTTGAAACATAGTTACAAGAGGAGGTTTAGGCGGAAAACACACTCCAGGCAAGATGCTTTTGGGCCACCAGAAAGTTGACTCTTGACTTATTACTATTTTGGTGTTATTAGCAGACCTAGCTTACTTTTATCATAGTAGACTCGTATTTTGTAACAGATTGTTATTGGGTCCTGTGTTGATCATTTTGTTCCCTCTGTATTGTTATTTAACGGTTAGGAACTAGGAGGGGAGAGGCATCTGAGTTGAGAGTGGACACTGGACAGTGAGTAGAGTGCTAGCCTCTCGAATTGCTAGGTCTCATTGTGAAAGAGTGTGTATTATCCTTCAGTTGTAACCTCCTTCTCCCACTGGGTTGGAAGAACATTTATTTCATTAATCAAATGCAGTGATATTCAGCATTTATTTGGGTTCATCTTCTCTGGTTCCTATCAGCAACTAAATTGAGTGGTCATGCTTCAGTAGATTGTTAGCACAGAATGTGCTGGTATACTGTATGTTGGCAGCAAGAAAAACATAAATTGCATATTTAAGACAGCTCCACCTTTGAGATGAAGCATAGTTCACTAAATTCTTTGTCTCACCTATCCTGCCCTTAAAGAGTGCATTATGGTACTACATCCAACCTAATGAATGTGGAAACCTTTCTCTTATGCTTCCTTTATACCTGAATTTGGGTTTGTTGTTTCAGTTAGATTTAATTGAGATTTTCTCGTTGAACTAACCTAACTAAATTTAAAAAATTAGTCAAATATTCACCATATTTAAGTGCTATTGTTTAGAAAGTAAATTTATCCTCTAAAAAATAAATTTATCCTCTTAAAAATAGCATTAAAAATTTAGATTTATCTTTCATGTCGGTGAAATAAAAACTGACAGTGTCGTTTTCTCATCCCCATCGTTCAAAGCTTCTTTTCTTCTCGAGTTTGAACCTTTGCCGGTACCTTTTGTATCTTTAATTCGCTTAAATCACACTGGCAGTGTCTGTTCTAAGCTCATGGTGGAGGGGTCTTCTCTTTTCCGTCGCTCTTTTTCCTGTGTTGATTGTTTTATTGATTTATCATTTTGCTTGAATTATTGTGCTGATATTTAATGCCTGAGCACATGTTGAAAACTAATTTTGATTGGGGATATAACATAGTTGTGTAATTTTGCTGATTTTTAGTTATTGGTGAAGATACAGAGAAGTCAAAACAAGCCTGTAGCACCAAAGCCAAAAGCAACTTCGCTGCAGAAACATAGCTAGGTGCGCGCTACTATTACTCTTGAAATGTAGATGATTTAAAAGTCCAAAAAAGGGGGGAAACAGAGGAAAAACTGTCCGAATTGGAGATGACACGTTCTTGAGCTACAAAGAGTGGGAGACAACCAATTCTTCATCAATGAGATAGAGAAAGGAAAACAAAGATGACTATGATCAGTTCTTAGTCTAGACAACTGTTGTCTGGCGCAAACTCTAAAGCTTTGGCACCACATTGAGCGGAGACGCCTCTTTTAGTAGTCCGTCTTTGTCTTTATTGAATGAGTAGCAGGCTGCACTGTGATTTCAGCCTCCACCTCTTTGACCTTTGTGGACAATGATGGACGTCTTTGAGCATATGGACCTCTCAGAGTCGGCAAGCTGTGCAGTAGCTTTCCAACAAAAGAAATGTCTTCTGGGTTTGTGGCTATATTGAGGTCGGCTTTTTCGTCAGTTTAATTAGTTATACATTATCATTCTCATAGTTGGTATATTATATTGTACTCTATCAAATATGGATACTTATCTATAAACTTGTATGATATTAGATGGGCCATTGAGTTTAATATGTTGGCAAGCTTTCGATCACCATTCACTTTGATCCAAGCTTTTAAGATTAATAGAATTCTACTCATAAATGACGTAATTTGGTGGAGATCTATGACCAGTCTCTCATGCGACTCACAAGCCATCATATTTCCTGAAAAAGTGGGTGCAAATTTGGAAATGAAACGTTCCAATATCTTAATCTCAAATCTTTGCAAGGAAGGTCGGATAGATGAAGCCCGCAGGCTGTTTGACGAAATGGCTGAACGGGACGTTGTTCTATGGACAACTATGATAACTGGATATATCAAATGTGGGATGATGAAGGAAGCGAGGAGGCTGTTTGATAGAGTGGATGCCAAAAACAATGTAGTCACTTGGACTGCCTTGGTTGCTGGTTATATAAGGTTCAATCAAATCAAAGAAGCAGAGAGATTATTTTATGCGATGCCTTTGAGAAATGTTGTGTCTTGGAACACAATGATTGACGGATATGCACGAAATGATCAAATTGAGTCGGCTCTAGATTTGTTTCGAAGAATGCCTGAGAGAAACATAGTTTCATGGAATACTATCATAACAGCATTGTCTCAAAGTGGGAGAATTGAGGATGCATGTGAGCTTTTTAATCAGATGCCAAACAGGGATGTGATTTCGTGGACTGCCATGGTTGGAGGATTGTCAAAAAATGGTAAAATTGATGAAGCTCGTGCTCTTTTTGATAATATGCCTGTCCGTAATGTGGTTTCATGGAATGCAATGATTGCTGGTTATGCTCAGAATAAAAGGTTTGATGAGGCCATAGAATTGTTTAAGAGAATGCCTGAACGGGACACAGCTTCTTGGAATACAATGATCACTGGTTTCATTCGAAATGGGAACTTAGAGAAGGCTGAAAAGCTATTCAATGAAATGCCACACAAAAATGTCATTACTTGGACTGCTATGATGACAGGGTATGTGCAGCATGGGCGAAGTGAAAAAGCATTGAAAATGTTCAACAAAATGCTAGCCATCGACGGAATAAAACCTAACACAGGAGCCTTTGTGACTGTCTTGGGTGCTTGTAGTGACTTAGCTGGTATTTGTGAGGGACAACAAATTCATCAACTTGTAAGTAAAACAATCTATCATGACAATACATATGTGGTATCTGCACTAATAAATATGTACTCAAAATGTGGAGAATTACATATTGCTAAGAAATTGTTTGATGGCAATATATCGGGGCAAAGGGATTTGATATCTTGGAACGGGATGATTGCTGCATATGCACATCATGGTTATGGTAAGGAGGCAATTAGCCTATTTAATGAAATGCAAAAGTCTGGGCTCCATCCCAATGATGTCACATATGTGGAATTGCTCTCTGCTTGTAGTCATTCTGGTTTAGTGGAGGAGGGGTTGAAATTCTTTGATGATCTATTTAAAAACAAGTCCATCCAAGTCAATGAAGATCATTACACATGTTTGATTGATCTTTGTGGGCGAGCAGGAAGGTTGAAGGAAGCTTTTAATATCATTGAGGGACTTGGGGAAAAGGCATCATTGTCTATCTGGGGTGCTCTACTTGCTGGATGTAATGTTCATGGAAATGCCGATATCGGTAAGCTAGCTGCCAAAAAGATTTTTAAAATTGAGCCTGAAAATGCTGGAACCTATTCATTACTATCTAACATGTATGCATCATTGGGGAAGTGGAAAGAAGCTGCCATCATGAGGATGAAAATGAAGGATAAAGGATTGAAGAAACAGCCTGGGTGTAGTTGGATAGAAGTCAACAATAAAGTGCAAGTATTTGTTGTTAGTGACAAGTCACATTCTCAATCAGAAGAGGTAGACTATTTACTTGTTGATCTACATGCGAAAATGAAGAAGATTGGGGACATACCAGATGATGATTTATTAGTTCATGTGGAAATTTGAGTAGCATGAAATTGTATTGCTTGAAATTTCAATAATCTAGAATGGAGATGACACGCAAGAAGGATCATTGGTGCTTGTTGTAGGATGATTATTCGATTTTTTTGTTTTTTCTGATTGCTGATATCAGTGATTGTAACAATTTTTTGGGAAATTAATGAAATTGACTTTTTTTTTTTTGTTGCCAAAACAGGGGTTTCACATGCTTGTGTGTACGAGGCTTGATCTCTATACCCACAAGTACATTAGTAAATTGTCTCTGATTCAAAAAAAAAAATATATATATATATATATAGACACACACACATATATACATATATATATGTGTGTGTGTGTGTATTATTCAATATAAAATTCTTGTAATAGATGGTCTTACGGGTGCACTTAGAAGTTAGAATGCAACTATATCACCTTGCAGACATTTCTGGATTATGTGTAATAAACATGATGGGATGTTTGGTATTTCTAGTATTTAAATAGCATGCCAATTCAAGTTAGATAACCAATGTAATCTCAACATAAGCAAAATACTTCTATGCTTCATTAGATCAAATGTTTGAGTCGATGGTTTGTCACGGATAAAATATGATTCTGATCTTAAGTAAATGCATAATTAAAAAAGGGTCAAGGTGCAGATTGTAATACCCGGATAATTATTTATCTGGAATATTATATTTCGATAAATAATACCTATTGGAAATAGGTGAATATGTGGTCTCAAATAATAAGTTATAATTATCTTATTTTCTAGGGTAATTTATGGAAATTAGAAGAGATAAAGAGCTAAAATCCATAAAATGCATTTATGAGGCATAAAATGACCTGAAAATATTATGATAAATCCTAAAAGGCAATGAAATATTTATTAAAAATTGGAGAATATGTTGTCTCTAATTTAGGTAATTTTTTGGATTAATTTCCTTGGAAAATAATGAGGCAAGATTTAATATTATTTTTTGGATCATAATTGACCCCATGATTTTTAATATAATGCATGGGTCATAAAATACCAATGTCAGTGAAATAGTTATGAGAAAATGATTAATCCTAATTAAGAAAATTAGCAACAATTAGTAAGTGATTAATTAAGTAATTAATGGCTAATTGTTTAAGCTTGATCAAGAGAATATCCAAGGTAAATTATGTAAAACCCTTTAATTAGGTGTTTATGGCTAAGGTTAGCATAAAGTGTACTTGCTAATTAATTAGAAAAGGTTAAGAAAAAATGTATGAGATTAAGTACATGAAAACCCTAAATCCTAAAAGATTGTTAATCATAGGATTAAGCCCTAATTAAGCTTCCTAATTAAATTGGAATATAATATTAAAGTAATTAAAAAATAAATATAAATGAAAATAAAAAGGGAGGGCGAAATTGTAGTGTGAAAAGGGTTGTGGGTTTTTCAAAAATAATATCATGATATTTATTAATTAAATAATAATATAAATGAGATATTATGTAGAAAGACCAGTGGGATAAATGAGAACCGATAGAAATTAAATCATATCTCAAAATAGGTGAACTAAGTATCTAACATCGGGACTTATTATAAACAAGCATAATTTTATCCGGAGTGGGAATTGAAATACCCGTCTCTCAGAAGTCATTTTAAACCGTGGAATGGTTAAGAGATCAGATGAAAAAGGAAAAGGGCGGACAATAGAAATGAGAACCAATGGAAAATAAATCCTATCTAGGAAACCATGAACTAGGTTTCTGAGATCTGGACATATTATGAATCAGTGAATTTTTACCCAAAAGTTGATGTTACCAGAAGTCATTTCCGTAACCGATGACGTTTATCCGAAAATGTTCAGCAGGCTACAGAATACCCTTAATGGGATCAAAAATTTAGTTAACCCAAGTATTTTGAAAGAGGAGGAATAGACCTTCAAGGCTTTGCTGTTGGATTTTTTAGATTAGTTAAGATTACGCGATTAGACTACCGAACAGGAGACTTTATCGGTAGAAGTTCATAAAGACATGAATGACATCATGTTGGTGACATGGGATGACATGGGGGGTGAATTTGCGGTAGAGAAGAGGAAAATGAATGGTTTGCAAGAGGCCACATCTTCGTCTTCTTAACCGTTGATGCAAAAGTTGATCCAAGGTTGATATCCATGGAAATTCTCTATAAATAGGCAACCCTCTTCACTTCATTCCTCACCAATTCCCTTGCATATTTCGAAATAGAGTGAGAAGTTAGAGAGAAGGAGGAGCTACGAGGAAGGAGTAGCGAAGTCTTTGGGTAATTTCTTCTTGGTACCTAGTCTTAAGTTCTAGTTTTCGATTCGGTAGTTATAGTAGAAATGTTAGTTTGATCTTTAATCTTCCAAGTATTATTTTAATATCATGTTTTAGGGTTAAATATGATATATATTTCAAAAATTATGTTGGAGAAAGAGATATGGCAAAATTTTGGAAGATTAGAGTCAAAGTAACGAAGTTACGCGAAATTACGTTGATTAGGGAGTCGGGGTAAAATGGTCATTTTTGACTAAAATGACTGTTATGATGATTGTTTAGTAGCAAATGCGATATTATCCTTATTGGATATCTTTGATCACGTACCGCTGTCAAAACGTACCGTTTTCCGTCAAAAGTACCGAATATCGTCAACGAAGGTACGTTCGCGTACTGTAACACTAACGCTAATGTTTATGTTATGCATGTATGTGGTATGTGTATTGTGTGTGTGTAATTTTTATGTTGCCTGAGTGCATATAGATGTTAGAGTATAACTGTATGTAAGCTGGTAGCGATGCGTCTGTAATGCTGGGAGCAATATGTCTGTATGCTGGGAGCGATATATCTGCATTGGTTGTGTGTGATAATGCTTGGGAGCAATATATACGCATCGGTTGTGTGTGTAATATATCCGTTGTTGGGCTCGTGTCTTGTTAATGTTGTGAACGTCCGTAGTCCATATGTTGTGTATGTAAACATGAGGTTAAGCATTCGCAGGGTCCGTATGCATTGGACCTTAGCCCTTAATATAGCTTCAGGGTCGAGAGGACCTAGGATCGAGGAGAGAGGGAAGCAGCACGCATAGGGACTCTGCTGAAGACTATCTTTTGGTGCCACGGCATGGGTATTGCCAGGGAGACACTTCTGTTGTTATTTACTTTAAAACTCTCGGTTATTGTACCGCTTCTGTAATTAGCCAGACTTACGGCATTTTGAATATAAGTATCAGTTACTCAATCGCTCCGATGCTCTACTCTAATGAAAAAAAATTATACTACTTTTGAAAATGGGATGTTACACAGATTTGCCAACCAACTATTATCCAAGGAGCATCTGGCACAAATAACTATTGAGGGTACCAAAATTGCCAATCAACAATTAAAAAGTGAAAAAAAACACACAATTTGGAGCAGATTCGCCAATGAACTATTACCCTATCACTGTCTTGGTGTTTCTGTCTTCCATTGACTGTCATAGGGTCGCGACATCGGCATCTCCAAAGCTTCTATTGTTCTTTGGGTGTTCCACTCACCCTCTTGAACTCATCCAAGTAGTCCGGCGTTCGACCGGCACGCACTTGCACCCCGGTTCCATCCGGCGATGCGACAAGCGACGCCGCTCTTTGCCACAATGCCTGCTCCCTTGGGTCCCATCTCTGTTGGTGTTTTCCTTTTCCAACAAGAAGGTTTAACCGCTCTTTTCTCCAGCGTTTCCGCCACCGTCCTACGCCAGTGCCTCATATTTTAACTTAATTGTGATAGTTGTTTTTTTTAATAGTTATTTGGTGTTTTTTTTCCACTTTTTAATTGTTGATTGGAAATGTTGGTCCCTTCAATAGTTATTTGTGCTAGACGCTCATCGGGTAATAGTTGGTTGGCAAACTTGCACCTTCACCCTTAAAAAATGATATATCATATGTTGTTATTGTAGTAATGAAGGTTTAAGGATTATGTTTTTAATAACAGAGTTATGTTTTTATTGAATCCAAACTTGGGTATATATATTATTAAGCTTCTAGGGCAATGTTAAAAAAAAAGAGGGAAAATGACACTTTTGTGAATTTTCTAAACATACAGAAGTCCATTGAACTTGTGAAAGAACAGAGAAGGGATAAGGGCAATGAAGATATGGAAATTTGGGGAGAAAGTTCAAACTACCCTTTCATTAAATTCTACTCCCTGCAACTCCTCTCAACCCTTTCGCCACATCGTCTCCCCCTCCCTCTCTAATTGCTCCACCTTCGTTACTCTCTCCTACACCGCCCTCAAATTCCTCTCCATCCTTCAGTCCCTTCAACTTCTCAACTGTCCCATCACTCCCATTCATTCCCCTCCTCAACTTATTGCCTCTCTTCGCTCTTTCACCTGTGTCAGGAGCCTCACAAGGTCTCCAGCATTTGGCTCTCCCAGCTCGAGAACCTCACCGATCTCACCGTCTCCAATGTCCCCATCAAAGCTTTGGGCCCTCTTTTTATTCTTGGACACATGAAGGAGAGCTTCCTCAATTTCTATTCCCATAAGTGCATTTACGTCTAAACAGAAAATATACAAGTCAAGTTGCCTGAAATCAAGTGGAATTATTGTGGCTTAGTACTTCTTAGCTTGGAGGAGAGATATACTTCCATGTTCTATTGATTGGTCGGCTATCGATTTATTCTATGCAAGGTAGACGGATATGTATGTGAACATTTGCTGGCGTATGATGTATTTGTGAATGAAGGATATGGTATGAACAAAACATAAAAGGGTCTTCACAAAGTTGGTAATGGAAATAACAAGTTTTTTAATAGGAATAACAAGTTCATTTGTCATGGGAACACATGTCATTCTACTGAAACAAAAATCTGAGCACCATTAACAAATTTGGTAATGGAAATAACAAGTTCATTAATGAAATTAACAAGTTTTTTAATGGGAATAACAAGTTCATTCGTCAAGAAAACACATGTCACTCTGCTGAAACCAAAATATGAGCACCATTAACAAATTTGGTAATTAGAATACTAAGTTCATTAATGGGGTTAACAAGTTATTTAATGAGAATAACAAGTTCATTTGTCAGGGAGAACACATGTCACTCTGCTAAATATAAAAATCTAACCACCATTAAGAAATGTTGTAATGAGAATAACAAGTTCTTTTATGGTATTAATAAGTTTAGAAATGGTAACAAGTTTGTTCGTCAAGTGTTGTTAAATATGTTTTTCACCTTATGAATAAACTTGTTAAATCCATTACAAGACTTGTTAAACTTATTCATGAAGTTGTTAATCTCATTACAATTTTTGTTAAATCTCACATTTATTGTTCATCTTCTTCCTCAAAACATAGTTATTGTTCACCTTCCTCTTCATCTCTTCTTCCTTCCCCTTCCAACAATGGAGTCCAGTAAGTGTGTTATAATCCAATTTCAAACCTAACAAGAGATTTAGGTTGAGTCGTATATGACCTAGCAACCAAATTTCAATGACATAGGTTCAGAATAACAAGAAAGATTGGTTTGAATAATGGGTTAATAGAGCAATAAAATGATTAAATGTCATTCGATCTCTCCAGTCGAAGAAGCTCTCTCGTTCAAACTGTGATCTCGTGGGACTCCAAACTTTTGTCTCCAAACTCACAGTCGCCGCAACATTTTTGGTGGTTATGGCAGAACTTGCTAGCGATAGTGAAGGTGGAAGCTGTCGTTGGCGAGCAAAGAAAGGCATAGGTGAGAGTGAAAATGAAGAGTGGGAGAGGAGAGAGAAAGAGAGAGGAAGAGGAAGAGATGAAGATGAGAGAGATGAGGGGTATTTTAGTAAAAACACTTAAATTTCAAAATCTCATATTCCTCATCATCACCTTTGTGTCCTTTTAATTTTTTAATAGACGTTTTAAGGTTTTGGAATTTCATTTGGTATTTAAATGACATTTTCTCAAGACTAAAGGATGCAAGTATGTGAACCTAAAATAGGTAAAATTAATCCAGGGTTCTACACAAACTCTAAAATACCTTTCTTTATCAAAAGAACATATAACCATTAAGACACTTATACATCTATCTTAATTGTATAATGCAATGATAGTTGTGAAGTTTTTATACTATAGTTGTCAATTTCCATAAAGGTAGTTGTGAATTTGCTATATTAAAGGTGCCATTCTTATTGACTAATTGTGATTGAAGTTATTCATCATCATTTGCAAATGAGTAGTATATTTTTTAAGTTTTGTTATCGACTTAGATAGTCTAAGTTGTAACCCAAAATGAATTGCTGAAGTTAAAATGCAATATTCTAGTTGTCAATCTGTTATACAACTTCTAATATAATAAATTGACAACTTGAGTATAGCAAATTGAATTTTTTTAGTGCAACAAGTTAACAATCTGTAATACCCGGGAAATTATTTATCTGGAATATTATATTTTGATAAATAATACCTATTGAAAATAGGTGAATATGTGGTTTCAAATAATAAGTAATAATTATCTTATTTCCTAAGGTAATTTCTATTGAAATTAGGGTGAATAAAGAGCTAAAAATCCCTAAATGCAATTGTGGGCCATAAAATACCACGAAAATATTATGATAAATCCTAAGAGGCAATGAAATATTTATTAAAAATTGGAGAATATGTTGTCTCTAATTTAGGTAATTTTTGGGATTAATTTCCTTGGAAAATATTGAGGCAAGATTTAATATTATTTTGGGGATCATAATTGACCCCATGATTTTTAATATTTTACATGGGATATAAAATACCAATGTAAGTAAAATAATTGTGAGATAATGATTTATCCTAATTAAGAAAATTATCAAAAATTAGTAAGTGGCTAATCTGGTAATTAATGGGATAATTAAGGTATAAAGTAAATTAAAAATAATTTAAATAATTATTTTTAATTGGAGAAATTCGAAATTATTAAATAAATAAAAAATAAAAAAAATAAAATATTAATAAAATATTTTATGCTTAGAAAAATAAATAAAAAATAAAAGAAAAAAATAAATATCATGATATTTTTGTAAAATTGTATTATTATATAATATAGTGAATAGTAATGGAATAAATAGGAAAGCGGATCCTATCTAGAGAACCAGGAATAGGAATTCCAAAGTCAAGGTAAAATATTGATCAGTGAGTTTTTACCTTCAAGTGACCTCTTCCTAAGTTAATTAAAGGCTTAGGTAAGCGCATTTGCCTAATAAGACGAAATAGGGAAAAATGCGGATATTCACATTTTGGATTTGAAGAAAATAAATTATAAGTCAACATCCGGAGATGAGTTTATAGTTATATGGACATATTTGGAATCGGTGAATTATTATCCAGAGATTGATGATCCGGCGATTTCCGACAATCGATGTGTTCGGACACGTTTTTCGAGAAAACTTCAACTGGATCGTTGGAACCACGTAAGGGACCGAAATCTAAGTTAAATTAGATATTATTGATGAGGAAGAAGATCTTCAAAGTTATGAATTCAGAATTTTGAGATTTCTCCGAAGAGACGCGAAACGGAGACTGAACAGGGAAAATCTGTCGAACCGGCCATAAAGCAAGTTGACTCACCATTTTTGGACCAATTGTTTGCTGCCAAATCAGCCTTGAATGTCGACCAACATGCTGCATGGCTAGGAATTAAACACCATTATGCTTTGATTTTACTTGGTTATAAGGTAAGAGAAAATTACAAGATTTGGAATATGGAAATTACCAAAGTGGCACAATTTTTCCCTATATAAGGGCATGAGCACCTTCTTCATTTTTCACACCAAAAATCTGCCCCTTAGAGAGAAGTTAGAGAGAAAGCTCGGAGAAAGTCGAGCAAAGTCTCGGGTAAGTTCTTCGGTCCAGTCTTTAGTTTCGGTAGTTCTTTCGGTAGATATAGTAGGAATGCTAGATTTATCTTTAATTTTTTAAGATAGTCTAGATATCATATTTAGGGGTAAATATGATATATATTTCGAAAATATGATGAGGGAAAAGATCTGTCAAAATTACCGGAGAGATAGAGCGAAAACAGCCAAATAAGCTCGGCGAAATTCGCAAATAGGGGTACTAGGGGCAAAATAGTAATTTTCGCCCAAATGGCCTGTTATGATGCCAAATGTTGATAAACGTTGTCCTTATAGGATATCCGAGCTAATCGAGCATTGTTGTGCCGCCGTCATCTGCCGCTTTTTCCCGCTGTCGAATTTCACGTTTTTCCGTAAAAGTTCTGTTGTACCAAAAAGGTACGTTCGCGTACTGTAACACTAACTCTGATATTTATGATATGCATGTATGTGTTATGTGTATTGTTTGCGTATAGTTGTTATGTTGCCTGAGTGCAAATAGATGTTAGAGTATAACTGTATGTACGCTGGGAGCGATATATCTGCATTGGTTCTGTACGCTGGGAGCGATATGTCTGTACGCTGGGAGCGATGTGTCTGTACGCTGGGAGCGATATATCTGCATTGGTTGTGTGTGATAATGTTGGAAGCAATATATCTGTATTGGTTGCGTGTGTAGTATATCTCATTATTAGGCTCACGTCTTGTTAATGTTGTGATTGTCCGTAGTCCATATATTGTGTACGTAAATATGAGGTTAACCGTTACACGAGGTTCAATGGACATTGAACCTCGCCTCTTAACATAGCGTCGGTTCGGGAGGACCAAGGGCCAGGAGAAAGGCAAGCGGAGCCGCATAGAGATCCGGTGAAGATCTCTTCAAGGTTGACACTTGACGCATGGGCATTTGGGGGAGACACTTTTGTTGTTATTCACTTTAAAAACTCTCGGTCATTGTACCGTTTTTGTAAATCAGCCGGACTTACGGCGTTTATAAATATATGTATCAGTTACTCAATCGCTCCGATGCTCTACTCTGATGAAAAAAAAATATACTGCTTTTGAAAAGTCAGGATGTTACACAATCCAAGAAGTTCATTTTAGATTACAACTTAGAGTATAACAAATTGACAATTTGAGTATAACATGTGAAGTCATTAATAACTTTAGTTGTTCATTTTAGTTTATAATTTGATTGCAAGAAATTGTCAGCTTGTCTTAAGAGTATCAAGGGCAAGATACCCTAATGGTAGTGCCGCTCGCCAAGCTTGGATGAAGTAGGTTTCAAACTTAAGCTTGACATTGACATGTTGTGTACATGCATATGTTTAAAATAAGGGGGGAATCAACCTTAACAAGTTTATTAGTCATTTGCAGATGATCATGAAAGAGGAATTACGCATCTAACAAAAAGAACAGTAAAAAACCTCTCTTAAGCTTTTTCAAATCTTCTGAAGATCTCCTTGTCAGTTTTTATTTTTTTCTCTGTTCATTTTTTTTTTTAAATTGCATTTTTTTATTAAAAAAAAATCCAAATTGAACTTGTATGTTTTTTTCTCACTTGATGTATTACCCTAGCAACAAAGTAATCCCTTTACATAAGGGAGGTGGAAGGTTCGACACCCCACAATGCCACTTTGATCTCTTTTTCAATTTTGTTTGTATGCTTTTTCATCATTCTAAATAACCTCAAAATTCAAAAGGATATGTAGTGTTATTTTCTGGACTATAATGGAATATCTTTATGAATGGGTTGTAAAATTATATGCATTTTAAACTCAAGGATTAAAGTTTGAAATCGAACCAGTCAAATTAATATTAAATAACCATGTTTATGCATCATCATACAAAAAAGGGAAAATTCATATGTTAATCCTTACAGTTCCACTCAATTTTCAATTAGACCCCTATACTTTTTGTTTTCCTTTTTATTTAATCCTTATTATTTGCTCAGTTATTGGTGGAGGTCCTTCCTTCGGTTTAGATTCCACTAGTTTAAGCTGAATAGGGGGTAATGTGCCACTAATCACACATTGATTGCCTCATAATTTTGCATTGTCAAAAAAATCTCAACAACTCTTCCTCGTCTTCTTCAGCGTTTTCTTCTGCTTCCATGTATTGGAATAATTTGACCACCGGATGTGGGAGATAAAAGTGGCTTATCATTGTCTTATTTTTTTTTTCTCCATCCAAACAAGGCAAAGGCATGCTTCCTCCTTCGCTCATACTCGCATCAAAATTCATTATTGTGCAATTACCTCCATGGATCTACCGCGTTGCTACTTCCTTTTAGTTTTAAAATAAGGAATATTTTCCCACATACTCTTTGATCGTTTGGGTGGTTTAGTCGCCAAAGAAGGCGAGGGTAGTTTTAATCTATGTTTGGATGGAGAAAAAAATTAGGGAGGAAAAAATAGTATGAGAGAAAATTCCAATAAATAGTACTTTTTTTTTTTTACCACTTTTGGAAAATTTCATTCCTATTATTCTCTTCCCTTCTATTTTCCCCACTTTTTTCTCCATCCAAACATAGCATTAGGGATCCTTTTGGAAATGCAAAGTTACGTAGCAATCAACGTGTGATTAATCACACCACCCCTTTTCAGCTTCAACTAACGGAGTATAAACAGAAGGACCTACCTCAATAACTGAACAAACGATAAGGATGTAATTCAAAAACAAAAACTAAAAGTATAACAAAAATTGAGTAAAAGTATAACGACCAGCAGATCAATTTTCCCTACAATAAATACTCCTTTCAGTCCTCATTATAAGATTTAGTTGACTTTTTTAGAGAGATTAAGGAAACTAATTAAATTAGCTTAGAATATTTTTATTTTTATTTTTTTCTTCAAACTAAATAGTTTGATCAATAAACTAATATAATATAAGAAAACACATACATATGAAATGATTAAGTAACTTATTTAAACTTCCTTAATCTCTTCAAAAAAAAGTCAACTAGGTCTTATAATTAGGACCGGAGATAGTAGTAAATAACAATACAATTAGAAAACAAATTTATTATATTAGCTAAAAGTGGCCCTGAGTCTTAAGTTTAATGAGGTCTCATCTGAAATTAGATATCTACGCATTGAGTCCCCTAAACCTATCCATCTTACCAACATCAAATCACATATTTTTAAGATTTAAGAACCAAATAAAGAAATTTATTTACTAAAGGATTAAGTTAATGTCCTAAATTTTCAAATTTCGCTCTGAATACTCCCTGCAACCACAATGAAAGAAGGGTTGTTTCATATCTATAGCCAGTAAACACAAGAATAGGATACAATAAATAAGACTTCAATTTCTAGAATACTTTTGTAGACATGAATGAACTAAAAAGAGGTGTAATCTAAAACTCCAGTGGTCCAGCTTTAGTTGACCCAGAACAACCACCAGATTTGCCGTATGAATCCCCACTAGAACCATCAACAGGAGCTTGATTTAGACATTCTAAAACCAAAAACCTTCGTTTTTCCAATTTTAATGAGAATGTGGTGGCTTCAAGTATCAGAGGAACCTGAAATTTGAAATTAAGCCAAAAAAGAAGCTTGTTCAGATATAATGGAATGACACAAAGTTAATAAGGTCTAATTAATTTTAGTCGATAATACTCCTCTCTGCTATTATCCAAACATACAAATGAACTTTTCGGAATGTGCAAAATTAGGATTAAAGAAATTGACCTGTGTATTAAGGCGTGCAACTTTGTGTATATTCAGAAGCCCAACCATGTCCTTGTAACCAGTAAGGAGTTTTGCCATTTCCTTGTCCTCATCTGAAACAATATGATAGGATCACTTTTGCTTCTCAGACATACAAAAGGAAACTTGGGAAGAAACATGAAAAGGAAAGTTATTTTTTGATGGTCAGACTTTGACTTGAAGACTCCTACTATTTTGGAGAAAGAAATAAGGAAGTAGGGTAGATATAGGGTTCCTGTGGTCAAAGTCCATGAGAGGGTTAAGTTGGGGGCCGTGAGAGTCACTTTTGAGGGGTCTTTAAATCTTCCCTCCGGTCCAGAGAGTGTGTGGAGAATCTCGGGAGTGCGGCTTGGGCATTTGGGAGGAGAGTGCCAACATCTTGAAACTTTGGCAAACCCGTTTTGTTTTAGATTGTTTATGTAGCGTCAGAGTGTTGTGATTTGTATCCTGTGTCATTGTCATATGTTGTGTAGTAATCTGAAGTTGTATTCCACATGTGTGTCTGTATATGTATCAGAATAGTGATTTATCTCTGATTGACTGATTGTAATGTGTCTTGGCTCTTATTTTTATCTTCAAGTGTAAATCTGTTCTTAATACAGTGAGGGTTTGGAAGTTTTTGGCCAAGGGTCTTAAATAACTACGCCTTTAAGGCAACTTATAAAGGGCTGGGCTTTTGAAAGCTTCAAAGTTCTCACCCATTGAATCATCTCAAGATTCATCATAATTGATGACATATTATATCACGCACAAATCAATAAAATGACCCAACGGCTGCAAAGTTCAAACTATCCATAAAAAGACACTATTAAATGTCATTAATGACTTTGAGAACCTGGAATTGCCTTAACAGAGAGCAAGGTATCTGCCATATGTTGCAATCGTTTCGAGCAAGATGGAGAAGGAAGTGAAGGTGGAAAGGTTACAATAACAACAGCATTTGAAGACTGGACCATGCTTTTCAGAGACCTAATAAAAGAAAGCATCTGCCACTCCTGTGATAATAATTGTTACAATGGCAATACAAAATATAAAAAGCATAAATAGAATAAGGTAATAATACACAAAAGGAAATAACTTAAACCTTAGAGATAAGGACATAGTTACTCACCATGTTTGAATATTTACATTGTGGAGAACAGAATGATTGAATGGCAATACGACCAGCGGGGGAAACTTTACTTTCTTTTCTGTTTGTCACCATATAATGTCAGTAAATTCGAAATAGACAAAGTTTATGAATTGAGGATGAATAAATTCATCAAAATCTCATAAATCCTTTAGTGCAGTATTTATAAAAAATTAGGTATAGAGAAACGTCCAGGATCAGCACCAAGGTAGATCAAATCAACAGAATTGCAATGCTACACTCTTAATTTACTCTCAACAGGTTGAAGCAGCTACAAGCAGAAAATTTACGCTCAAAATGATTAACACAACTTAGTTATTTTGCATGAATGAACAAAATTTCCAACCAACATTCCTGGTCAGACAAAATCCTAGCATCATTATCTTTGTTCCTACAGTGTTTCCAAGTGATGACATGAATGAACAGTTGAACAAATTTCTAACACCAAAAATGTTAAATGGACTGAATTAGAGCAGGAGTTCATCAACCATCAAAACACCTTGAGAATTGAGCTAAGAATGTTGCACATTGGTCTTGAAGGTGAGTAAGATTCGTCAAATCTTTGATACTGACACAATCTACATGGGCACCATTGAAAAATTGCCTTTCCAGTGGCTTCCGCAAGTCAAAATCATTACAATAATCATGCCTGGCACCTGCGTTGTAAATGTGAAGTATACATGCTTAATATTTGTAAAGAGTTGAGTTAGTGATTCATCTGCACGTACGAGGTTGCACTTTATATATTAACAATGTCATACCCTAACAGAGGATTCAGCTCTATTTTTTTTATCATAAATTGGAAAAGATTTCATTCTCAAAGCACATGCCACCATATGTAACTTGTTTTGTTTAAATGACAGTAATATTATTCGCAACTACTGGAAAAAAAAATTTGAATGACCAAAACAGCAAAGAAACTTGACTTTATACGATCTTATAATATGCATAATTTCATGGTTAGAAATCCATGATAAAGGTGAAAAATCTTACTTTTTGGCCATGACAAGAATTATATTATACATGAAGCTCCCTAGCATAGTAACTAAGGATACTGAATACTTTGGTACTGTTTGACACAAAATCAAAAACACTCGAGAGATAACAATAGAGTGCATCTAAGATCAAACAAGCTTACCATTGCTAGAGCTAATATTTCTCTGAGGCTCACCAATATACTTCTCATATTGCCAAGCAATTCTCAATTTTTTATCCTGAAATTACACAAAAAAACATGAAGCATAACATACAAATAATAAATTGATAACAGATTGCGATGAACAAAATAAGTTACGTGACTGGGATCATGTTCACGAGATTTTTCATCTTCAAATGACGGTGGGTTAGGCAAATCACGAGATTTTTCATCTTCAAATGACCGTGGATTAGGCAAAGTACCCAGAAATCCTCTAGGGTCTCTGGATGGACTGGCATAAAAGAGTGGTTGCTTGTGGACAAGTCCCTGTGACATAAAATTTCTCAATAGAAGCATATGATGAGGTGCTTCAGCATCTTCCATCACCATGACAAGGCTACCCAGAGAAAAGCCACCACCTAAAATTTCTACTTAAAAAGGAAAGAAAAGAAAAAAGTTCCATGAGCAGAGACTACACATGAATCACATAAAGAAATTTAACTGATTCATGTATTCTAGATGATTTGAGGAAAGTGAGAAAGAGAGGAAATTACTGTCTAAATCTGGAATCCCAGATGATACAAAAGTTGTTCCATTAGGACCACGCTTAAGTCCAGGATTCTGAGGAGATGTTACATTAGGAACATTGGGAGAAAAGCTACTAACTTGAGTCTTGGATGCAGACATTGCTGCATCAAAAGTCTATAAGCCAAACTATAGCAAAGTAGTAGATGAAGGCTAGTCCAGCGCACTGCAACTCCGTATAAAGAAAATATAATTTTACAAGGCATGAAAATATAATTTTGCAAGATACAAGAAAGCAACAAGTAAAATTGAAGTAATTTCTATACCAGCAGATTAAAAATGATTTACTGTCCAGTTTTTCAATCAAACTATGTACTAATTCTCTTGTAATTTCCACAACACAACATTGAAAGCATTGATGCAAATTTGAAATAATCTGCCAGGTTTCAAGAGGTGGCTTTTAGTTGAAGGATTAAAAGATTACCTAACTTAATTGAGTATAAGAGTTTGACTGAGACAAGCCCGAAGTGCAGCAACTGATTTCTTCTGCAGTTTTGTGGAAAGGTAACACAGAAAAGGCACAGTGCGTTTGTGTGGACATAGGACAATGCAAGAGAAAGATTAAGTTGCTAAATACTGCACTAGTGAAAAGGTCTCAATCAATATAATTCTGATATGAAAATCATTGAAGAACTGACGTGGGAGAAGGCTGGTGTTGTAATAGTTTGAAATTAAGGACTGAATGTCATTCTAGTTTGCTTATGTCTCAGTTTGAAGTAAAATGTTTGACTAACCTGATTTGAAATGTGACAAAGTGGATACAAAAGGGACGAGACATGGTATAAAAATTGGATAGTTTGCCCCTTTAAATGGGGTCATATGTTTAACATGTCATGCAGTTAGATATAAATGAATTCTTTATATGATAGGCTGGGCAGTTTTTATACAGAAACATAATCTTAGAACAAAAATGAATTCCTTATAAGAATTATAAAAAGCGGACTGGACAAAGAGGCAATTCCAAAGCCAACAACTAATCGCAAATTTTAAGAGGAAACAAGCTGCACAAATTGGACAAATAATATGCAAAGACAATTCCAAAGTTACGAACTGATACAATATACGCCAAAGTCATGAACTGAGAGCTTGGAATGAATGTGTTAAATGCAGCCTATTAGCTCCTTTTTATGATTATAATCCTTCAGGTCCTAACTTCAAAATATTCTTTTGCAACTGACTCAGCTAACATCATCAGTGAGGATCTAATGGTTCTTTCCAAGTCTTTTTACAAAATATATGTTGAAACTTTCAGTAATTGTACTAATCTCTCTCTGCTTACTGCATTCTTCATTTTAAATTAAATGAAAAAAAAATTAAAAATATAACAACTCAAAACTGATCATACATGTTGGAATTTATAACATATTTTCACTAACCAGTTTGATTGAGTTTTCTGTTACAAAATCCAACACTGCTCTCCTACCACCTGCACAACATCACAATAAACCTTAGATACCTCTTTAGGCATAGAAGTAGGGATGGAAATAGGCTAAGTCAAGCTAAGCTTTAGCCAAATATGCCTGAATCTACAAGGAGTTCTAAAGCTTGAGCTTAGCCACAGCTTGTATAGGTTTTTTTCTAGACTCAAGGTTGAGCCTACCAAAAACTTGGCATAGCCTAAAAACATAAAACCTTTAAATAGGTTTAAAGACCCAACCTTAAAGGCCTCAAATCAAAAGCCACCTGGTTCTGGCAAACAATAAAATATCAAAATTCCATATTTTAAATTCCATTAATGCATAAAGCAACACAATATAATAACAAGTTTATAATAATACAAACAATACACTTGCACAACAAATACATAATTCAAATCTAGCTAAGCTAGAACAATCCAACAATTCATGAAATAAAAATTGAACATTGAAATAAGCTTACAATAATCCAACAACCCACCAAGATGCTACCAATCAAGTCTTCAGTACAATTTCTTCTTATTCAGACGGCTTCTACACAATCAAAGAATGAATTTAAAATTAAAAACAAAATCTGGCCTGCAACTATAACATCTCATTAGAATGCTAGTTCAAGCAAAACTTGTTCCACTACTGAAAAAATAAGAATGTAAGTCAGTTCTCAAACCCCAAATCTATAATTCAGTTATTTTGACCTGTATGCTATACTAAATTATATGAAAGATCAAAATAATCGGAAATGAAAGATTGGAGCTTCTATAAAATTAAGAAGGTCAACTAAAAAACTAGAAAAAATGAAAAGAAAGGAAGTTACCCATCCTTGTGTAAGCTGGAAGCCTGCAAATAAATTTTCCTCCTCAAATTCAAAAGGCCCCCACATGAATTCATTGATGTGATATTAATATATTCAATACCTTATGTCAACCATGTCTTAAAATATTAGCAACAAGTTCATTGCCATGCATTATAAACTTTAATTTAAATCTGATATGGATGACTACACCCATTGATCTATAGAGAATGCCACAAAATGATTGAGATAGATTACTGTATTCATCTATTATCATTAAGTGTATTTATAAGTAGTAGTTCCAAACCTCCAGTACTTTCTAACTATACAAAATAACTTATAACTATAATCTCTCCTAAAATCAAAGACCAAACAAGCAGTAACATTAAGCAGCTACAGAAAAAGCCGTAAGGGAATGAATGTTAAGCATGAACATCGATAGTCATGCTTCAGATATGGTTTAGTGCTTGAATCACTAGTTACAGTAAGCAATTGAAGGAAGAAACCGTAAGGAAACAGAAAGGGCACACTATCTATCACAAATTCACTGTCATTAAACAGGCCGGGAAAAAGTAATAGTGGAGAGCAGAGCATACTTACACAATTGAAGAAGTGAGACAAAACTGAGGCAGCGAGGTTATATGAGCGAGATTGGAACTAAGCAAAATTTCTGCTACTCTGAATATGAATCACGAGCCGTCACTTAGAGAGTGAAACTGTGACAGAGCAAGAGTAAGAGATGAGGGCAACTACGAGACTGTGTGAGGGATGAAGAGGCAGTGAGAGATGACGGCGACTACGAGACGTGAGAGTCTGAAAAAATTGCTTCCATTTTTCAGTGACAATTTGTTCCCTTCAGAAAAGTTCGGAAATTTCCTATGAATTTGTTCTACTATAACGAATTTACCCATATTTTATTTTGATATTCCTCATCTATCCTCCTCCTCCTCTACGTTTACGTCAATTTTAAACAAGACCCCTCTAGTTTGAATTTGCTTAATCAAGTCCTAAAAGATTTAATTATTGAAAGCTTGGTCCTTTATTATTCCCTATTGTTTCTTGTCGTTCGATCTTTGGATGTTGAGATTTTGTTATGGTGGTTGCAGATTAGTAATGGACTTGGGACCAGCACCTTGGTGGTGTAGGAGTCCATATAAGGTCTTTAGGCGCTATGTCTTATTACGTGTTTATACCTTAAATTGAGGTATAAGCGTGTAATTATTTATTTATTTTTATTTTTATATATTTTATTTATTTATATTTAAATTATATGATCTTTCTACATTTAGAAATATTTGTTTAACACTAAGTATCGTAAACTAATTAATTTGAGAAAAACTAAAAAAGGGGTTCTAATTTTTTTTTTCTATTGAAAAAAAACGAACGCGCATTTTCAGTCAAAAAAAATTTAAAATTCAGGACAAATCGGAACCATTAACTAAATATTAAATATAATATTTTTTTATTTGAATTTAATAAATTATAAATTGAATAAAAAAAAAGAAATAAAAAAGTACATGCTTATATTCAATCTCAATTTTTGCTCAAATTTATACCTCAATTTAAAATATAAGGATGTAATAAACATATAAGATCCAAGCGCCTTATGTGAACTCGGTGGTGCAGTGGTAATGTGGTATGACACCAAGATTTAATAGCACTGGCCCAGGGTTGATCCAATTCAAAAATAAATAAATAATGGACTTGGAAAAATTTCTAGCCTGATCCAACTCATACTATATGCAAGCTACTATTCCTAAACCATCACCAGAGGACCACGATGCTTCAAAGCCTAATCATGAGGTTCAGCTTTCTGCGGTCGATCTGATAACATATCAAAATCAAATTATTAATTAAGCTCTTATATTTTTTAAGTAGATCTCCTTTTGTAATCATTTATGTACATAAATATTATTGTAAGTCTGTATGATATTATAAAGAAATAAATCATAGTTATGGTTCGCTCATTATTTTTCATTAACATCTTTAAACGGAGCCATCAAACCATACGTAAAGGCAATTCCAAAAATAAAAAAAGAAATGACAAAGACCCTTTCAAAAAAAAAGGAAGAAGTGAACATAAATACTTAATCTATACAAGGGTTCCGGGTCTTCGATTGAAGCTTAGTGCACTATTGCCTACTGCGACGAGGAAAATGAGTGGCCCCTTCGGCTGTGTACTATGGGGAGGGGTAAGTGAGGGGAAGCTGGAGGATGAACAAGAGGAATGGCCTAGGCGGAAGAAGAAGGTTTGATTCGATACGATCAATTTTTCAGCAGGGGAATCGCGGCCTGTGCGCGAAGAGGTATGGATGCAAACAAAGGAGAAGGTGGCTTCACCGAAGTCTTATAGGGAATCATTGCTGCAGAATGTCAATCCAAGGGTGTGTTGGTGGGAATGGTCGAAAGGCGATGATGAAGATCAATCTGAGGGTTATGGAGTCAAAACTAATTTTGCAAAGGTTCTGAATTCGTCCGATGGTGTATCAATTGATGTTTCAAATCCACTATGTCCAAAGTTTTGCTTTGAGGAGAAGGAAAAGGAACGCTTATTGAAGCCTTTTGGAGATAACTCTGGTTGTGAAATTGCTAGGCAGATAGCCTTCTTATGGATTTATGGTCAAGAAATTAAGGTAGCTATGGGAATGGAAGGGAAGCATAGACATCTTTGACCTTCAAAATGATTTCTATCTGGTGAATTTTCAGCACGCAGAAGATTACATGGAGGCTTTGATAGGGGGTCCTTGGGTTATTAATGACGCCTATTTGAACGTTTCTAGATGGAAGCCATATTTCAATCCGCATAATGCGCGTATTGAGACTATGGTTGCTTGGGTTCACTTCCCAGACTTGCCAGCACCTCTGTTTGACAAAAATTTTCTATTGAATCTAGGTAACATAATTGGCAAGGCTATCAAATTAGATATTCATATGGCTCAACGGGCACGTGGTAAGTTTGCCCAATTGTGTGTAGAGCTAGATCTGACTAAACCGCTTGTACCAGAGTTTTGAGGTGGAAGGACAGTATTTAAGTGTAGTATATGAAAGCTTGGGAATGCTATGCACAAAGTGTGGTATGTTTGGCCATGTTAAAGAGGGATGTGAGGATCTCCAACGCAAGAAGAGTGAGATGAGGATGGATGTAGAAAATGTGGGGGACAAGAAGAAGGGTGTTGAGGGATCTGAGGTAAGAAAGGATCGTTGGCAGACTGTGCAAAGATTCATACGACAGAGGAATTTTAATATTCCACCATAAGAGGGTCGCGTTTTTTAGCTCTGGAGGAGGAAACTGGCGGTGAAGGAGTGCAAAGTGGGAATGTAGTTACTGGGATGCAACATGTTTCGAATGTAGGTCATGGGAAAGTGCATGAGGTGGTGTTAACTAAGGAACTAAAGAAGCAAGGCAATTTGAGTGAGAACAAAAATAGCTCGAAGGGGAACAAGGTGAAGAATATGGATATTGGAGAGCAAAGGGGGAAGATAATGGTGGAGGGTAAAACAAAGACAGCATCGTCCCAAGGAAAAATGAAAGCAGAGTGTATCCCTTTAAGAGAAGTTCAACAAGTACATGCTAGTATTGAATGTGTTTCAGAGACCAACTTAGAGGTGTATCGAAGCAGAGAAGTGGGTAGCCGAGAGAAGGAAAATTTGTACCCGGGTGAATTGATTATAGGGGTGAATTGTGACGCTGATATGGAGTTGGAAACAACAATGCATGAAAAAGGGCTTGAGGCTACACGTGATTGTAATGGTATGGTATATGATAATGAATATGTCATGCTGGAGCTTGCTGATGATCGGTAAGATCGTTCTCTGTTACTAGTTCTCTTTACTAGTTAGTCATGATAAACATAATTGTAAGGAATAGTAGGGGAGCAGCTAGCAAAAGTTTTACTGTTGTTCTTAGAGATATGAAACATCGTTATAAGCTGGATATAGTTGTTATACTGGAACCGAGGATAAGCGGCAACGTAGCAAGTAGAATCATTAAGAACTGGGGCTTTAAATATGCAGTGAGGAAAGAGGCTGAGGGATTTTCGAGGGGCATTTGGATCCTCTGGAACTTGGAAGACCTTTCTGTAGATGTGATTGAAATGGAGGAGCAATTCATTCATTGTAAGATTAGTATGAGCAATAAAAATATGTTGTTTACAGCGGTATATGCAAGCCCAAATGAGCAAAAGAGATACAGGATTTGGGAGAGATTGTTCAACTTTTTCCTTGAAATCTCTGATCCGTGGCTTTTGGCGGGGGACTTCAACAAAATTAAAACACCTTTGGAGAAAAAAAGGGGCAGAAGAATAAATGAAACAAGGTGTAGAAATTTTAATAACTGGATTCAGGATTGTTGTCTGATTGATTTAGTGGCTGGTGATCCTTTTTTTACATGGAAAGGGCCTAAGTGGGATTGATTGGATAGGATTTATAAGAGGCTTGATAGGTGTTTATGTAATGTGGAGTAGCAGAAACAGTTTCTAAATGCTGAAATTAGAGTCTTACCGAGGGTGTGCTCTGGTCATCACCCCCTTTACGTGAAACTGGAATCTGATTATAAAAGGAGCATGGTCAAACCGTTCAGATACGAGGCAGCTTGGCAGATGCGTGATCAATTTAGTGATATTGTGAAGGGAAGTTGGAAAGAGGAGAAGGATGCCCACATTAATCTATCATGTTTACAACAACCTCTATTAAGATGGAATAAGGAGGTGTTTGGACACATTGAATTTAGAAAGAAGAGGATTTTAAACCGGCTGAATGGGATACAAAGTGCTATTGATAGAAGAAATAATCCTTTTCTTATTAGCTTGGAAAAGGAGCTAGAAATGGAATCATTGCAGATTCTACAGCAGGAGGAAGTACTATGGTTCCAAAAATCTAGGGGGAAATGGTTAGAAGAGGGGGACCGAAATACACGATATTATCACACTAAGACACTTATTAGAAGGAGGAGGAATAGAGTGAAAATGTTAAAGAATAATGATGGCACGTGGATTGAGGAGGAAGAGGAAGAGGATATTGCTAATATGTTCCAAGAGTTTTATGTAAAACTGTTTGAAGAGAATAAGGACAAACCTTGGGTTCTAACAAAACAAGGCTGGGGGATGGTTGATGGTGATAGATTGGAGAGGGGGTCCATGGGGGTAAGTGGTGAGGAGATTAGGAAAGATATTTTTTTTTTTCAAATAGGAGGCTTTAAAGCTCCAGGGAACGATGGATATCCGGCTGTTTTTTATCAGCAAAATTGGAGAATGGTGGGAAAATCTATTATAAAATTTATCCAGGAGCTTTGGAAGAATCCGGGAAGGATTGGAGAGGTGAATGATACTCTACTTGTACTAATAACGAAGGTAGAGAATCCAGAAGTGGTAGGTCAATTCAAACCTATTGCTTTGTGAAATGTGTTATATAAAGGTCTATCTAAAGTGATAGTTAATAAGCTCAAACCATTTATGGATGGTTTGGTTTCACCTTACCAAATGAGTTTTATACCAAGAAGAAGCATACATGACAACATAATAATAGCCAAGGACATAGTACACTCCATGGGTAGACTACAAGGGAAGAAAGGCTACATGATTATTAAGATAGATATTTAAAAAGCTTATGATAGGATGTCTTGGTTGTTTATTAGTAAAGTGTTGGAAGAAGTTGGCCTTGTTGAGCATTTAAGAGCTGTTATTATGGAATGTGTTACTTCATCCAAGATATCCCTTTTGTGGGATAGGGGAAAAGAGAGGAGTTTAGGCCTTCAAGGGGGATAAGGCAAGGGGATCCATTATCCCCATATCTATTTGTACTAGGAATGGAAAAGCTATCACACTTAATTGTGGATTGTGTCAATAATAAGATGTGGAATCCAATGAAATTGGGGAGAAATGGAACTGAAATATCGCATTTATTATTCGCTGATGATCTATTACTTATATGCGAAGCTAACCTTGAGCATATATGTATGGTAATGGAGGTATTGGAAAAATTTGGTGAGATTTCTGCTGAAAAATTAAATGCACATAAAAGTAGTCTTTTTTTCTCAAAGAATGTTGGAAGAAATGTGCAGAATGATGTGTGCGCATATTCAGGCTTTAAAAGGATGGATGAACTTGGAAGGTACTTGGGGCGTATATGACAGGAGGGAGGGATCATAAGAAAAAGTTTAAACACATCCTTGACAAATTACAGGGGAGATTGAGTAGCTGGAAGAAGCAAGTTTTCTCCCTGGCTGGGCGTTGAACTCTGGTCCAGTCAGTTACAAATCAGATATCTATTTCCTACATGCAGCATTCACACATCCCTGCTGGGGTGAGGAAGCAGATGAAAGGATACAGTGGGATTTCATCTGGAAAAATGAGGCGGGGAAGAGAAAGATACCTGCAGTGAGTTGAAGGAGTGGGAAGTGCAGGAGTGTGAGCTTACGTCGTTGATGTAGTCAGAAGAAAGCAATCTTACTCCACTTCACCCTTCGTTGCTTGCTTCGTCGGCCACTAATGAGGACAAGGATCCCGTGGCGGCGGCGGCCAAGAAGAAGGGCAAAGCTGGGAATAGAAAGGATGATAAGGTCCGGGACCACGTTCATGTACCGGAGACTCTGTTCTCCCTCACTGATAAACTCTTTTGTACTTTTAAAAGTGAACAATGTTGTGTCTCCATCCTAGTTGCAGAATTATCTGTATCCGTTTGTCTGGATGCCACCACAATACATGGATAATAAAGAGCTTAAAACACCAGACGCAATGTGAACGGAAATGTGATGAAGGTGGGGGGTTTCGAATGTTACAAGAAAAGAAACAGATGAAAGAAATATACCTGTCAAGCAAATGGAATTGCAAAAAAGTGAGCCTGAAAACCATGAAAAGAGAGTAAGAGATATTCCAGTGAAGCAAATAACACTCGTACTCAAACCAATAACACTATGTTTTTGAAGGGACGTGTGATAGCTAAATCTAACACAAGACAAATAAACAAAGAGATTGAGATAACCGTGTGGTTTTTTAATAAATTCTTTTTTTATGGTGGGGCCCAATGTCCACTTCAGTTTTTGAGAAAAAAACGACACAATTTCGCCTCGCTGCTGAATGACTTTTCTGCTGTTGAAGCAGAAATGTTTTCCCCATTAATAATATATAAATATGGGAAATACACTTCCGTGTTGTAGGAGAAGTGTATCCTCAAATGTCGTAGATACAAAAAGATGTGGCCTCACCATTTCCGCTTGAGTTTTTTTTTTTTTTTTTTTAAAAAAAAAAGATGTGGGTCCCACCATTTCATTTAAATGTGTGTGTAGGAATCTTCTTCTTCTTACGCGTAAACGTGTAAGCAGAACCCCGATAAATATAGGCCAAAACTTGTGTCCAATATTTTATATTCATTACACCGAATTAGCTAATAATCAAATGCTGCAGCCTGATTATTTATTACAGATAAGTATATGATTAAGTTTAACCACCGTTAAAATTTCTTATCCACCTTTACAACAATGTTACAACCCAAAATTTCCTTTCCCTCCAGAAAAGTCCTCTTTCCAGCTCTCTCAACTCTCAAGGTGAAATTTTTAATTATAGGGTGATAAAAAGTGAAGAGCCAAAGAAGAAAGCGATTCATTCTTAATATCCTTTCCAGTAAATATTGTTTTCTCTATGTCTTTTTCTTTAATTTTCTCAATCTTTTTGACGGGAGATATAAATTCAAATTTTTATAACTAAAAGAATACAATACCAACTCTTTTTAATAATTCAACATTTGGTAACATTATCTTAAATGAATTATATAAATGGTTTCTAATAATTTTTATTGGAATTAAATATATGCCTTTTATCTTTGAAATAAAAGTTTTAGTTTACTTTCAATATAAAAACTCATCAATAAAAATATATTTAAATTAATAAAATTCTATTCTAAAGGAAGTTTAAAATTGAATTCAAATATATCTTGTTAGTTTAATCAAAAGCCTAAGCTAAAAATTATCCCTAAAATTAAGTTTAAGTTAGGAAAAGGGTAGGAACTTGTTCTAGAAAAACAAAAAATTACAAATCGGCTAATAAATGAGAAAGCGGATAAATAATAAACAAAAAAAAAAATAGTGATCTAGAAACTAAGAACCCAATCAACGCTTGTTCTAGAGAATACTTAGTATACGAAATATAGCACTCAATAGAAACAATGACTAAAAAACTCCAAGTATAACAAGCACAAGAGTATATCACTCACTTTTTTTTTACCATACAAGAGTATATCACTCTCTTATACCATTTAGTAATAGGGATAGGTTATTCTGTCTACCCTTATTTTATCTAGTTTTAGTTACCTCTCTCAATATTGTTAGATTATATCATTCTCTTATACTATTTAGTAATATATCAAAAACACATAACCAATAAGTAAATACTTGTTAAAGGTAAAATATTATTCATAATAACTCCATAATGGGTCTGAAAATAGTATATATAAAAGGGATATCTATAAAGGCAAGAAAACAATATTCGATCAAACTGTAAATGTAAATAATGGTATTAACCCAAAAATTATTAGTATAATTAACACAATTAATAAATCAAACAGTTAAATTTGGTTTGAAATGTTCAAAACTATAATAAAAATAGAAAAATGATTTTAAAAACTATTTTATATTACAATTATGAACTATTCAAATCAATGATCTAACTAGTTATACCTAGGCTAGACCAATGACACACTAGTGGAAAATAGGCTTTTAAGACCAGACAAAAGAGGTATCGTAAGACTGGACTTGCGACCGGTCTTATTCCAGGCGGTCTTAAAAGTCTGTTCCTCTTAAGACCGGATGCGCGTCCGGTCTTAAAAAAACATTTTTAAGACCGGACTTTTTAAATATGAGGTCTTAAAAGTAAGACTTTTTAGACCAGACTTTTTAAACATCCGGTCTTAAAAGTCACTTTTTTTTAAAAAAAAAAAAAAAAAACGAAAACATCCGATCTTAAAAATCACTTTTTTTAAACAAAAAAAAAGAAAGACGAAAACATCCGATGAAAAAAAAAAAAAAAAAAAAGCACACCCAGGATCAATTCCCGATCTCAAACCGAACTTGAGGGAACTTTCTTCTTATTACCACGGCAAAAACCGGAATTTACAAACACCAATAATATAGACGAGGGAATTTATTGGATCGATACTTTGTGTGTGTGAGATCAAATGGGTGTGAAAGAAATTGTGGCCGGAACGATGAAAAACTAAAATGAAAGCATGAATTAAAGATTAACGAGGTACAAGGTGCAAAATACGTAGAACTAAAGAGACTGGAAAATTAATTAAAGTAGAAGGCCGGTAGTTGCGTCTACGCTGCGTCTATAGATCTAAGCTTGCAACAACAACAACAAAAATTATCGAGACAAGACGAAAACATAGCGCTTCATCTTACCGTGGCTCTAGATTCAAACGGGTGCTTGTAAAATCTGATTCAAACCCAACGACGCGATGTCCCCGTCTTCATATATAAGAGCTTGAATAATCAGGTCGAACCTGGAGAAGTAGAATAAAGTATAATATTCAAGTCCTCCCACAAATAATTAATTGAATCAAAAATTGCTTAAGTAGAATAAAATGAAGCTTGTAATATCGAAGTAATGTTGAAGATTGAGTAGACAAAGAGACAAAAGAAGCAAAAATGAAACAAGTCGAACAAGACAAAGCAAAAATTGCAAACCCGCGAACTAAAACCAAAACAAGAGATAATGAGAGCGAGAGGAGGGCAAGAGCAATTTTCACGGCTTGAAAATTTGTGAGCGATGTCCTTGAGATGAGGTTACGAGAAAATGTGAGGCGAGATTTACCGGTCGAAGAGAGGTTTAGAGAGCGAAATTCAATTTTCCTGCGCGGAAAATAGAATATTCATTTTTTAGACTTTTAAGACCGGACTTTTAAAATATGAGGTCTTAAAAATCTTACTTTTAAGACCTCATTTTTAAGACCTCATATTTTAAAAGTCTTTATATATTTAAAAGTTCTTTATATATTTTAAATGTCTACCAAAAGTTCACGGGAAAATTGATTTTTCATCTTTTAGACTTTTAAGACCAAACTTTTGAAATATGAGGTCTTAAAAGTAATTTTTAAGACCTCATATTTTAAAAGTCCGATCTTAAAAGTTCTTTATATATTTACGGAACTGCTACCGAGACTTTTAAGACCTCATATTTTAAACGTCCGGTCTAAAAAGTTCGCGGGAAAATTGAATTTTCATGTTTTAGACTTTTAAGACCGGACTTTTAAAATATGAGGTCTTAAAAGTAAGATTTTTAAGACCTCATATTTTAAAAGTCCGATCTTAAAAGTTCTTTATATATTTACGGAATCACATCGAGACTTTTAAGACCTCATATTTTAAACGTCCGGTCTTAAAAGTTCTTTATATATTTATGGAATCGCATCGAGACTTTTAAGACCTCATATTTTAAAAGTCCGGTCTTAAAATTTCTTTATATATTTTTAAATTTCGTAATTAAATTCCCGATTGTAATCATCTTAATTAAGTTGTTAGAGAGATTTTAGGAATTAAGTTGGCAGATTATGGTTTTTTGAATTTCCTAATTAAATTACTGATTGTAATAATCTTAATTAAGTTGTTAGAGAGATTTTAGGAATTAAGTTAGCAGATCATATTTTTTTGAATTTCGTAATTATATTATATTCCTGATTGTAATCCCTAGATTATAGGAAGGTTAGAAGATTATTTACTTATTAGCATCTGAATATAATTCCAATTAAGAGAAGGAATAAATCATCGCATTCTCGGACTCATCTCTGATCGGCGTCTTCTCACAATATTTACGAAATTGCCACCGGTCATACTTTTAAGACCGTATATTTTATAGTCCGGTCTTAAAAGTGTTCTATATATTTACAAAATTGCCACCGGTCATACTTTTAAGACCGGATCTTTAATAATCCGGTCTTAAAAGTGTTCTATATATTTACGAAAGTGCCACTTTGGCCATCATATTTTTAAGACCGGATCCTTTATAATCCGGTCCAAAAAGTTCTTTATATTTACGAAACTGCCACTTGGTCATATTTTTAAGACCGGATCCTCTATAATCCGGTCTAAATGAGGCGGTCTTAAAGCCCTTTTTTGCACTAGTGACATAATAATTAAATAAAAATTAAGAAAAATAATTATATGCATATAATATAGGAAAAATATCTATAAAAAAATAGTTGAATTATTCAAATTTTAAATTGGGTCGTTAAATTTAACAAAGTCTAAATCATGTCATATATCCTAAAATATGATTTTTAGAATTCAATAATTTTATTTTACTACCCCTAGCTCATTTGATTTTAACTATGTCACTCTAACCATTTTATTTTAATTTTTTTTTACAAAAATACGAACCTATTAATTACTCTCTCTCTCTCTCTCTCATCGGCAAGGCTTTTCCAAAAAAATTTAGAACCCGTTTGATACAGGGAACTCATAAGAGTTCTTGGGAACATAACAGAGTTCCCACGGCAAAACACGTTTGGCGTGCAGGGTTCCTGTCAAACCGAGTTCCCGCCTGGCGCCATCTTCCCACAAACGTGAGAAATTAAAATCCCTCTAAAACTGGCGGGATCTTCAAATATTCCCAGGATAGTGAATAATTGGGACAAAAAAGCCCCTCTAAACCAGATGTGAGCAAGGATTTGGAAGAAAAAGGAGCCGAAGAAGCTTGAGACGATAATCGAAGCTTGAATCGGAGGATTGGGCACTACAAAAAAAAACTATCATTTGTCGCGGTTCATCTGTTGCGGTTATAAATAACCGCTACAAAATCATTATTAATCGCGTTTTTGTAGCGTTTTTTAAGTAAACCGCAACAAATCAGCAGCGGAAGCATTATGGGGATGTTTGCTGAGATATTTGTAGTGGTTACTCTAAATTAAACCGCTACAAATGTGGCGCCATCTTGGCGCGTCATGGCGCGAATCTCTGTGGTGCAACATTTGTTGCGGTTTTTAGGGGAAAACCGCTACAAATGTGGCGCCAGCGTTGGCGGGTAATGGCGCGAACTTTGTCACTGTAATTTTGTAGCGGTTATATGAAAGAAACCGCTATTGGAAAGCGAAACGACAGCGTTTTGTCTTGGTCGTTGTGAAGCGAAGCTCCAACCGCGTCAAATACTATAATTTTGTAATGGTTTGTCCATTAACCGCTACAAATATTTACGCTATATATAGTTAATATGTTCGTACATATAATTATAAATTTTCAGAAATTACCAAATCAGCATTTGTCGCTGAATGAACATTCTCAGCTGAGTAGTCGAAGACATGCAGATATCTGCAGCCCTAATCTCTTATGTCGAGAGATGAGAGCTGCAGATATTTGCCTCTCTCTTCCTTGTAGCCGAAGCAGTTCATTTAGTGACAATCCAGATTTAGTTTTTTCTCTAACGTGAAGACTTCTACTCTTCTGAAGATAGTCCAACCTGTGACCGAAGATTGGGCTCCATTATAGCCACCATTATCTCTAAAAAATTTCTCTGATCAAAATGAGTCAGTGAGTTTTACTTGGGAGATTGGTGGCTATACTGAATCCGAATTTTCACGGGCATGTTAGACTATTTTTAGTAAACTCATTATTCCTAATTTATTACTCTCGAGTGTTTTGGGGAAATTAAAGAAATTAATTAAATTAATTGAGAGTTCTTTTATTTTAATTATTTTCACCAAACTAATTGGTTTATTCAAACTAGTTAGTTTGGATTTTTTTTCCAAAAAAGTAACTTTGTAGCGGTTCTACACTTTGACCGCTACAGAATCGCAAGTGTCTCCACTTTGTCGTGGTTCTGTGACCGCTACAAATTTTCACAAAGAATGAGGCAAATGTGTCACGGTTTTTGTTGCGGTTTTATCTGAACCGCAACAATTCTTTTCCCTTTGTAGCGGTTATTTTTAAAAACCGCTACAAAATGTAGCGGTTTTCTAACAATTCGCCTCATTTTGAAAATCCCGTGCAAGGTTTTGATTTTTCACCTTTTAACCTTTCAACTTGTATACTTTTCGACATCATGGTTTCTAAAGATAAGGGAAAAGGGAAAGCTGTTGAACGGGAGAAAAGGCCTATAAGAGGCAGTAGTAGTAGAGGGGGCCGTACGAGAGGACGTGGGCTTGTAAATATCCCCCATCCGCCGCCTCAAGTGGAGGGGAGGGAGTTTGATTACCTCTTTGTAAATGAGGAAATCCCAAACCTAGACACCGTAGGGGGAGAAAAAGGCGCAAGTCTGTCGCTCAGCGACGTGGACGAAAATCCGGAGATCCATATTGAGATTCCCATAGCCGAGGCGGAGTGGTTTCTGGATGAGGAGAATGAGCGGGAACATGGGAACCCCTGACCGTCGTCTTCGCGTTCTACTGGATTTGTGGTGGATGTCGAAGGTAAATATAATCAGTGTTTTGTCAAAAAATTAAATTTAAATTTCTTACGTGTAATTTTAATTTATTTAAACACAATACAACAATGTGTTTATAATTGTGCAGATAAACATGAGAACATCACCAGGAGGACGTTGGATGTTTCCGCGGTCACTCAGATGGATGAGTATCGCGTCATAGTCCCCTGGAACACGGACCAGCCGATCGGCAATGGTGGTCATCTGATGAACCGATTCCTGTTAGAATTTGCGGGAATTGGGTATGGTTCCCGATCTTTTTCCACGATTGGAGAAAGATTCCGTCGGAGAACAAGGACAAAGCGTTTATTGACGTTGTGTAGGTAACTTATGTGGTTTAATTAAATTCAAATATTAATAGTAATAAGTTGTGGTTGATTTATTTATTTCTTACTTAATTACTAACTAAATTATGATACAGAAAAAGTTTAACGTGCGAGCCAACCAGAAGAGGTACGTACTGACAAAAATGGGGGAAGGGTGGAAGAGCCGGAGGAGTCGTCTCTACAACCAGCAGAATGAAGATTCGACTATGCCTCTGTAGCAGTTGATCGAGAACATCCCAGATGGCGTGGACCCAAATGACTGGGCGGGTTTTGTCCAATATCGAAGGATTGTAGAGGGATAGGTATGTTTTTTTAATTAATCATAGTTTACATTTTGTATAAACATGAGTTAATTTATTGTTTAAAATTTCTTTAAATTAATTTTGTTTAAATGTAGTTTAAAGATATAAATATAGATTAAATTAATTTATTATTTACATTTGGTTTAAATTAATTAATAGTTTAACTTATTTATAGTTTAAATGTACTTGAAATATAGGTTACAAGAAATCATCTTCAAGCTATAATTAATTTCACTTACCATTTCGTTCCTCCTTGTAGGCCTTGTCGTAGAGGAACACCAGAAGTCGGTCACATCAGAAGGTCCATCACACGGCAGGAACCTAGACGTTTGTCGTGACCTACAGTGAGATGGTATGTTGAAAGATCAATTAATTTTAGGTTTAAAGGATGATTGTTTTGTTTTTGAAATAATAAAGTTTATATTCTTTTAACTCTTTCAGCAAGAGAAGGCTCGGGAGGAAAACCGTGAGACGGACTATGGGCAGTTGTTCACACGCACCCATAGACACCGTGATGGGACGCCGACTTCTGACGCAGCAGAGGACGTCATAGTAAGTCACAAAAAAATTAGTTATATAGTTAATGTTGTATATTTAAATTGAATTAAATTGTTTGATTAATGTTTTCTAAAATCTGTGCGTCAAGCCCGGATTGAGTAGAGCCAGGCTAATCTGCAAGCGTCGTAGCCCCCAGAGTCACAAGGGTCTGTGGATCCTACGGCCCCTTTGAAAGCTGTTGTGGGCCTAGTAGAGCATCCTGGCCGCGTGAAGGGTATGGGGTTAGGCGCCAAGCCTAGCATGGTGTACGGCAAGGCCTCCGGCTCTGAGGCTGGCACCTCTAGCTCGAGAAGGCCACCACCGGAGGAGGTTGATGCGATCATTGCCACGAAGGTTGCTGCGCAGCTTGCCGAGCAGGTTGCTGCACAAAAGGCCGCGAATGATGCCAGGAATAGGCGCATGCAAGAGAGATACGACCGTTGGTGTTGCCGGGGCCTTGACTAAGTTGATGCCTCACAGACGGTTTCCATCTCCCGAGCCTCCTCCTCCGTTCATCTACAAGGATTCCCCCTCTCCCCTCCCCTTCCCCATCCGTTTGTCTACGAGGATCAAATTCCGCGTCCTGCTGCTGCTGATGACGAGGGCGTTGTTACCTCTGGTCGTGCTCACGCCCCCTGATAGAGCCCCCGAGACAGCCCCCCTGAGACAGGACCTGATCATCAGGCTCCTGATAGTTAGTTTTTATTTTGAACCGTTGGATGTTTGTTTTCTTTTTTATGTTATTTGGCTTGTTGACATTTTTATTTCGTTAAATATTTGTTATCTTTTACTATGGTATGTTTTTAATATATTGGAGTACTATTTCAATACTTATATTCCATTTATATTAGGTTATTAATGTTACTTATAATATATAACGTACAATATAAAATTTATTATAGCTAAATAAAATAGATATTGTAAAATAATTAATGGAGTTAATATGAAGTGAATAAAAAGTAATTTTCTCAAATAAAATAGATATTGTGAAATAAATAATGGAGCTAATAACATTTGTAACGGTTATGTTGAAAAACCGCTTGAGTCACAAATTTGAATTTTCCCCCCTCCGTTTGTCTACGTCAAATTTCGCGTCCCGCCGCCACCGAATAAAATAGCAACATTTGTTTGGCTTGTTGACATTTTTATTTCGTTTTACTATGGTATGTTTTTAATATATTGAATCAATACTTATATTCCATTTATATTAGGTTAACTAAATTCAAAAAATTTATTATAGCTAAATAAAATAGATATTGTAAAATAATTAATGGAGTTAATATGAAGTGAATAAAAAGTAATTTTCTCAAATAAAATAATTTTGAAATAAATAATGGAGCTAATAACATTTGTAACGGTTATGTTGAAAGAACCGCCACAAATTTGAATTTTTCCTGTGAATAAAATAGCGCCAACATTTGTTGCGGTTAATACGAATCACCGCAACTAAATTCAAATAGCTTTAATTTTGTAGCGGTTCACAAACTGCGACAAAGCTCTGGCGGGATTTTGAATTCAAATTCGCTAATTTGTAGCGGTGATTGTGGCGGTTTATGAACCGCGACTGAGCTTTTGGCGGGATTTTGAATTCAAATTCGTAGCGGTTATAGAACCGCAGCAAATTGTATTTTCATATTTGTGACGGTTATTGTAGCGGTTAATAAACCGCTACAAAGTGTTTCCATGCTGCATTTAAACATCTCAGGTGCTGTTTTGAAGGTAATTAAACATTCTCTCTACATTTATATTGTATCCTAGCTTTGTTTACTACAGATGGATAAGTCATGGATCAAGCTATCGCGCAGTTCTCCTGTATATTTAGCAGGATTAAAAACTTTCTTAGATTTCACCTTCTCTCATGCTAGCATTAATGGCAAGATCGTGTGTCCTTGTTGTAGATGCAAGTTTAAGAAGTGGCTAATGCGAGAAGGCGCTATGGAACATCTTCTTATCAAGCCTTTCCCAGAAGGATATACATTCTGGAAAGTTCATGGTGAGAAACGTGGTATGAGATATGAGGATCATCTTTCTCAAACCTCACAAGTAGCAAATCAAGTACATCAACATGATCCGGTTAATGAAGCTGTTCACGATGCTTTTGGTGTTCAAGACGACAACTTCACTGCAGAAGTTCAGGGTCCAGAACTACTTTTCTTCAGGAATGATGCAGCTCGGGAATTTTTCGCCCTAATGGATGAGAGCGATCGTCCTTTGTATCAAGGTTGTCAGAAATACTCAAAATTATCTTTTCTGATCAAATTGTACCATATCAAGTGCTTGTGTGGGATCACCGATAAGGCAATGTCGATGTTCTTTGGAATTACTACGAGATGCTTTCCCTGACGCGGATATTCCCACAACCTTCTACGAGGCCAAGAAGGTAATCAACAGATTAGGCCTGAACTACGAAAAAATCGATGCTTGTCCCAACGACTGTATGCTTTATTGGGGAGAGGATGCTCGGAGGGAGACTTGTAAGAAGTGTCACACTTCAAGGTTCAAGACAGTTCGGAAGGGAAAGAAGTAGAAGAAGAAACCTGCAAAGATCTTAAGGTACTTTCCTTTAAAACCTCGCCTACAAAGACTGTTTATGTCGTCTAAGACAACTGAGCATATGAGGTGGCATGAAGCTGACAAGAACGAAGATGGTAAACTCAGACATCCATGGGATGCTGAAGCGTGGAAAGTGTTTGACTCAGACTTTCCTGATTTTGCAGCGGACCCTAGAAATGTTCGTCTTACTTTGGCGACCGATGGTTTTAATCCGTTTGGGAATCTTAGCACAAGCTATAGTATATGGCCAGTTGTTTTGATACCTTACAACTTGCCGCCTTTGATGTGTATGAAACATAGCTCCTTCATTATGTCCATGATCATTCCAGGAAAAAAGGCACCGGGAAATGATATCGATGTGTATCTCCAACCGCTTATCAAGGAGTTAGTGGAGTTGTGGAATGTTGGCGTCGAGACGTATGACGCGCACGAGAAGACACTATTCAACTTGCGTGCGGCGTTGATGTGGACTATCAGTGACTTCCCTGAACTGGGAACATTATCCGAGTGGAATGTGCATATCGGCATTGCGTGTCTGGCTTGCAATTTTGACTCTGACTCAGTGTGCCTTCCCCACAGTCGCAAGTGGTGCTTCATGGGTCATCAGAGGTTTCTCGATGGTACGCACAGGTTTAGGTTGCAATGCAATCATTTCAATGGGCAACAGGAAAAAAGAGGACCTCCTCAGAATTTATCCGGTGCAGAAGTGGATGTTGAATTTGAGTATGGGAAAAAAGACGATGCAGCAAAGGCCAGCACAAAGACTGCCAGGGCTTCTGGTTCAGCGCCCCAGCAATGGTGGAAGATAAGTGTCTTCTTCACTCTTCCTTATTGGAAAGATAATTTGCTCCGACACAGTTTGGATGTCATGCACATTGAGAAGAATGTGTGCGACAATGTGTTGTAAACGATTCTGAACGAACCAGGCAAGTCAAAAGATCATCTTCAAGCGAGGAAAGATTTACGGGAGATGGGGGTTCGTGGAGATGCGTGGCCGGATGAGCATGACAGATTTCAATCGGCAAAATTCACCCTGACAAAACCGAATAAGGAAATCTTCCTCGCGACGTTGAAGAAGATACAAGTTCCTGACGGGTATTCAAGCAACATTTCACGATGTGTTGACGTGCGGGCTCGAAAGGTTACTTGGGTGAAGAGTCATGACTCACATGTGCTTATGCAACATTACTTACTTCCGCCATCAAAAATACGCTGCCACTGGATGTGTCAATCGTTTTGGTCAAGCTTTGTACTTTATTTCGGAAATTGTGTTCCAAGGTTTTGATCGTGGAGGAGCTCGACCAGCTTCAACAGAAAATCATTCTTACGCTGTGTCATTTGGAGATGATCTTTCCTCCATCATTTTTCACGGTCATGGTTCACCTGACAGTACACCTTGTTCACGAAACAAAGCTTGATGGCCCGGTTCACTACTGATGGATGTATCCTATTGAGAGGTACTCATTTAAAATTAATTACTTTAGCATTACTCCTTAGTCGCACGTCTAACCATTGATGTATCCACATTTTCCCTTCATTACTTTATAGGTTTCTTGGGAAATGAAGTCTTACGTGAGGAATAAGGCATGACCTGAAGGTTCAATAGCAGAAGGCTATATTGGGGATGAGGTCTTGTATTTTTGTTCCAGGTACTTTGATGTCATTGAGATGTCATTCAACAACCGCCTCGTGTTGACGATTGTCCTGAGCCAGAGCCATCAGGAACATAGTTGTTAGTCCCTCGTGTTGGTAAACCAGTTGGCGGAAGTGAGAACTTCAAACTCGCAGCACTTGAGAAGATTCAAGCACATAGACATGTCTTGATTAATTGCACTAAAGTTGAACCGTACCTTCAGTAAGGATTACACACAGATATATATATATATATATATGTTATCCTATATATTTCCTTACATTTTATACTCACATTTCATGCTCGTCATCGCATATTTAATTGCAGGGAATTCAGGAGTCATGTGAAGCGTCAACTGAGGATCCGTACGCAGACATCCTCCGAAATTGATAGAAAGGTCCACAGAGAATCCCTGGTTGGTTTAGGAGGAGAATAATGAATGACCACAACCTGCACTCACAAGAATTCAGAGCTCTCGCACTCGGCCCGCTTTATCACGCCCAAAGATTTACGGCATACAATGTCAATGGTTTCAAGTTTTGCACCGTTTCACGAGATCAGGGATTGCTGACAAAAAACTTGGGTGTATATGGCACGTTTGGGACGAGGAGTTATGCGAGCAGCAGTGACGAGAACATGCAGTTCGGTGACGTCCTGTATTATGGAACGCTGCTTGATGTGGTCAAGATAACTTACCAATGCCTTTTCCCCGTGACGCTGTTCAAGTGTTTGTGGTCGAATACGACAACGCCCCGGGGACTCACGACTGACGACTTAGGCATCACATTGGTGAATTTCTCTCGGCCTATTCACACTGGTCTGTCTGAAGATGACGAGCCGTATATTCTTGCCTGAGAGGCCCAACAGGTTTATTATGTCGCTAATGAGAGGCACGTGGATTGAAATATGGTGATTCACTTAAAGCCTCAGGACCTTTACGATATGGGCGATGGTGATAACGTCGCCTATGAGAGTGAGCCGTTCCAACCAGCCAATTTCGAAAACTTCTTCCCAGACGACGATGACAATTTACCTATAGTTCGGTATGTTTCTTAATATACATTTTATGAAATAATAACATTTAACCAAAGTTTTATTTGTGTTCAAACATATTCAACAACTCAAACGTAACATTTTATCAAAACTTTCTTTGTAGGGATGGTGATGAAGATTGAGAGAAAAGATTATGTCATATATAGTTAAGCTGTAATCTTATTATTATTATTTTTTTGAAAAAAAAACCACACAAAAAAAAACCGCTACAAAAGACGTGTCACAAACCGCTACTAAGTAAATGCGCTACAAAAAGTGACAACTAAACCGCTACAAAATGATTTGCAGATATCAAAATAAATACCCCTACCAACCACATTTAATATAATTCAGTTCCTGCCTACTTATGTTTTCTCTCCGTATTTACTCATAATTTTACGTTTTTTCAAAGAGCTTAAGTGTTTGAAGGGGGTAAGTGACGTTTAACTGCATCAAATCTAATGCTTATCTTCTACCCCTCGCTTGATACTAACTTTTGTTATTTTACAGGTGCATTTCGTATTTTTTTACACTTTCTTTCTACTTTCTCGTATATATTACTCGATCCACCTTCACACACATTTTTTGTAGAAGTAATTATATTTTAATTAACACATTCTTTCTACTTTCTACATATTCTCATTGTTTTCTACTATATATTAACCTTATATAATCAAATATCATATTTTAAAATAATTTTTTTCACAAAAAATATAAATTATTATTAATACAATATTTAACTAATTACTTTAATTAATAATTTTTTTTCAATTTCATTTGTTTGTAGCGGTTAATGAACCGCTACAAAAAAATATGTCAAAACAACAATAAAATGACGGGAATATTTTGTAGCGGTTTTAAACCGCTACAAATATAAAATATTAAAAATTGCCACCAAAATTTTTCCCAAAAAATTGGCGGGATTTATTTGTAGCGGTTAACAACCGCTACAAATATTGGCGGCAAAATTTTTCCCTAAAAACTGGCGGGAGTATTTGTAGCGGTCATGTAACCACTACAAGATATTTTGAAACCTTTTGACGCTACTTTTTTATATAATTAGTTACGGTTATGTAACCACTACAACATTGATCGATCTCCACTTGTAGCGGTTTTATAACCGCGACTAATGTTCAAACAAGGAGTTAGCTTGGCCTCATATAGTAGCGGTTATTTGTAACCGCTACAGATACAGTAGCGGTCATGATATATGTAGTAGTGGATTTTTTTAACCTCTACAAATTGGTTTGCCACAGTGGATTTTGTTACGGTTTGTTAAACCGCTACAAATGTCATTAGTAGTGGCTAAAACCGCTACAAATATGTCATTTTAACCACTACTAATGGTCTGTTTTTTTGTAGTGGGGTAAGGAAGGTCGAATCAAGGTCTGATATGCTCGACGGTGATGGTGGTGTGATGCAAGAGGGCGTCGATGATGGTGGATGAAGGAGAGGGCACCGACGATGGTGGATGAAGGAGTGGGTTGAATCGAGGTAAGAGGTAATAGGTTTTTATTGTTTGAGCGCTTTGTGTGGTAAAATCGTTGATGCCTGTTTCTTTCACCTGAGGATACATGCATAGATAGCTTAAGGCACTATCAATTTTTGCATTCGAACGTAAGCGCTTAATTACATGTTAAGTTTGAATTTACATTTTTCGTTCAAACCAAGCAAGGGACATTGTGGGAATTTTGCTTCACCTTCCCACTTAACCAACACCTAATTCCTTCTTACCAAATATTTTATTTTCTCTCAACTTGAATTGCCTTCCCATATCTACCAAGCAGAACAATTTTTTAAGTTTCCTTTCAATCTTCCTTTCCATTCATTTCCCTCATTTAAATTTTTTTCCTTCCTTAAATCTTCTCCGTACCAGACGGGCCCTTCCTTCTCTCCGCCTACTTCCACACCTCTCTCTATCTTCAGTATTTTGAAAGAGAAGGCCGGTGAATTAAATTAAGCCAGTGATTGGGAAAAAATGGAAGAAAATCGATTACAGGCTTTGGGACGCAGGTCGCTTCCAATCACATTCATTGGATGATCTCCTCTCTTGGTCTCATTTGCCATATCTTTCTTCTTCTCCTCTTCAATTCTTCTTCACCAAGTCCACGCATTTTCAATTTCCCAATTCCGCAATGAGTATGAAGGATGATTGCAATGAGGAGGCCATTCCTCTTGTTCCCCACCCTCAACATGCTGACAACAAACCCAAAACGTCTCCTTTGTTGTTGGAGCTGCCGTCGTCTCTCTGAGTCTTCGCCGTCGGTGGAATCTGCTATTACTGATGCATATGGTTGGACCGCCCATGGGTCGATCTGAGTGGAACTCCTCCACCTTCACCTACATATTGATTTACTGAAGAGAGAGAGAGAGAGATGTTAAACTCCCCTACCTTCACTTAACCGCGTAAACTCTGTGATTTAATAAATGAACATCATACGCATAATTAAATAGTAGGAGGACTAAATATCAGAACAAGGAAGTACAACTAATATACCCAGTAGGATTCTATCCATTTTTTTTCCTTATACAGAATGCTATGAATGTGGCCTACAACAAAAGAAGAAAAACTCAGTTAGATATTCATCATTAAGTACAATTCGAATTAGTATAACAAAGAGAGGAGCCATGCTTTCTTTCTATAGTATCGTTGCAGCAAATTTAGGAACCTCACTTTGATTGCTCTCAAATGGACAGCGTTGTCCATAGTTCGATGTACATAATTAAAACTCAGAAAAAATAAAACACACACAGGGAGGGGGAAATACGAGAAGAATCAAGGAGGACAACTCTAGATTTGGGAGTGTCGACAATCATTATGTCATTGTAATCGCTTTTTACTAACGTCAGCACTTGAAAGCTTTCTTCTTTCCCTAGTAAGATGTCTTGGGCAGCGACCCAAGTGGAAGAGAACTCAGCATTGGCCTTAACTTGGTGACTGCAGAACAAAGTGGAACGATTTCCGGAGTGAAGTCTGATGGAGGGACGAATTTGAATTGCGGAAATGGGAAAAGTAAGGATAAAATAATAAGGATGGACGAGTGACACTTAAAAACTTAAAATGGATGTTACCAAAAAAAAAAAACTTAAAATGGAATGAAGGGTAATAAGGTAAAATTATTGAATTCTAAAATCCTAATTTTAAGATCTAAGACCTGATTTAAAATTTAAATAATTCAATTGTATTTTTTTAAGGATTTTATCTATAATATATATATATATATAGAGAGAGAGAGAGAGAGAGAGAGAGAGAGAGAGAGAGAGAGAGAGTAAATGGTTCTGTTATAGAACAACAGATGTCTAGGACTAATATGTTGATATAAGATCATTAACTCTATCTCTTAGGTATCTATGGAGCAGATATCTATGAGGTTGATAGATCACTGTACATGAATAGGCTTTAGTCAAAGAGGGTGATGTGTGTTCACAGTTATGGCTGAATTATAAATAGCCAGTGAAAGTGTGAATACCTTTAGGCTTTGTTTGGGAGTTTGGAAGAAAGGGGAAGGAAAGAAATGCAAGGAGAATGGAGGGGAAGGGATGGAAGGGAAATGAAAGATATTTCCTCCCCTTGTTTGAGAGTTAAAAAAATAGCAAGAGAGGAAGATGAAGGATTAATGAGTTATTTTTACCATTTTGTCCTTTTTTTTAATAATTAATATAATTATTATACTTTACAAATAAATTTAAATTTAAATTTTCTAAAAAAATTATTTATGTAATTTTTATATTCAAAAAATAATTTATGGGGTGGTGGTGGTGCGGTGATGGCGGCGGTGGTGGTGGTGGTGGTGGTGGTGTGGTGGTGGTGGTGGCGGTGGTGGTGGCGGCGGGGTGGTGGCGGTGGCCGCGATGGCGTTGGTGGTGGTGGCGTTGGTGGTGGCGGCGGTGGTGGTGTGGGGGTGGTGGTAGTGGTGAACAAGGGTAAAAAAATAATTAAGCTATTTCCCCTCTTAAAACCCCCCATATTGGGGGAACTTTATTTTTTAGAAGAACGAGGGTTTTGGAGGATTTGTAAAAATCTCGATTCCCTTCCCTCATATTTTTAAAAATTGCAAATAAGGGAAGAGGCTATCAAAACCCTTCATTCCCTTTTTTCTTTCCCTCCAAAATAGAACTCTAAAACAAAGCCTTAGGGTTAGGACTTGTACTTGTAGGCCTTTGTACCTCTAAGCCCAAGTGATGTGCCGTCATTCTGTGCCACGTGGATTGCCCCTTGTTGGGCCATATATTAAATATGGGCTTTATACATATCCGTAACATATACAAAATTTTCAATGAAATAATATTATATGAAGTGGTCTAAAAATATATTATTAATTTAAATTCTGATAGGTTTTTTAATGTTCTTTTTTTAAGTAATTTTTTCATTAGACCCATAACCCATATGATATTCTAAAAACAATTTCAGTCTCCAGTTTAATTCCGTGAGTCCCAGCTCAATAATGACTTAAAGCTGATCTATCTCGTCACAATGAAAAGAAACTTTTTAGTTTAAACTGAGATACTGGCTAGTATGGACAACAATTTAACCATTGGAACGTTGGATCCAATATGCTTCTTTAATTACTTGTTCAAAATTAAAGTTTAACAATTTCAATTTATTATTATTATTATTTTAATACTATAATACTAATTTTTGTTATATATTAAATCTTCAATCATTGAAGTTGCATAACGAGGTTAGAAGGAGGGAAGCAATGAAAATAATTCAATTATATCCTTTCCTCTCAGTTTTCCTCCTCCAGTAGCAGAAGTCTATTGGATTATGAAATACTCTTCCAATGCTAAATGCAGGACCTTGTTTGGACTTTGGAGGTACATTTTGATCTTAAATGTGAAAAATATTTCATTTTATCCCTTGTTTTATTATTTTTCTCCAAACTAATTTCATTAACTTATAAACTGATATATAATCTAATGCTATATAAAAGTATTTTAGAAAGATTATGTTACATATCTTATATTTATGTAATTTACTTAATTTAATCTCTCAAAATTAGATAAATTTGTCTACCGTTAAGGACTAGAACCTTAGGAGTATGATAAAATGCATATCGTATCATGTATTACCTCTGATCTTTAACATAAAAATTAGTTGACTAATTTAAAAAGATTAAAAAACTAAATAAATTATTTGTTTATATTATATGTTATATGATCTCTCTGAAAATAATTATGTGTATCATTAGATTATATATCATTCTATAAGTACAAATTAGTTTTGAAGTAAAATGGTAAATATAAGAGATAAAGTGAAAAAATGTCTTATATTTATAATCAAAATTCACTTCTAAATTAGCTTTTATGTTTAGGAAGTGAGGTAGCGTTAGATATGGATTCAGCTATTTTCTTGAAATATCAGAATTGTTTGGGAAACTCATAAAAGTACTTTTTCTAACACTTTTTCACAAGTTGAAACAAAATTCTTATGACATACTTATTTCAAATGCCACAAAAATACTTCTAAAAAAATTAAAACAAACGAGCACTTAGCCGCTGAATAGACAGATTCTAAAGAGAAGCCAAACCACGTTTATTTGTCTATCACGATTCAAATGCTCAGTTTTGCACGAAACAATGTACGATAACAACACAATCAACAATGACGCAAACAATTTCAATACTTGGAGGTTCTCAAGTAATGGAGAAGAGTCCATAATAGCCACAAAAGAGAGTGAATTTAGATGATTAATAACACAATAACAACAAAGTCTTATCCGATTAAGTGAAAATTCACCGGAAATGATAGGGAAAAAAATGCATCAAAGAGTACATGAAAGAAAATCCTGAAAACTAATCATTTGGTTCATTGGTCTCAATTTATCACCAAACATTAAAAAGAAAGTAAAAATCATCTTTACAAGATAAGAGAGGGTCTAGAATCCAGACAATTATCTTTAAAATTATTTGTGACTAAACTGAATAGCCAGAACCTGTCTACCTCTATTACATTTTCAACCCAAACATCTCAGCTTAGTCTTTCCTTTTATTTTCCTGATATGTAAGTACCCAAATGCCGCTTGTGAATCAATAAGCTTGAAACTTCTGCGGCAGTTCCTGGCGATATTATTATGCTTAGGATGGTCCTGTAAAACTAAGAAAAAGCAACATGTTATAAAAGCAAAGCGGTTTTTATCCATTTTGCTTGAACATAATTCACAAGATTAAAAAAATTAGAAGGTGAGATCCAGTGATGGATGCAAAACAAGAGATAAGTAGGAACCACCAATCCATGCATATTCTCATTTTTCACAGAAATGAGGATTCACATTGCACTAATAAACTGAATGCCTGAAAGCACGACTACAAATACTTGTCCATATTCTTGATGGGACACTTGACACATTTCTGTGCCTGTACAGAATATTGAGAGGAAAAATGCTTCGGATCATTTTATTCTCTCGGTTACATGGGTATTTATAGGAGATTTAATAAGATTAATAAATGCTAGAGAATCAATTTCTAATCCCCAACAAACAACTACTAATAACATTAAACTACTAATTACCTCTTTTAACACTCACCCGCAAGCTAGTGAGTGGATATTATCCATTCACAACTTGGAAACTATGTTCAAAAATTCTTATATTAGTATACATCTCTATTAGTGATAGGAGTAACATAATTAGTTTGTTTGTTATTTTGTTATTAGTTCAGTTGTAATATAGCTATTCTGTTGTAACTATTCTGCTTGAGATGCAACCATACGCTTGCATTTGATTGGTATGTATAAGCACACTATCTCATCAATAATATTATTCAGTTTTTCCCTTTCACAAATATTGTCACATGGTACCAGAGTCTTCTCACAATTTTTTTCCCCTATTCAGCCCCTTCAATATTCGTCTCTTTCCCTTTTCTTGATACCTATCTTTTTCCATTATCTCCTTTGTCTGACCATTTCCTATTCGAAATTCTCTAAGTCTTCCCATGACTTCCGATTCAACCCCATCACTGCCTTGTCATTCGCCGTCTTCTGTATTTGCTCCAGTTGTCGATCCAGCCAGTCCTTTTTATATTCATGCTCATGAGAATCCCGCCATTGTTTTGGTCACTCCTCCTCTTGACAGTTCTAGCTACCATGGTTGGGCTAGATGGCTCTTCTTTCCAAGAACAAGTTGAAGTTTGTAGATAGTTCTCTTCCGCCGTCGTCAACCGACCCTGCTTTTCCAATCTAGGACTGTTGCAACAATTTGGTTCAAGGTTGGCTCACCCGGTCTATCTCTCCGACGATTGCCAAGAGTATTCTCTAGTTTGACTCTGCTCATGAGATTTGGTCTAATCTTCGCTCAAGATTTTCTCAGTTTAACTTGTTTCACATCGCGGATTTGCAAGAGGAAATATGCAATCTCTGCCAAGGCGACTTAACCATTAGTGATTAATTTACTCGCCTGAAATTTCTTTGGGATGAACTTGGCAACATTCATCCTCTGAAATCTTGCTCCTGTGGATCCATAACTACCGTCCTCACTCATCGAGAAGAAGACCATATTATACACTTTTTGAAAGGTCTGAACAATCAGTTTGCCTCTGTTAAATCTCAGATCATGCTTATTGATCCTTTGCTTCCAATTACTCAAGTTTTTTATCTAATTCTTCAACAAGAACAGGAACTTCATCTACCGACTGACTCTAAGGTTCTTCTCGCTCAAGCTCTACGGTATGTCTCCTATGGTTTTTAGGTCAAGCAATGCTCATTTTGGGGTAGACCTTGTCATATTAAAGATACTTGTTACCAGAAACACTATTTTCCTCCTGGCTTCAAATCTCAATCTTCTGGTTCCTCAAACTCGGTTAACAATATTTCAACACTGGCGTCTGGAATTGTTCAACAATCTTCACCTGCAACGGCCTCTCTTCTGATTCCTTCTTCACAGCCTGTTGTTTTGCCTCAGTTGTCTGCTGATCAATACAATAAGCTCCTTACTCTTCTCAATTCGTCTTCACCGTCTCACCTTGTAGTCAATAATTTATCTGCCTCTCTTTCGGTTCCTACTGAAGGTATCTCTCTTTCTCATTTCTCTCCTGTTTCTATTTGATGGATCATCGATTCTGGAGCAACGGATCATGTTTGTTTGTCTTTGACCTTGTTTGATTCATATAAGTCTATTTCTGCAATTTTTGTAAGACTTCCTACTGGCTCTAAAACTATTGCACGCTTCTCAAGCACAATTGGCCTCTCTGATTCATTAATTTTACAGAATGTTCTTTATCTCCCTCATTTCTCTTTTAATATTGTAAGTCTCTCGTTTAACATTTTCTCATAATTGTTTTTTGACCTTTTCTTTCAATGCTTGTCAGATACACCAAATTCAACCTTCGCTGATGATTGGTTCAACTAGACTATTTGAAGGCCTATACATTCTTACTACAGATACGAATTTCCAAAAACCATCTTCAGATTCTTATGGCCAATGCTTCTTCAATCTCACCTGCTTCTCTTTGGCATCTTCGTTTGGGTCATCCCTCTACCTCAACTTTATTTGTTTTACATAAACAAATACCTGATATTTCCCGTGTATCTCAATCTTTTACATGTGATGCTTGTCATTTTGCTAAACAAAAACGTTTACCTTTTCCTATAAGCACAAGTTCATGTAAGAAAATCTTTGATATACTTCATGTTAATATATAGGGTCCTTTTTCCATTCCTTCTATGCAAGGACTTCGCGATTTTCTCACTCTGGTTGATGATTCTAGATATACCTGGATATTTCTAATGAAAAATTAGTCTGATGCTCGTACTCACACTATGCATTTTTTTGCTCTCGCGAAAACTCAATTTTCTTCTTCCATTAAAATTTTGCATTCAGATAATGGTGTTGAATTCCATTTACCTCAATTTTATGCTTCTAAAGGTGTTATTCATCAAACATCTTGTGTTGCTACCCCTCAACCAAATGGTTTAGTAGAACGCAAGCACCAACACATTTGAAATGTTGCACATGCACTTCTTTTTCAATCCCATATCCCTATTTCTTATTGGTTTTTTCTCGTTTTACATGCTACTCACATCATTAATTGTTTACCTTCCCCCATCATTCAAAATTGTACACCATTTGAACGTTTACATGGTTTTCCTCCAACTTACTCAAATGTTAAAGTTTTTGGTTCACTTTGTTTTGTCTCCACCACTTTATCCTCTCATCGTTCTAAATTTGATCCTAGAGCAAGAAAATGTGTTTTCTAGGGCATTCCACACGGTTCAAAGGCTTTTACTTTACTATATATATCTAATAACCAGATTTTTCTATCTCGCGATGTTATTTTTCATGAACATGTGTTTCATTTTCAAAATGGCAGCATCTCCTCCCTTTCTTTCCCTTTACTAGAATCCCAACCTTGTTCTCCTTTATTGGATGATTCCACTCCTCTTCCTTCACCACCTTCCTCTCCTCATTCTTCAACCCCTTCTTCTGCCATTTCAATTTCCCCACCTCCCTCTCTTCATCGTTCCAATAGACCTTGCCATCCTCCTTCATATCTGCAGGATTATCATTGTGCCTTCTTATCTTCTACTACTCAATCATCATGCAAAGGTAGTCCTAGATATCTCTTATCCTCTATTCTTTCTTATCCTTCTCTTTCTTCTTCTTATAAAACTTTTGTCAATTCTATTACTATTACTATTTCTCCTGATCCTACTTCTTTTAAGCAAGCTGTGAAACATTCTGTGGGGAGAGAGCTATGACTACAAAAATTATTGGCTGTAAATGAGTTTTTCATACCAAATTTAAAGCTAACGGTGATATAGAAAGGTATAAAGCTAGGCTTGTGGCAAAAGGGTATAATCAAACAGAGGGTATTGACTACTTTGACACTTTTTCCCCTGTTGCAAAAATGACTACTCTATGTTTATTACTTTCCATTGTTGCTGCCAAACATTGGCATTTACATCAATTAGATGTTAATAATGCTTTCTTACATGGGGATTTGCATCAAGAAGTTTATATGGACCTCCCTCCTGGTTTCACACCCTCTTATCCTAATCAAGTGTGTAAGTTACAAAAGTATCTTTATGGCTTGAAACAAGCTAGTCGCCAATGGTATTCTACGCTTTCCTCTGCTTTGTTATCCTATGGTTATTCTCAGTCAGCTTCTGATCATTCTCTGTTTTTTAAAAGCATCTTCCATTGCATTTACTATTATTCTGGTTTATGTTGATGATGTGGTGCTTGCTAGAAATGATTTGGCTGAAATACAGTTGGTTAAACAGCAATTACATTCTGCATTTACCATTATGGATCTTGGTGAACTTCGATATTTTCTTGGTCTTGAGCTTGCTCGTTCCAAAGCTGGTATATTTTTGTCTCAATGCAAGTTTGCTCTGGAATTGCTTGATGACACTGGTTCTTTGGCTTGCAAGCCCGCCAATTGTCCTATGGATCCACATTTGAAGCTTTCTAAAGATCGTGGTACACCTCTCCTTGATCCTCTTTCTTATCGCAAGCTCATTGGTCGTTTGCAATATCTTACGACCACTAGGCCTGATTTAAGTTTTGTTACCCAGCAACTTAGTCAATTCATGTCTAGACCTTGTGATACTCATTTGGCAGCAGCTCATCGTGTTCTTCGTTATCTTAAGACTTCTCCTGGTGTTGGAATTTTCTTTTCCACTGACTCTGATTTGAAATTACGTAGTTATAGTGATTATGATTGGGCTGGTTGTGTGGATACCCGTCGATCCGTTACTGGTTTTGCTATCTTTCTTGGTTCTTCTTTGATCTCTTGGAAAGCCAAGAAACAAGCTACGATTTCCAAGTCTTCTTCTGAGGCTGAAAATAGAGCTTTGGCATCTACTACTTATGAATTGCAATGGCTAGTCTACCTTTTGAATGATTTTCACATATCTCATCTTAATCCGGCTCTTCTTTATTGAGATAATCAGTCTGCCATACAGATCGCTACTAACCCCACCTTTCATGAAAGGACTAAACACATCAAATTGGATTGTCATCTAGTCTGTGAAAAGCTCCAAGCAAAGGTCATTCACATTCTTCCGGTTCGGTCTTCCGACCAAGTTGCTGACATTTTTACAAAGCCCCTACATCCAGCATGGTTCCATGAGCTCACATCCAAGCTGGGTCTTAAAAACATTCACGCTCCAGCTTGTTTGGGGGGGAGGGGGTTGATAGGAGTAACATAATTAGTTAGTTTGTTATTTTGTTATTAGTTCAGTTGTAGTATAGCTATTCTGCTGTAAATATTCTAATTGAGATGCAACCATACGCTTAGCATCTGATAGTATATATCAGCACACTATCTCATCAATAATATTATTCAGTTTTTCCCTTCCACAAATATTGTCACAATTAGTACAGAAAATTCTTTAAAGTTCACTCTTGAGCTGTTTTTGCTGCAAACTTTCTTATATTTTGCACTAACGTTAGAAATTCATAAATTAAGTAACATGCGGCTCCAAATTCAGCAAACACTATCTTATTTTGAACCTCTATATCGACTTTAATGTAAAAATTTCAACGCAAGATCACATCTATAAGAGTACAGAATTCAAGCACAATAGTATCAACCAGAAAACAAATGACAGAAAAATTGCAATTTACTGATGTTCAGGTTCTGACCAAAACTGCGGGAGATCATTTATAGAGCTTATTCTACTTGGATTCCTACCAAATTTGATATGCTAAACCTCCAATGCAGTGATGCCCTAAAGTGCTCTGTTTCACTGTTTCTGTGAAATTTCACATCAATTTAATTCTTAAATTTTTCCTTAGACTCACTGGCCATTTTCAAGTGCAACCAAACTATCTCATACAAATTTCATAAAGAAAAGGAACACCAAAAACAAGAAGATCAAGGTTCATACATCTCTCAATCAAAAATTGACACATGGCTTACCATTGAGATCCTAAATCTCTTAATTTAACCAAGAGTTTGTTTAGATTCTAGTCACACTTGCACAGATTTTACTGACCCCATTTACACCTTTTGAAAGGAATCCCGAAATCCTTACAGAATGAATATCAAAGCAAAGAGAGAACATCACAATGATATTAAATGAAGAATAACAATATACATAATCTAACATTCCATCATTTTCAACAAGGATCAATACAGAGCAAGTTGATTAAATTTGTTCACCCTACATATTCGGACCAGAAGCATGAATCATGTGAATCTAAGAAAAATATTCATGAATATCACACTGGTGGAGCTAATAAGAGGGAAAACAGAAGTATTTGAAGTAGAGGAGATTACACTTATATCTTCTTCACCAAATCTTTCACGCTCAAATTTTTCTTAATCCAGAAATTTACCTCAAAACAATGCAACCAACATTCCTTCACCCTTTCTCATCTGAAACAACCCATGTTTGCAATATGCTTGATTTTCCAGCATACAGGAGGAAGAAGCATGAAACTCCTTAGTCATTGCTCTTCATGTTTCAGACACATTAGTTTGGATTTTCAGAATGTGGGATAAATGAACAAAGTGCCGGAAACGACAATAATACAGTTGGGAGAGGGCTTGACCTTAGGGTTAGGAAGTTAGTATAAGAACATTTGACTATTGGTCCAATTCTCCTTTATCAATATTATTTTACCTAAAAAGTATGAGTTTAATATTTAATCATTTACAAAACTTGAGTCAAATGAATTTGTATTCAATATAGTTTAACATAAGCTCTCCTTAACTTGTTAAGTTCAGTCTTTTTTAGTAATTTTTCTCCTAAAATTAAACAGTAAAAATATTATATCCCTCATAAATTTTCCAGCTCATAAACAATATGATTATGTGGTAATAATTCTTTTTATCTGCATATAGTATTTCATCAAAATACCAGCATTAGTCTATTGTTAAATCTTCCCTTAATGTCTTCTGGCCAAAAAAAAAAACTTCCCTTAATCTTATCCTCAAATAAATAGCCTAATTAAATTAATTTCTCTATTTACAGATATTCACTGCAATTAGTTTTTCCTTTCCCAGCTAAGTTAGATTCTTTTTAATTTAATTACAAGATTAAGATGCCTAGCTCACTCATCCTCAGAAATAAGATCTCGAGATGTGAACCTTGATCTTCAGGTTATTGTGCATCACATGTTTTTAAGGTCACGTCAAAATGATTCCTGAGGTAATCAATCAGCTCATATACAGATGTAGGCTTGGGAAATTACAAGAGAGAGAAGCTCAAACATTAAATCTTGTCATGCATTTATGCAAAAACTCAGGAAATGGGTGAGCATGCAAACATATACAACAGAACTCAAAGTGACATGGATAATGAATGGCATGTGATTATTAGAAGAATTGAAAAAGTGTACCTTGAATCAGTTTGTGGACGTCTTTTCATTCTTCATAATCATATGGAATGAATTGGAGCGGTCTTCTGCAACCATTTCTCGCAGTATGTCATCTTCAATCTTTTCTGCCCGCCATCGGGAAGGGTCCTGCACATATTCTTCACTAAAAATCATGCTTGAAACCCACTCTTTCCAGGTGGTTCTTCTATACTTATCTTCCTCCAATGTGCCTGTTGCCAGAAGCTGGTACACATAAACCATCTTTTGCTGACCAGGACGAAAAGCACGTGCAATAGCCTGTTTTGTCTTGGATGGATTCCATTCTGAATCCAACAAAATCACCCGAGATGCTGCTGTCAAACTAATGCCTTCAGCACAAGATGAAATTGAAGCAAGAAGTATCTTTGATGGTCCGTTAGGATCCTCAAACTTATCCATTATCCTTCCACGTTCAAAGAGCTCTAGCTCCCCAGTAAGAACTAAGACTTCTCGACCTCGATACCATCCAAAGAACTTCTCAAATAATTCTGCAAATAATCTCACAGGTGCAATGTTATGGCAAAACATTAGAATCTTCTCATTCCTTACAACGCGATAGACCAGGCTCAAAACGAATTTCACTTTTGACCCTTTTTTCAAATCATACTTCCATTTCTCTAGCTCCATCAATTGCTCTATAGAGAAAAACTTTTCAGCACATACGGCTGTTTTGACTAACCAAGGATGTATCGATCCAAGGGTTATCAAAAGCTCTAACTCCAAAGGATATCCATTGCACGCAGACATTTTCTTCTGGAGTTTTTTCAAAATTTCATGCTGTATATCAGTAGTATTCATCAACAATGTATAGATTTGTAAACCAGGAAGATCGTCTGCATTCCCATTTTCATAAACATCTATAAAACCACTGGTCATCTTTCTCAACATGTTCAGACCCTGCATTTGCTCTTTTTCATCCTTTGAGTCAACTTTTTTTGCAATATTATCCAAGAAGAATTTTCTAGCTCGCGACTCTATTAAATGACGAGCTTTCCCTGCTCCTTTCAATTTTCTCTTATATTTAGGGTCCAGTTTTTTCAACACTTGAAAGGCAAATTTCGGCCTGGCCAAGCAAAGAGTGTTGAAGTATTCACAGAAGTTGTTCTGGAACAATGTACCCGAAAGTAATATTCTCAATTCTGTCTGTACTTTCATCAAAACTTTCCTCAACCTTGATTTTGTGCTTCTAGGATTGTGCCCTTCATCCAGTATAAGAATACCAGGACTTTCCCTTAATACTTTAGCCATGTACTTTCTGTGAGAAAACTTTGAATCCTCTCGCATCAATGTTAAAAATGAAGTATAACCCATGACTAGAACACTTGGGTGTGCGTGCCACATTTGTATCTTTTCCAAGCAATCCAGAATATGCTTGACATCATCAGTAGGCTTTGGACCACCGTGAAAAACCACTTTATTCTGCTTGAATGCTCGGTAGGTTCTACGACCATGAATTAGATACACTGGAATAGGAATTTTCCATTTAATAAATTCTTTATACCATGTATAAAGTGTTGTCTTCGGAGCTAGAACCAATGGTCGCTTCCCTGGGAATAACTTCAAGTAGCTAACAAGAAATGCAATAATAAGGAATGTTTTTCCCGCTCCAGGAGCATGAGATATCACACAACCACCTCTTTTTTTGGATGCTGCTTCCATAAGTGTGGGGTCCATAGACCCAGCAATATTTTTCCAAAGAAATTCAAAAGCTTTTTTTTGGTGGATGTGCAACTTCCACCTAAGTTCAGGAATTAATGCCCATACATTATCATTTTCTCCAGTTATAGGTTGATCAGGCAAAGCATCATTCAACAAAAGATGAAAATCATCATTTTCATCAGCCTTTGGTTCTGGTTCTGAACCTTCTCCACTGTGTGGCTTCTCCTCATAGTGCCATGAACGTTCCAACTGACATATTTGACAAGTTGTCAGATGCTTTCTAATCAAACATAAATTATCTAACCAGTTACATGAGATTATATGATGGAATATAAGAATGATATATATTTTGAGGAAACCTCCGATAGAATGAAATACATCATACTTTTATATTTTATTAAGTTCTGTTTTTACCTTTTTTTGGCAAGTGAGCTGTTTAATCATTACATTTATAAAATAGGCTGCAAGAGGGATGTTTCCTTCATTAGAAGCAAAAATTTTATTTCCTTCATCAGAAGGAACCCTTAGCAGGCGCTTCTATAAATAGCCACCATGCAGCCCATGCAAGATGGACTTGATGAATGATATATTAGATGCTATGAGATTTAGAGAGCTGCCCTCCCCCCAACACCAAAGTTCTTGCATTCTGTCTCCTCTTCCCCCTCCCTCACTTCTGATCATGCTCCCCCTCCTCCCTCTCTGTTTGTATATCTGTTCTCCCTTAACCTTTCTTTCTGCACCTCTCCCTCCTAAATCTCCTCTATTTGCATTAGAACTAGTGTGGGTGTGAGTGTGTGTTGAATCATTAAATTGACATCAGCAACTACATGCATTGATGGGGAGAGCATCGGATATCAAAGAATACAGAAACCACACAGGTTCCATTTGGGATCGCAGTATTTAATCTATGATTGGTTTTACGAATAGAAAACACCTTCCCAATGCAAGTTGTGCCATCTTGATGCAAAGTGTTAAAAAAGAAAAAAAAAAAAAAAAAAAAAAAAAAAAAAACTATATTAAAACATATCTAGTCATACAACAATGCAAAATCAAATTTCAAACACTTACAAAGGGTGGCAATACATCTTTAATCTCTGTACTGACAGTGCCACATAAGACACAGTAAATTCCAATTTCTTCATTCATTCTATAATCATGGCGACAAAGCGAATCAGTTTTTTCCCATGCCTCCGTAAAGCTTGGGGCACCTGAACCCTGATAAGATAGCTGAACTTAGCTATAGAAAAGATTGTGAACAAAATAAAAGTAGACTAACAAATAATAATAGAAATAGGCTTAGGCCTCTTTGTGACCAACAACCCAAAAAATTATAATCAAACTCACCTCCCCCCACCCAAAAAACAGGAAGGGTAAGATTGAGGGGTGAGAGAGTAAATGGCCATACCTCAGTGCCTTCTTCAACATAACTTGATGCCAATGAAACATCCATTTCTCTCCACAATATATCTAGTTCATCAGTTTCTTCCTCATCCTCTACTGAGGATGCCTTTGTTTCCCTCTTTTGTCCAAAGTTACTTGTTTCCTTGAATTGTATCCACTGCTCAGTAATAGGCGGCTCTGCTTTTGTTGGTTTTGCATTCATATTCTTTAAATACGAGTCTATCAATTCCTTGTAGGCACCTGCACTTAAGGACCTAGCTTTATAAGTTCTTTCTTCATCAGATTGTCTGACTCTTGAAATTGTTGGATGATATTTTCTCCCTTGAACCGCTTTATTGGAATTTATCCCTTCCCACTTGCCTTCAAAATGCATATCATCAAAACCACAAGAATTCTTCCCCTTCAATTTCGGAATGCTGTGATTATAATGACGTCGGGAAGCAATATCATCAATCTCTTCAAGATCGGGAATCTTTGAAGGATAATTATAGGATTCAAAAGTTAACAAATCCATATCATTTCTCTTTGGTTCAGGACTACCCATCATGTGATAATATTTGGAAGGAAATTCAACATTTCTTTGTGTGTAATGCTTAGAGACCTTGGCATTGGAATCAAAATGCTCAATGTTAATAGGATCACATTCTAGAGGAACAGGAACAATGGCAAGTTGAGATTGAGTTTCATTTTCATTGGCATCACCTGAATTTACCCCCTTAGATTTAGGCCTCCTTTTATACACTTTAAGCTTGTTGTAGCACTTCATCTCATCAGACTTTAGTCCATTGTCATTGCCCTTCACTCCAGAACATTTTTGCAAACCAATCAGGGATGACAATGGCATTGACAATTCATCATCCTCAATATCATCTTTTCGACTGTCCATCTTGTATGGCCTAGTACGAATAAAACCAACATCCAACACATGAGTCTCATCACAGCCAAGGTAGCGCTCGGGTTGTACATTCCGGCGTTTGGAACGACGCAAACCCTCAGGATTATAAGATGGAATCGATTTATCTTTAAGGGAGTCATCTGTATCGTCAACCTTAACAATGTCTGATGAAATAACTTGGGAAACAATGGGTACTAACATGTTGTTGTCTATTCTGAAATTTACAACATCCAATAGGGAGCTAATATCATCACCGCCCATGATTTGATACACAATCTTGTTATCTGCAGATCTCACACAAAATGGAACCTTCTTTAAAACTGATGAGACAATTAACCATGAAATATCAGATAAAAATTTCCCTGTAAGCAATTTAGTTTGTGGCACTGCATGCCAGTCCTCAGATGAATCCCACCGATAGTGATGATCTTCACAAGGACTATGCCCAAGCCTTTGGAGAATAGAAATTTGATTTATTCCAACTACTTTGACCTCCTTATTCAAAGTTCTTACCTCAGAACTTATACAACCTTGATTAACATAAAAGTTCACATAATACTGACACGAGCATCCAGGTTCATGTGGCTTTCTCTGTATAGAACTTATTTTAGCATCAGCCCACACCTACAGTGAGAAGAATTCTGATGATCAAATTTAAATTTAAGTGACGCAATGTGCAACAGGACTTTAACCTATGCCAAGAGCAAGGCAACAGTATTGAGAAATCCAATAATGAGGATCTAGTAACATCACAACTATAGATAACACTTTCCCATATTCTAAGATCACTGGATGTTCACTATATAAATAGGTCCAACACCTAGTCAACCCAAAAGCTTAAACATTTAAATGAATGCTCATTATTGGTTTTTATTGATATCTTGAAGGAACTCTATCTTACCAAAAGTGGTTCAAGCTTGTAGTGTGAACAAAACATAAATGCACCATTTGAAACTGAATTCTTGATTAGAAAAAAATAGGGATATAGCAAGCATCAAATTTTTGATCAATTGATCATTCATGAAGAACCATACCATGATCAGTTTTTATAAATGTCTCTAAAAACTACCATCTCAAGAAATGAGAAATCATCAGCAAGGTGACTTTCCAGTATAAGCTTCCATCAAAAAACATAATGAAAAATAAGGAAACATATAGAACTTCTATACAGCATGGAGAATTTATCCACACATAGTGAAGAAGAAAGAAACTTCTAGACTATGAAGCAATAAGATGGAGATACAATTTGGTATTTTATATTATCATACAACAAAAGATGATTGCAAAATTGTCTTTTCAGTTCATGCAATTCAAGAACCTCAACTAAAGATTAGAAGTGCCAACTTAAATGGCCACTTACAGGATTAAGACTTTTTCTATCTGAGCCATCAGTAGATTGAAAGGAAGAAAGTACACATATGTCAATTCCAGGTCTTAAAAAGCTGGAGCAATCTGATACAGTTGCTTTCCTAGACTTTATCCGAATGTCTGAAATAGGAGCTTTCTCCCTAACCACATAGTTATTATCTTTAAAATGTAAGACCATTGTTCCTCTTTCAATTGCTAGGTACCTCAAAGCTTGCCATGACCCCTGGAGAATTGCTTCAAATGCTGTATAGAAATATAAAAGGATCTTAGCATGTTAAAAGAATCTCTGCTGACGAATGTGAATATATGGTCAAAGAACAACTGGTAAACACATTAAAAAAAACCAGTGAAAATGTCCTTTTTCCTTAATTACAGCACCAGAAGGTTAATTCTCTTTAAGACATGTAAAGCCAGTGCTGTAATTCATGGAATGGATAGTAATTGATAGAAGTAAAGAAGAGGAAAGCCTTACGGTGAGAATCAAATGGATGCTTCAATTGATGTATACGTCTCTTTCTGGGCATTGTTGAGTTTAATAGCTAATTGACTAGATGTCTTCCAGTGAACTTCTGCAGTAGCTTGAATGTGACAAATTAGGAACATAGATGAAATGGAAATAAACATTCGTTACTCCCTTCTTCCTTTTACTTTATCTATTGTACATTTTTAATCATTACTCAAACGTTTCTATTCATCTCTTCTACATTATTTTTTTAATTTTTTTAAAAAAAATTAGAGACGAGATTATTGTACATCATCAAAATCAATTTTTTAATGACAATTGGACCTGAACCAGCAACAACGCTTAAACGAATAAACCCATCCTTCCAAGCATATGAACTACTCTCAAGTGGCTTTTGTAATTCATGATTTCTCATTCTTATTCTGTATGGTCCAAATAAAAGGAAGATACAGCAAGAGAAACCAATGGTAAACAAATGGCTGGCGGATAAACAACTCAGCGTTCACATTTCCTTCTCTTAAGAAGGGGCAATATTACTCGACAGTCTTCAGAACTTCAGTTCTATAAATATTCACAAGAACATAATATTTCATATTCACATACTGTTACACATAAATACCAAAAGACTTGCATATAAAATAATAGCTTTTACAGACAAATTTCCCATTAATAGAGTCAAAAGCCTCTCCGTTTTGGTATGTACATTTACCTCTTAGGACGCAGAGAAGTATGAAAAATCAGAAACCCAAACTGGTCGATCAATCAAAAGATCATCAGCATCGGAAACTTAAAGCCATTTCGATGTCGCAGAAACTAAAGTCAGTTAATCCTTTCCGGAAGCAACTCGCTCAGGGTCTAGCACGTGAAGTAGGACGATTCCTCTAAACGAATGAGTTGAAGTTTGAAAGAGAGACCAAAGAGACTATCATTTCAGATGCGAAAAACAGAGGAGGCGTATATGATGCAAGAAATGTACTTGAAAATGATGTGAGTAGTGAGTGAGTGAGAGAGAAAGAGAGAGAGAGAGTGAGCTGACCGCTCACAGAAGAATGAGAGAAAAGTGAACCTGAAAAATGTCGAACGGAAAGAAGAAAAGCATGAAGATCCCCTCAGCTGTCGAAAACCTGGACAAAGCTGAGGTATTAAACAAAAACCGTTTGATTAAGTTAACGGACCAGATGATTTTACGTGGCAAATACTTATATTTCCTAGATCATATATACTTCCTTCTTTACCCCCTGTTTCTAATGCGGCGCAACACCTGATTTTTCTTCCTGCTTCAATCTGACCGAATTAATGCCATTTACTTGTTAAGGAGATTTTCTGCAAGAAATAAAAACAAAATACAGATTCCCCAAATAAGGTCATAATTAAAGCGGGAATTTTTAGCAAGACCAATTAAAATTAAAATATCAATAAAAAGATATAGGTAAGCGTTTTTACTTTCCGCTTCGCAGTTTGTGCCACTTTTTTTTGTCAGTTTCTTTCGCTTAAGAAATTGTTTTTTACACCTTATTTTGTTTTTGGGAGCACTTAAAGTACTTTTACCGGCTCACAATATAAGTCAGTTTAGTTCATTATTAGAATAAAAAAATATTTGTAATAAAAAAATTGACAGTTAAATTATCAAATTTGTCTTAATTTCAAAAATTATTGTATAAGGTGCCACATTTAAGAATTAATTAGTTGGGTAAAATTGATAAATAAACATTAATTTCCCTCCGAATACTACTCATCTGATCCTATTTATAAGCCATTTTCAACATATTTCACAAAATCAAAGAAAACTTTAAACATCAATTACTTTGTCTTTAAATTTAACAATTTTTTTTTAAATTATATCCCTATAGTTAATATAGACAATATTTCCCTAGAACAAAATATATACAATATTAAATAACAGTATCAAAATCGGACTTGACCGGTCAATTTGGGCTGAAAACCGACCAACTGGTGTTCAACCAATCTAGTCCGGTAGGTTGGACAGGTTAAACCAATTCAACCTTTTTAAAATTTAAAAAAATTAAATTAATTTGCGTTTTTATTAAAATTTTAGGAAGAATCCCATATAAAGACAGTTAAAATAGAAAAATCTTATTTAAGGTTGGTAAACTCAACAAATCTTAAATTGGGTCAATGACTCAATCTAAAATATTTAAATATTGATTATTTTCCGATAATATCCCTAACCATAGTCTAAAGAAAAGAGGAAAGTAAAAGAGATCTCCCGCCATTAGAAGCAGCCGCTGTCGATGATTTTCTCTTTCTTTCTGATGCTTTCCTATTATTGGTTTTAAGGCCACCGAGGCTGATGCAGCCAGATTACTAAACCCTTCAAGTTCAAAATTATATATATTACTTTGTTATCATTGTATACCACAAAATTTCTGCGTAATTTTGAAAGGCTACTGATCATGGTTGTTATTATTGATTACTAACCCCTTCAAGTTAGAAAGTTTCTGCGTGGAGGATATATACGCTGTGTAAAAGAGGAAATCTAAATAATAAAGATACGCAAACCCACAAACATAAGGATTCGCAAACCCTGTAAATATGCTCTACTTGGAGGATATCTCACCTGCTGTAAGTTTTCTTTATACCTAGTTCGATTGTCAATCAGATCATCTAATTATACTAATATTAACGGAAAGGGATTAAAGAATGAAGATTTAACATTAGAACCGCCTTACCGTAGCCTTCTTTACCAATTTTCTGATGGTATCAAGGCCTCCAGTGAATTTTTTGTAGTTAGGGTTCTTACGTAGGCATAAACAATATTGTTTTATCGCCAATTTTGCCTCTTTTTTTATTTTAAATAATTAAGGGATATAAGGATAATTTGACCCAAATTCTAAATCATTTATTGTGTCACATAACCTAATTAATGATTTGTTAAATTTAATATCTCAAATTAGAATTTGGGTAATTCAACTGTCTTTATATATGATATTTTCCCAAAATAACCATGAAATCTTTCATTATCTCACCGATCTAGCCCCGAGTTAGCTCCGATTTGACTCCAATTTAAATCACTGACCCTTTACCTAGTACCTTGTGAAAATATTATCTAATACAATGAAGTTATTGGAATCCAAAAGAACTCCACCACCTATTTTGGTATCTGAGCCACATTTACTAGACAAATGGGAGAAAATTATAGACAACGGTGAATAAGGAAACTATGTCAACACTGAGTAATACAATACAACCATAAGCCTTACACTGAGTAATACAATACAACCATAAGCCTTGAGCCTGTTAGTCTTTCATCATCCCTCTCACCCTAAGACCTACCTTCTTCATTTAGAAGAACACTTTCTGATAGAATAGAAAATCTCGTAGAAATTACTCACTTACCAAAAGATGTTAGAGCCCAAGACATGAATCTACCTCTTCTAAGTTCATATAGTCTCTATCACTGAACCAATCAATCATCTCACCAGAAATATAAGATCCATCATCTCTACCAAGAGACCACATGCCTAAGAAATAGTCCAGGACTACCAAACTAGACCAGTATGGCCTTCAAGTAACTACCGCTAAACAATATGTCACTCTTGAAATCCCCCAACCTTTGTTAAATTCCTGGATTAACCAAGGATATACCCATTTTCATGTTGATGTTGTCTGGTTAATCCTCACTCTTCATGGAAGAAAAGGAATCTCAGCTACAGCAAGGGTTGCCCTTCTAGAGATTGCTTACACCACCTATAGTAATGCTTTGATTGGTAACTTCTGACCACTCTTAACAATGGAAGTGTAATTCTAACTATCACTCCAAACTTCAATATTAAGCTTTCAGATCCAACACCTTCTGAAAGATTAAAGGTCCAAATTCAAATTGTACCATCCTCCATTTTTAAAAAACAATTACCAAAATTGTAACAAGTAGTGCATTGTCCCTATTGTGGCAATATACAATAATCCAACATGTATCAAAAAGTTGGAAGCACTACAATTAGCAAAAGTAGCCTTCTGAAGCCTTCCTTGATAGATCAACACGAGAACTATTACCTGAAAATGTTTGTAACCATCAATCCACCTCATTATAAATACTAATATGTGTTCGTAAGGTGCCAAATGCAATATTTTGTATAACAAAGTACTAGATATATAATTTACAAATTTATCAAATCACAAATTCTACAATAAAATTTATATATCAAATTTCATATTATAAATCACATATATAACATGTCAAGTAAAAGATTGACGCCCCGACCATCCTTATCACCCCCACCCTTATTACCGGTGACAGAACCCAAAAGCTGTAACATAATAGGTTTAGTCTCTTTGACAAGAATGCACCAAGCTCTCCAATAATAAGGTATCACTAGTGGAAAAAAGGGTTTTAAGACCGGACAAAAGAGGCATCGTAAGACCGGACCAGCGACCGGTCTTGTTCTAGGCGGTATTAAAAGTCTAACTTTTAAGACCGGACGCAACCGGTATTAAAGAAACTATTTTAGACCGGACATTTAAAACATTAGGTATTAAAAGTCGTACTATATACACTTGAAATATTTATTGTTCGGTCATAAAACTCAACTTTTAAGACCGGACAAAAAATAGGCCGCTCTTAAAATATCGGCATTTTAAGACCGGATGAAAATCAATCCGGTCTAAACAATAGCAGCTTCTAAGACCAAACGACTAATTATACTGGTCTTAAAAGACTGATTTTCAAGACCGGATGATTAATACATCCAGTCTTAAAAATTAAATTTTTAGACCGGACGGATAAATACACCGGCCTTAAAAGACAAACTTTTAAGACCGGCCTAATATCAAATATGTACACCTAACCTTTAAGACTGGACATATAAATACATCCGGTCTTAAAATTTGAACTTTTAAGACCGGCCTATTTATTTCCGATCTAAATTTTCCTGAATTTTTTTCATGTTCTGTTCTTCCTAATCATATATATTACACAAATCCAGCACATAAAAGTCTATACTTTAAGCTACAAGCTATGAACAATTATGAACAAATTGAATTGGGAAAATAATACAAATATTATTCACCATGAGTTATGTGGCATCTTAATTAATGATTATACTATGACTACAACACCTAAATTAATTTATACAATAAGATAACTTACAAATACAATGAGTTACAAATACAGCACGTAAATCAACATACATGCCCAATATTATATTCACCATGCCTTCATCTGATTCCCACCCAACAACGTAACATCCTCTTTTATAACATGCCCATTTGGATCGGATCCTACCATAAAAATAAAACAAGAACAAACTTCATAGTCAGTGACATTGTTTAAGAACATAGAAGGAATATAATATAGTTAAAACCTTAAAGTTTTCAAAGAATTCTGCATATGAATATTACCTTATGAATTGACTCTATTATAAAGGGATAACCTCCCATATCCCTTCTTGATGATCATTTCTTATGTCGGGTTAATTATCTACTTCATCTTCTTCGTTCATGTCCGGTAGACCCCTTGAAAAAGGAGTACTCTCAGGAATACCATAATTTGAATGACTTTCCTCATCAATATCAATGACCATTTTTCCTTGGAGAGCTACAAACCACATTTTATTTTCTTGATCGGTGATATAGAACACTTGTTTCGCCTGGTCTTCCATAATAAAAGGTTCATCTTCAAAACTTCTACTATTGACATCAACTAATGTAAATCTTAGCCGATCGATCTGAACACCATTATTGACATTAACCCACTTGCATTTTAAAATGAGAAATCTAATTTTAACATAGTCCACCTCCCAAATCTCTTCAATAACCCCCATAATATGGCATGACTGCCAATTTAGGCCTCTTGTCTTTGAAACTGGAGAAGTGCATAGATTCAGCCTCTAACATAACACCATTATTTTGGACGGTGCTCCTATCATCTAGGGACTTCGTGTAAAATGTATAACCATTGATCACATATGAATTCCAACTTATGACATCAATCTCAGGACCATGTGCTAACCATTTTATTGTATCGTAAACACATTCCTCTCCCTCGACCTTTTGTTTGAACCAGTTTGCAAAAGTTCTGTTATACTCCCTAATCAACCTTTGTTCAGTCATTCGATGATTTTCTTTCCTTACAACTTCTTTATGTGCAGCTATGCTGGCCTGAACTTCATCAACATTATTCAAGATGTATAAGTGGACTTCTAACAATTCATCAGGATCCACACTCTTTAATGAAGCCCCTCGTCTACCCCCTTCAACATGCTGACGTTGAGGAAGCCCAATATGTCTTACTTTGGCCAAATAATTTTGACAAAATTCTATGGCTTCTTCAAAAACATATTTCTGAACAATTTATGCTTCTGGCCGGTATGCATTCTACACGTACCCTTTTAGGAATTTCATAGATCTTTCAATTGGGTACATCCACCATAAATGGATAGGGCCGCACAACTTTATATCCCTCACTAGATGAACAATTAGATGAACCATTATGTCAAAAAATGTAGGAACAAAAAGTTTCTCAAGGTGGCACAAGATAAAATACCCTTTATTCTCCAATTCATCCAACTTTTCAATCTCGAAAACTTTACTACAAACCGCATTGAAGAAGAAACAAAGTCTAGTCAAAATGTGTTGAAGATCATATCGGCGATGCCTCGAATAGCTACTGGGAGTAGTTGTTGCATCAAAACATGACAATCATGAGACTTTTGGCCTACTAATTTCAAGTCCTTCATCGATACAAGCCTCTTCAAATTTTAAGAATACCCCGAGGGAACTTTTGTGCCATGTAAACACTCATAAAAACTTCGTTTCTCATCCTTAGACAAAGTATGAGAAGCTGGGGGACAATAAGTTCTCTTCCCGTATGGCCTTGGATGTAAGTCTTCGTGTATTCCCATTGCTTGCAAATCCAATCTTGCCTTCACACCATCCTTGGAATTACCTTGTATGTTGAGAAGCGTGCCAACAATACTATCACATACATTTTTCTCCATATGCATGAAATAAATACAGTGTCTCACATCAAGATTGCGCCAATATGGAAGATTGAAGAATACAAATCTCTTTTTCCATATATTTGTTTCTTTTCTACTCTTTGCAATCTTACCGAAGATGACATTGATATTTTTCACCTTTTCATACACTTGCTCCCCAGTCAATGCCACCGGAGCATCTTCATACTCTTGGCCACCAAAAATGGCTTTCTTTAATCGGCGATATGGGTGGTCCCGTCTAAGAAATCTCTTATGTCCAAGATAAATCGTCTTTCTTCCATGTTGGAGTTGATGGTAGCATGTGCCTTCTTCACAAAGCGAACATGCTTTATGGCCTTTTACACTATACCCTGACAAGTTCCCATATGCTAGGAAGTCGTTTATAGTACAAAATATCATGACTCTTATTTTAAAGACCTCCTTCTTGAAAGAGTCAAAAATATCAACACCTTCTTCCCACAACTCCTTCAAGTCTTCGATCAAGGGCTTAAGGTAAACATCAATGTCATTTCCGGGTTGTTTTGGTCCTGAAATCAACATAGACAACATGATGTACTTTCGTTTCATGCATAACATTGGAGATAAGTTGTAAATAATCAAGAGTACATGCCATGAACTATGTATGCTGCTAAGATAGTGATTCATGCCATAAGTGCTAAGGGCAAGCCTAAGGTTCCTAGGTTCTTCGCCGAAGTTATGAAATAAGTGATCGATTTTCTTCCATTGAGAAGAATTGGCCAGATGTCGAAGCTTTCCATCGAAATCCTCTCATCTCGCATGCCACCTCGATTTTTTGCATCATTTTCATTCGCAAACCACCGCTTGAACCTTGGTATGATTGGAAGATACCACAACACTTTTGCAGTCCCCTTATTTGACTTGTACCTTGGGGTTTCACATATCGGACAATTATGCTTCTCTTCAAACTCTTTTCTGTACAATATGCAATCATTTGGGCATGCATGGATCTTTTTGTACTCCATCCCCAGTGGACAAAGTATTTTCTTAGCATCGTAGTATCGATGTGGCAACACATTATCATCCGGAAGCATGTCCTTAAAAGCCTCAAACATTTCAGAGAAACTCTTGTCGCTCCATCCATGACGTGCCTTCAAGCTTACCAATTTCAATACAAAACTCAACAATTGGTATTTTTTACACCCGGGGTATAGCGGGGTCTCTCGCATCACTGCACATATTATCATATGCATGTGATTGATCAAAAGCCTCTTCTCCTACATCACGAATAATATCCTCTATGTGATCATCCATATCCATGTCATTATCATCAAAAGCCACTTCCCCATGTTGAGACCCACTTGGCATTTTTTCACCATGTCATACCCATACTGTATACATCTTACAAAATCCCTCACAAATTAAATGTGTGTGTATAACTTCAGAACTTAGTCGCCTCTCATTCATAATAGAAGCAATCTTCCTGCAGATTCTCGTTCCATACCATTTCATTTCCGTACACTGTACTGCAGTATTTCATTTATAGATGCTTGCTTTATTGCATTTTTAGTGTTGTGACTTGTGAGAAGACTTTTAAATAAAAAATTTATATAATTATCAAACAGCTTTTAATTTTTTTTTAAAGGTTCTCTTTTTTTTAGCTTTAGCTTAAAAGTAGCTTTTAGCTTTAAAAAAAGAAAAGATTCATACAAGCTCCTATTTTGCCAATGTTGGCTATTAAGGGGAATTCATTCAAAATCTTATTTGAATTAAAAGTTTGGCTTTCATTATCAAATCAATTTTACCTTTTGGATATTAAATTAGGCCACTTCAAGAAATTTGCGTAGAGATTAGGTGAAAGTGATAGGCTTTGATAAGATTTCTTACTATAACAAGCTGCAGCCTCTTTCCTATTCTTTTTTTCCCCCAAATGTCATTGCTAAAGGTTTTGTTGTATCGACTAATTCTTTTTCTTTTTTGTTTATGTATTTTAGACAATATTTTTTTAACACTGGTGTCTCGGTTTTATAATAAGGCGTTTTTTATGTATGCCTTGTTTTTTAGTTTAAAAAAAATAAAGAATAAGAAAATTTGCCAGCCAATATATTGTTGTCTTCTAATAAAAACCGGGCACTAGCAATGAAAAGGGAATACATCAAAACTTTCTTTTTCAAAAAAAGAAAAAGAAAAAAAGAAGTGAAGTATGTCTAATTATATTTGTTTATTTTATTTATTAAGATTATGATAAAAATGTACTTTTAGTTGTTTTATTTTATATGAAATTTTTGTTTTTGTTTTAAATTTTATAAAATATCTTCTTCGGTTCTCTAACTCAAATGCCGTCGATCACTACCAAATGCTAATCTTTTATATTAATCATTATTATTTTTAAAAAAATTAAACTTCACATTTTAGCACTTGTAAATATTTTGTCAACATTGAAAATTTTATTGTTAGTATCTTTTTGTTAATGAAATGAATTAAGATTCAATTTTAACTCGAAAGTTTCCATACAAAAACTTTGGGTATCCCGAAAGTTTTTTAGATCATTATTGTCCATAAGTGTTAAAATGGGAGCAACTTTATAAAAATGACAACCGCCAATGCTAGTTTTTTAAATGTCAACAATAATTTATTAATGAATGGGGCAATTTTGCTCATTTTTTATACTTCTAGGCAATATTGGTAAAAACAAATAAGGGTTAATGTACAATTTTACTAACAACGTTTTTTCCCATAAGCTTTTGGCACAAATGATTTTTGCAAGGGGTAAAAATACACACAAACAATTTAAAATGAAGAAAATTTAACAACCCCGTTAGGTTCCTTCAAGTGTTTGTTATATGCTACTTGAAATTGTCCATCAGGATAATCCAAAGTCATATTTAATGGTGTTATACTATACCCAAAAATCCTACGAAAAAAATTTCGAGACAAAATCGAACATTAACTCTAATGGTGTTATGGTTAAAAGACTAAAATAAACTTTATAAAATTAAGGAAATCAAGATTAAATCTTTTGTGAAGTTAAATAAATAAAAGTGTAGTCTACCTTTTTCTATATTAAAATATCCCTTTTTCATTAAAAAAAAAATGAATAGTGCATTAAAATGTAATTATCAAGATTTTTCCCCTTTTGATTCAATATCACCAGCTATGGACATGGAGGATGGATTTGAGTAATATTATCAATGACCAATCAATTAAAGCCACTTTTAGCAAAATAGCTAATTTTCTCACTAATTGCATATTATGTGTTCTTTTAACACCTTGTGTTCATGTTCTATTTGAAATGCACAAATCTCTAATAAACTTTGTGACCAGATAATTTGGGAGAATAATTCCTTGAATATTATTGATAAGCAATGTGCTTTATATATAAGATGAATGTGCAAGGAGCAATACAATTTCATAACAAACTATATAACAAGTAACTGAATAATAAGCTAATTAACTAATTACAACTTTATTATGTAACACCTGTAACCCCCCCTTCTCCCGCTCAAGCTGGAGCATGTATGCCTTGAATTTGAATGACTAGCTTGGATTTAAGCTCATGAAACCGAGTAGGATGATGGGGCTTTGTAAAGATGTCGGCAAGCTTATCAGCAGACCGAACCGGAGAAGACGTATGACTTTAGCTTGAAGATTTTCTCTAACCACATGACAATCAAGCTCTATGTGCTTGGTTCTCTCATGAAAAGTGGGATTTGCAGCTATTTTAATTGCAAACTGATTATCACGGTAAAGCAGAGCAAGAGCAACATGAGAAATATGAAAATCATTCAAGAGATAGATAAGCCATTGTAATTCACATGTAGTAGAAGATAAGGCACGATATTCAGCTTCCGAAGATGACTTAGAAACAGTTGCTTGCTTCTTGGCTTTCCAAGAAATTAAAGAAGAGCCAAGGAAAACAACAAAACCAGTGACAGAACGATGTGTGTCTAAACAACCAACCCAATCAGAATCACTAAAACTTTGTAATTACAAATCAGAATCAGCAGAAAAGAAAATACCAGCACCAAGTGAAGATTTAATGTACCAAAGAGCATGATGAGCAACTGCCAAATGAGTGTCCCGAGGGTGAGACATGAATTGACTAAGTTGTTGAGTAACAAAACTTAAGTCTAGTCGAGTGGTGGTGAGATATTGCAGCCGACCAATGAGTTTTCGATAAGGAAGAGGATCAACCAAAAGAGTACCACAATCAGCTAAAAGCTTTAAGTAGGATCCATAGGACAAGAAGTAGGTTTACATGCTAAATATCCAATATCTTGAAGTAATTCAAGAGCAAATTTACATTGAGACAAAAAAAATACCACTTTTGGATCTAGCAAATTCAAGTCCAAGGAAATAACGAAGCTCACCAAGATCTTTGATGGTAAATGCAGCATGTAATCGTTGCTTAATCAAGGTAATTTCAGCCAAATCATTTTCAGCAAGCACCACATCATCAACATATACAAGAATAACAGTAAATGAGGTGGAAGATGCTTTTAAAAAACAAAGAATGATCCAAAAGAGACTGAACATAACCATAGGACAGCAAGGCTGAAGAGAGTTTAGAGTACCATTGACGACTAACCTGTTTTAAACCATAAAGGGACTTTTGCAGTTTATAGACTAGAGTAGGATCAGAAGAAACATAACCTTGAGGAAGATCCATATAAACTTCTTCATGTAAATCCCCATGTAAGAAAGCATTATTAACATCTAATTGTTGTAAATGCCAATTTTTGGCAGCGATAATAGACAATAACAAACAAAGAGAAGTCATCTTAGCAACAGGGGAAAAGGTATCAAAATAATCCACACCCTCAGTTTGGGTATATCCCTTTGCTACAAGTCTAGCTTTGTACCTTTCTATATCACCATTGGCCTTGAATTTGGTTCTGAAAACCCATCTACATCCAATTGTTCTTTTGCCCGGTGGTAAACAAGTAAGGACCCAGGTCTGGTTTTGTTCAAGGGCATTGATTTCTACATACATGGGATCTCTCCAAACAGAAAGTTTCATAGCTTGTTTGAAAGTGGAAGGGTCAGGATGAATAGTAACAACATTAACAAAGGAATTATAAGAGGGAGAAAGAGAAGAATATGAAAGAACCGAAGACAAGGGATAATGAGGACTACCTTTGCATGATGATTGGTGAGTAGACGATATGAGGGCACAATGATAATCCTGCAAATATGAAGGTGGGTGGTGAAGTCTAGTAGACTTACGAAGAGAAGGAATAGTAGAAGGGGAAATGGAATTAGAAGGCAAGGATATTGGAGAGGAAATAGGTGACGGATGTGAAACGGAAACAGTAGGCTGAGAAACAGTGGGAATGTCATCAAATAAGGGGGAACAAGGTTGTGGTTCAGGCCAAGGCAAGGTGGGTGTAATGCTGTCAGTTTTAAAGGGAAACACAAGTTCATGAAAAATAACATCTCAAGAGATAAAGATTTGATTCGTAGACATATCAAGTAAGGTACAAGCCTTGGAACCATGTGGAATACCTAAATGCATTTACGTGCACGTGGAGCAAATTTGGAGCGATTATGACTTAATGTGGAAGCAAAACAAAGGGATTCGAAAACTTTAAAGATAGAATAAGTGGGAGAAAAACCATATAAACATTCAAATGGAGTAGAGTTTTGAAGAAGAAAAGAAGGTAAACAATTAATGATATGAGTGGCGTGAAGGACTAAAAAGGACCAATAAGAAATGGGAATATGGGATTGAAAAAGAAGAGCACGTGCAACATTTAAAATATGTTGGTGCTTTCTTTCAACTAAATCGTTTTGTTGTGGAGTGGCAACACAAGACTTTTGATGAATAACACCATGAGAAGCAAAAAATTCAGGCATATGAAATTTAGGACCATTGTCGGAACGAAGAATCTTTATAGTAGCGGAAAATTGAGTTTTAACAAGAGTGAAAAATTGCTTGATATGCATTTGAGTTTCAGATTTGGTTTTCATTAAAAAAAAGCCAAGTATATCTAGAAAAATCATCAATAATGGTAAGAAAATAACGATAACCTTGAATAAAAGGAATTGAAAAAGGACCCCATATATCAACATGGATCAAATCAAAAGTTTTATTGCATGAACTTGTGCTTATAGGAAAAGATAAATGTTTCTGTTTAGCAAAATGACAAGAATCACAGGGAAATATGGGAGATACAATAATATCAGTAACTTGTTTATACAGAATAGAAAGTGTATTGGCAGAGGGATGACCCAATCTCAGATGCCAGATATGAGCATTTGAAGAAGAGATAGTATTGGTCAGGAAAACTTGAGGTGAAGCCTTTGGGGAAATCACATTTGCAGTAAGGAAGTATAAGCCCTCAAAAAGTCTAGTTGTGCCAATCATCAGCGAAGGATGGGTTAAGTGAATCTGACATGATTGAGAAGAAAATGTTAAAAAAACAATCATGAGATGCTGTTAATCGAGGGACAGAGAGAATATTAAAAGAAAAATGAGAAAGAAACATAACATTATGTAGGGTTAAGGAATCAAAAATACAAACTGTGCCAGAAAATTGTGCTACCGTCTTACAACTAGTAGGCAGACGAACATGAATTGGAGATATAGACACATAAGATGAAAACAAGGCTAAGGAACAACACACATGATCAGTTGCACCAGAATCAATGATCCAAGATACAGTCGAATTGGACAGAGAATTACCTTCAGTAAGGACAGACAGAGAAGCAGACAAATGATTTACTGAAGGTGTTGAAGGAGATGGAGATTCGAGAAGACTGAGGAGGCGAGTGTATTGAGCAGCGGACAACTGGGGAAGGACAACAGCTTGTGAAGGAGAAGGCGATGGAGATGAGCCCATAGCAGAGGAAGGTGCTGGAACAAAACTAGAACCAGAATCCTTGGTAGATAGATTATTCACCGTAGATGAAGAACCAGAGGACCTAAATTTGAATCCAAGAGGGAAACCATGTTTCCTATAGCAAGTTTCCTTAGTGTGATGTGGTTTGCCACAATAGGAGCATAGTTTCGGTTTTGAACCAAAATTATTAGAAAATCGAGAACCCTTAGCAATTAAAACAGTCGAATCAGAAGAAACAGGAGGTAGATGCAACTCATGTTCTTGTTGAACAATCAGTGAAAAAACACGAGTAATTGGGGGAAGAGGATCAAGTAGCATAATCTGAGATTTCACAGAAGCAAAAGACTCATTCAAGCCTTTCAAGAAACGAATTACCTGATTCTTATCCCGATGAAGCAAAGCCTGACTGATAGAACCACAAGTGCACGACTTTAATGGACGAATATTAGCCATCTCATCCCAAAGAATCTTCATATGAGTGAAATACTCACTGACAGTCGAGCTACCTTGTCGAAGAGTGCAAATCTCCTCTTGCAAATCAGCAATACGGAAGAGGTCCAATTGTGAAAATTGCGATCGAAGGTCACTCCATATTTCAATCGTAGAGTCAAACCACAAAATACTCTTGGCGATTGTGGGAGAAAGAGAACGAGTGAGCCAACCTCGAACAAGGTTGTTGCAGCGTTCCCATGCCGAAAAAAATTAGGATCAGTCGACAGTGGAGGAACCACTGAGCCATCAATAAAATGGAGCTTGTTCTTTGTGAGGAGGGCTGATCGCATGGACTTGGACCAGCTATGATAATTTGCGCCATCGAGAGGAGGAGCGACAAGGACGAGAGCTAGATTCTCGTTTGGGTGAATGTAAAAAGGGGAAGACGGATCATTCACTGGAAAAGGGATGGTGGAAACGACGGAAGGAGAAGTATGGAAGGCTGATCGGAGGCAGAGGCCATTGACGCCGGTGATGAAGGTCGAGGTGGAGGTTGATTTGGTTAGGGCGGAGGAAACAAGAAAGGGAATGGGAAAGTGTTGATGGAAAGTCACGGGAAAGAGGAAAGGAAATTGGGAGAGAGAGAGAAAAAAAAAAACTTAGGAGGCTCTAGATACCATGTGACCAGATAATTTGGGAGAATAATTCCTTGAATATTATTGATAAGCAATGTGCTTTATATACAAGATGAATGTGCAAGGAGCACTACAATTACATAACAAACTATATAACAACAAGTAACTGAATAATAAGCTAATCAACTAATTACAACTTTATTATGTAACACCTGTCAAACTCCATCCATAATTACTTCACATATTGAATGAATACAAATTTGTTGGCATTCATCTGCTTATGTGACTAATTCTTGATTATATTAATTTTTGAAATCAGAATTTAATTTAAAACCATTTATTTCTGAATTAATTAGGCAACAATTGATTTCAATAAATTATTACAGTTTCTCTTTTATATATAGAAATGCACTTTTCGTGCTTAAATTTTATATAGGATTTTATTTTTTTCTCCTTTAATTTTATGAAGTGTTTTTTCAGTCCTATAACCTAAATACCGTTAGTTTTATTAATACAAAAATATTGATATTAAAATTTAAATATTCATAAATCTTTTTCAAATGCTAACTATTAAGTTTAATTTTTAAAAATAACAATGATTAGACCAAAAAAAATATGAAATAAAAAATTTTAAGATTAGAGGATTGAAAAGATACTATGTAAAATTAAGAGACGGAATTGAAATCTTATACTAAAGTTAGATAGAAAAAGTCTGCTTTTGCCTTGTCCCCCCCCCCCCCCCCCTTTTTAAGTAGAGATTTTCTTGACCTGAATTGTAAGCAGAGATTCAAACCTATTCAAAGAATAAAGAATAATATTTTTTTGAATTTTTGAAAGAATGAATAGCATTAATAATGTAAAAACATTTCGTACATGAATATCAATTACATATTATAATATCCTTTCTATCTTACTATATTTTAAATATTCAATAAATGATTTTTTTTTTCGAATCTAATAATGGAAGACCAAAATATTTCAAAATGTTTCCCTTCCGGAAATTTACATTGATACTGCGTGTTCGAAGTTACATTATGGTGTCAACTTATAAGTTATAAGGACTTCACAAACTCACAACAAAACTATTAGAATTTGAAGGATTATGGAGTATTAAATTGGAGGAGAAATAATAGCCTTTGATATTATTGAATTCTTAATCATTAAATCAATGAGAGTATAAGTAAGAGAATTTATATAGGCAAACCATAACCTAGACTAACTCTAGAATTTAATCTAAAAAAGTCTAATCAAATATACTTTTGAGATATATAAAATATCAACATAACATATATAATATCTTAACATGAGATTATATCCAATATTAATATAAGATATAATATCTTAACACCCCTCAAACTCAAGATGTCTTGCATCGATATGGATAGAATAGAAATGATGTCGAGCTGACCTAAACAGAATTAGACGGTCTTCAGGTCTAGGCAAAACCAAACGGTTTATGGGTCTGGGCGAAACTAGATGGTCTACGGGGGTCTAGGTGAAACCAAGTCTAAAAAGTTAGCATTTGAAATTAGAGGGAGAAAATTATAGAATTGGACCCAAATTTTTCGTAAATTATGATTTAGCCTCATAAAAATTTCAATGTTTTCGCTTTAGTCCCTTAATAAGACTTTTTAATAGGGACTTGAGTGAAAAATAAAGATGTAATTTTTAAAAAATTTAAGTAGACTTCTGTAATTTGGGGGAGGGCGGGGGCCACCCCTAGCCCCCCTGAATCCGCCCCTAGGTGAAACCAAGTCTAAAGATAAATAGTCTAAATATATAGTCTAAATATATGAACAAAACTCTTAGATGGAACCATAATCTCTCCAGGAAATAGGTTTGTGAATCTAGGAGCGATGGAACCAAACATTCTCTGGGGAACGGATCTGGCTTGGAACAACAAGTTCAGCGTCAGCAGCTGTAACATCCTAAAAAATTTCAAGAGAAATTAATTTATTACTCAGTATGAGAGTACATTTTTTTGAAGTAGAATTTAAGATTTATTTTTATAATATCCCAAATTTTGGAACAAGGAATTTAGGAATAAGTTTGAGATAAGAAAGCTACTAGGCTCTTGATAATCGGTATCTTTCATTGCAACCAGGGAAAAAAATCAGATATTAACTTGAATGGTAGATGGTTATGTAGTAGATAAGCATGTGATATTTGATCGGAAGATGAGTATTCGTTAGTTAGATGGTAGATGGAGATATGTATGATAGTTACATGGTAGATGGACATATAAATGGTAGATATATGGTAGATTGACATGTTTAAGGTAGATGGGTAGTAGATAGACATGTGATTTTTGAAAAATGGTTGAGACCCCAAAACTCTATAAATACCTCACCCCTTCTCTTCTTTCACAACACACAAACACTCAAGACTCACAGAAAGGTAAGGAGAGAGAGAGAGAGAGAGAGAGAGAGAGAAGGAACGTAGGGAAGCCTTGCGATAATTTTTGGGAAGTATAGAGTAACAGGTAACTCTGAATATTCTTCCATATACTTGTGAATTGTGTATGATTATAAATTATATTTTTAGACTGAATTATGTGTATATGTATTATAATATTATTATAATAAAAAGTGAATATTACATTTTTGTACCCATAAAATTACGGTTTTGCCCCTGAATTTTAGAAATGATAGTTTAGTCCCAAATTTTAGAAATGATAGTTTAGTCCTGAATTTCAAAAATGACAGTTTAGTCCCTTGAAATTCAAAAATGACAGATTGGTCCAATGAGATTTTATGAGATGTTTGGTTTTCCTTGTGATGATATTCTATAAATGGAAGCATGTTTTAATATACTTTATTTTATTTGAATATAATTATCATGGTGGTTGTATGTGCGATGGGTTGGAGTAAGGAGGAATTTGAATGATAAGATTTCTTTATGCCACCACTCGGTGCACAGTGGATGGTACTTGTCAGGGCCCCTTCTTCCATGTTTTTCCTCTGGTCAGGATTGCATTGGAGCTGTGGGACATGTGACACCTCCTTAGTTGTGCTAAAAGGAGGGGAGCCAAAGTCCAGGCTTAAGCTCTATACTTTTGGTCAGGTGTATCTTAAGTTGTGGTGAGCTTGAGACAATCCAGTCAAATGGATGTGTTTCTGTTGGACTATGTGTTAGCCTATGACTCCAGTCAGCGATATAAGGGTGGAAGGCGATATAAGGGAGGCTGCATACTACATAATGTAAAATTGTACAATTCAATTTTTGACATGATATTTATTTTTGTAAAGACTTTATTTTGAGGGGATATGCAACTATATATATATATATATCTCACTTTTTTTTCATATGTGGTTTGCTTGTATATGGTAGAAATATTCAGTAGTTACTGAGACGTGGAATCTCATCCCATATTAACATTTTTCAGGTGAACATCCTAGTATGGAGCAAGGGAAGGCACCTATGGAGTGAGCTTTGAAGGTTTTTTTATACTCCTATAGCTTATGTTATTTTTATTTGTCATGACCATAGGACTTCCGCATTGTATTTAACTCTGAAATATTTTGAAAACTTATTTTAACTTTGTATTATGAATTTTATTTGAAATGGTTATGTAATTTAATGAATTGGATATTAATCATCATTGTTGGAGGTATTTCAAATATTTTGGTCAAGTTTTCGGGTGTTGGATTTGGGGTGTTATAGCAGCAACCTGAGGATGTTCCAAATTATGACACGGTACATGTTAGTGACGTATTGATGAGCATGATTTATGTCATGTTTTCCCTGTATTTTATGACTGAATTGTATGGAGAATATGATCTTAACTGCATTTAATCTGAGCAAAAAGACATCTATTCATTGTACAGGGAACTTAAGGGTGAATTCTGTTTACATCCTAAACATATGCTAAGAAAGAGCAAGTTTTGAGGTTTTATGAGAAAATCGCATAACATAGTCGATGTTGTGCTATAGCATCAGGGTAGCTTTACAAAAGTGCAATACAATGCATCCCTGAAGCTATAGCATAGTAAGTGACGTAATTCAATGCTTCATATATCCTGATCTTTTGTTAAGATTGTTTCAGGAAGTATAGTGCAGGTCGATGATAATGGTTAGATTGCTGATGTATTGAAATAGAAGATGCGGAGGATCGAAACTAAAAGATTTGAGGAATCCCGCAGGATCAGCAGAATCAATCTACCGAGATTAGAAAGATAGATATGATCGGACATCGATAGATTAGGAAAGGCCCAGATTGTTGAACGTACACTGCAAGTATACCAGACTATATAAGGAAACAACAACCAACCCTAAAGGGAGTCGAAAGTCGTCGAGAGAAAAGAGCCCAATCATACACGGCCAGACTCGAAAGAAGAGTGAGAGAAGTCACGAAGCACGAGGACCCCAAGAGAACCCAGCATCCTTCCTTCTAGTGAGACGGAGTGAAGAAGACGTGGAGTTGTGACGTGACAGGGCTTCTTCCACGTTGTCGAAACATCCATCAAGCTTCTGTTTCTTGTTTCTTTATTTTAATTCCAATCAATCTTTTATCATGGGCTATTCTGTAGTACTCTGTTTTGTGATTCCCTCATCAGTCATGAACTAACCTCCCGAGGCCGAACGAGGATGATTTTCTAAGTATAGAATGAACCTAGTTGCTCGTTCTTAGCTAAGGACTTATCGGTTCAATTTTGTGTCGATTAGCGAGAGCTAAGGACTAGGTCGTGCGAGAGAGGAGTCGGGGTTAGACATCCGAGAAGTAGTGATTGCTAGGCAGGCTGGTGCAAGGCTTGACCTATTATTGTAGACTTCAGGAATGGGTCTACCGCTCATAACCATAACACCTTGATTTGTATTGATAAACCAACTAGAAAAATCACCATAGACATATGAGATAATATAGACTAGGATTGTATGTATCGGACGCGAGAGCTTCGATAGATTAGCGTTGTGTGGTTAACCGAATAACTTTGCATAGGGTGTTCATGTTGTAGCATTTGCGAGAGCTGTACAGTATGAATGCTATAACATTGCGTATAGGCAGCTGGGGGAATGATATGCTTAGAAAGGATTCCGAGTTCAGTCTATCTTTTTACTAATATCTTCTTACGACTATGATCATTAGTTATTTTCCTATTTATTAGTATAACTATCAAACTTCTCAAACCAATCAAAGTTATTTTATTTTTAAGCACAATTAATTCTGCGATAAGGTGTCATCATTTGGTATCTAGTCTCTGTGGGACGATACTCTACTTACTCTTTATTACTTGTTCGACTGGTTCACTTGCCATCAAGGAAATCAACCCAACACGTATCATATACGGCTTCCTCCCCAGCACTCGTGGCAACCCCTCAGAATGCGATTATCCAACAAGTCCAACAGCAAGTCCCTCCTCCACAAGTTCCAATCGTAGATCCGGACGCTCGCCTCATGCAAGCCGCTTTAAATTCTATATTAAGGCGAATTGAGGAGTTGAAGCAGCGCAACAATCTTAAGAGGCAAGAGGATATCATAATAATGCAAGAGGATATAGATGGTCGTAATGCAGCTCTACGACGAGAAGAAATTCAAAGAATGCGATTAGTGGAGGAGCGTCTCGGACGAATTGAAAACCCAGTTCGTAATGAAAACCAAAATGAGATTAAACCTATCCGTGTTAATACCTCGGGTTCTCTTCAAGTTAATGTTGGAGGTCTTGTTCGAATTGATGCTGGAGGTCCTCGAGTTAATAATGATGAAAATAACATGGTTAATCAGGACCGGGTTTGAATTCCTGAAGTTCAGGGTTCAGATCCTATACTCAAGAAGAGCCAACATGCTGAGGATAACCGGGATGGAGGAGATCAAACCGGGATGTGGTACCTCGAACGCAAAATTCTCCCGGGACATATAGGAGGAAGTACAGTAGGGGCAGTATGAAAACAGTCCCTTCACTGGAGATTGTGAATGCTCTCTACCCGGAAGACTTTGATTCAGCCTTTTTGACAAAGTACGATGGAAGTCAGGAACCACAAGTCCATATCGACACTTTCAATATGGACATGTATGTGAGGGGAATTGATGAGCCCATCATTTCCCAAATATTTGCTACAACATTGACAGGAGCTACATAAACCTGGTTTCACACGTTGTCTGCAAATTCAATCCAGAATTTTGAAGATTTGGGAGACAAGTTTTTGCTGAATTTTGCAACAAGCAAAAAACAACCAAAGTCCGAGTTTGCTCTCGGCAAGATTAAGCAACAACCAGGGGAAACACTCCAAAAGTACTTGGATCATTTTAAAGATGCCGCTTTAAAAGTGCATGGATTGCAAGAAAATGTGCATGTACACTTAATCGTAGCCGGCTTGGATGGCTCATCTCGGCTAGCAAAGTCAATCTATAAGGATCATGTTAAGACCCTGGTGGAGTTTAGAACTCGGTCAAAGAAATATCTAGAACTGGAGCAAATGGAGATAACTAATGCTACGGGAAAGGAGAGGAGGAGGAGTCCACCTCCCAAAGGAAAAGAACAACCAGGAAGTCAAAAGCAGGATTTCCGCAGAGGAAACCAGGATAATAAATTTCAAGCTGCAAAGTATGAAAAGTATACTCCTTTAAATGCTCCACGGTCTCAAATATGGAGGGAGGTAGTGCTGACAGAGATGAAAAAAGCAGAATGACCTCGCCCACTTTACAATAAAGCAGGGGTAGATCAATCCCGGTTCTGTGCATTCCATGATGGACCGGGACATACTACTGATCAATGATGGGATCTTAGAGATGCTGTGGAAAAATTTGTCAAAGAGGGTAAATTATGACAATACGTAATAAAAACCCATGGACGGAAGAATAATAAGTACAAGTAAGGAGGTCATAGTAAGAGCCCGGTTCCTGAAAAGAAAAGGGGAAATGAAAATCAGAAGAAACCCGATGGCAATGACGATGAATTTCAAGAAGCCTAGTTTGATTGCAATGTTACCAACAAAGCTCTTAGAGGAGGGGGAGATATGGTAAGCTAGAGGAGAAAGTATTTAAGGGAGGTCCTTTATGTAAGGGATCAGCCAAATTTTAAAGAAGACTCTAGCAAACCAGAATCTCCTCTATTGTACTTCACTAAAGAATATTTGAAAGATGTAATCCCAGGTCATGAAGATGGTTTGGTGATCACGGAAATCTTGTTAAATTGCCGAGTTAAGAAGATTTTCATAGATGTTGGTGAAAGTGGAGCACATCACCAAGAGGGGGGTGAATTGGGGATTTGAAAATTCTTTTCAAAGAACTTTGTTTTTAAATACTAAAATAGAGTAGAACAAAGCAGTGGAAGAAAGAGCAAGACACAAGGAATTTATACTAGTTCAGTCCAACCTCTTGACCTACGTCCAGTCCCCAGACACTCTGGGATTTCACTAACTCAAATGATTACACACTCTGTAACTCTCAGAGTAATTCTCTCACTAGAACTTACTCCCCCTTACAAGTTGTAATCAAATAACCCAATCTCCAAGTCCCACGACTTGAGATTCTTACAATGAATGATATCAATAAATGATACTCTCTCTAAGAGTGGATAATGAAGGTGGAATATCACCTAGAGGGGGTGAATAGGTGATTATGAAATTATTTCGCTAATTGCTCAAGAACACTTAAAACAGAGATAGAGAGAAGAGCAATGAACACAAGAGATTATACTGGTTCGGTCCAACTCTTGACCTACGTCCAAATCCCGAAACACTCGGGATTTCACTATCTCCAAACTTGATTACGACTCAGAACTCTCGAGTAATCCTATCACTAGGACTTACTCCTCTTTACAAGTTGTAACCAAATAACCGTGGACACAATTACACACTCTGTAAACGAAGGATGATCCTTTCACTCTTAGACTCACTCCCCCTTACAAGTTGTAATTAATACACCCATACTCAAGATACCTCTATCTTGAGATTTGAACGAATTGTAATACAAATGATAAGACTATCTCACAGAGTAGATAAATGATAAGCACTGAAGCTCAGTAGTATCCTAAGATATATACAGAGTAGAAATTGAACACTTTGAATGCTTTGTCTGTGTATGCGTCTGTTCTACTTTGAAGAATTCAAACCTTCGAGTATTTATAGTACTTGAAGATTGAGGACCGTTGAAGGATTTGAATCTGCCCGTTTGAATGTTTGAATATGACCATTGAAGATTAATTGTTGTGACTCATGAATATAGCCGTTAGATAGATGAAGCTTCGCTGGTCACAATCACCGTTGCTTGACTTCGTTCTTCATAAACATTATTTATTCCATTTGTCTTGACCGTTGCGAGATAGCATTTATTGCGTAGACGGAATATCAGAAGTTGCTTTACTTTGATCAGAGAAGTGGTTACTGAGGATATCACCGGTTTTGGTAATAGCATTTAATGCTCTTTTGACACACAATTTGCTTTATGCAAATTTGTTGTTAATCCATGATAAAATTATCTTAAACTCATTAGCAAACTGACTAAATGCAATTAGCAATAGTAATGAGTAATAATCTGAAGAGATGAAATTACATTTGATGATTCAAGCTTTTACGAAGACGAAGATTTGAAATAGAGGTGGTTATGCTCGGGCATGGATAAGCAGTGTGCTCGGGCATCAATTTGAGAAGGAGTAATTTCAAAGTGCAATGGACACAGTGCTCGAGCAAGGAACCAAAGATTGCTTAGGCAAGCTTTTTAAAGACCAATTAATATCGTTGATGCTCGGGCAATGATCAAAGGCATGCTCGGGCAAGCATCGATGGTGGCTTAAAGAAAGGTTTCTTGCATCACTGTTGCTTGAGCAAGTCTTCTCTCTTGCTTGGGCATGGTGCTCGAGCATGATATTTTTCATGCTCGGGCAAGCTTACTCTTATGAAGTGAGAAGTGCTTCTTCTCGTTGTTGCTCGAGCAAACCAATGTTCTTGCTCGGGCAAGACATAGACAGAAGCGAGAACTTGAGATTGATAGGTGTTTCTCGGGCAACGTTTTGCCTTTGCTCGAGCATGGTGCTCGAGTAAGCCTTCTTTGCTGCTCGGGCAAGACTTTCTGATTTGATGAGTTTTGCTTCTGTCTCGATGATGCTCGGGCATGCCAAAATTATCTGCTCGGGCATGGTTCATTGATTGGCTTTCTTTTGCTTCTGCCTCGATGTTGCTTGGGCAAGAAATATTTCTTTCTCGAGCATGATTGTTCAATCATGCTACGTTCGACTCTGGCTCGATGTTGCTCGGGCAAGCTATATAAGGGTTGCTCGAGAATGACTGTCCAAATTGCAAATCTTCACTCTGAACTCATTGATGCTTGGGCATCCCAATCACTTTGCTTGAGTAGGCTATCCTTGAGTGTTAGGTTGCTGCCTACCATGATCTTGTGCAAAAATCAGATTTTCAAGAAGTAAACTTATTAACAGTTTAAGAAGCAATTTCAGCGAGCATATAACGTCTCTGGTATAAATCCAAATTTAGCAAATCATCCCATTTCAGAAAGCTCTTCAAATATTCTTTCCAAGCTAGTTGTAGTTCGTCCATTAACATCAAATGAATGGAGGTTGTTCTTGATCAGCGTTTTCTACAACATCCTGAACTGACCATCAACTTTTGAAGGTCATGTCTCCCTGTTCTGAACTCCGTTTTGTTTGGTTCAAGTCTTAGTAGAAATCCTTGTGAGTATACTTTCATATGCCACTAATTTCAGCTCAATCGGATTTGTCGTTTGTGAGATATGCTCAAAACACCAAAGCTTGGTCTGGACTGTGACGGTGATGTTTGTGCCAACTTGAAAAAATCATATCTCTCTCATATGGACTCCTTTTGGGATTAATTTTATATCCAAATGACACATTGGGAGTTTAGTTTCATATGCCACTGATTTCATGTCAATCTGATTCCTGGTTTGGGAGATATTGTTGATTTACTGAAGGTCGCCAGAAACAGAGCTGAACAGAGTATGCTGAACCACGACCTTGCTCGAGCAAGCTTTCTTTTCATGCTCGGGCAAGAGCGGATTTTGGGTGATTTTGGGCTGGAAATGCACCTTGCTTGAGCATAACATTGTTGTTGCTCGAGCATGACTTCAGAAACTCAATTTGCTCAAGCAAGACACTGTTCAAGTGAGAAAAAGAGCTAAAATTACATTAATGCCCTCAAACAAACTAGTATTCATCCGGAAGCTTGAACTTGCTTGTTTTAACTCCGAATTGAGCCGTTCCAGCTTCTATTTAATCGTGGAGACTTGTAGAATCAATCTAGGAACTTGTATAATGATTTTCTCATTCCATTAAACAAGTTCTTCATTTCTTTCTTCTCTTTTCTTGATCATTCTCCATCATTAAACTTCACATCTACATTAAATATAAGAATTAGTCAAAGTAGAAGATAAATGTAGTATGCAAGCTTTTTACTCTTAAGAATGACAGGTATATAAGACATCATCAAAACTAATCATAACCAACAGATAATGATAATCACTGAAGTACAAATGTATCAAAAGATACTTTACAATAGAAAACTGAAAGAGTAGTTGAAGAACTTGAATGCAATTCGTTTTCTGTGTGTTGGTTTTTGAGAAGACTTGAATGCAGCTCTATATATATGAAGAGAGCATTAAATGGCCGTTGGATTAATCAATGTAGCCATTGGACACATTTTTGTAGCTATTAGGAACACTTTGGTCTTCTTCTCTCTTTACTCTTCAGTTAATCCAGTTGCTCGGAGGTTTAGGGTTGACTTCCCTTCAAATTAATCCGTTGGAAGAGAAACTACTGGATAGGGAAAGGAAACATTAATCCCTTTGCAACGTGTGTGGAATGATTGTCCATAAGGGTGCAAGCTTTCTACACATTGCATTTAATGTGCTGACGTCACTTTTTGCTTTTGTTCAAATCCTCATTTAATATCCTCTAAATCATTTGAAAACTCACTAACAAACTGATTAAACATAGTTAGGAATAGTAATGAGTGATGATAAGAAGTATTAAGAACAAACATGAAGATTTCACAAATTTGTGCAATTTGATTTTCAAACTCAGCGGCACAAACTCGAGTTTGTTCTCACAAACTGGAGTTTGTAACTTTGCTTCAGAAGCCAAACTCAAGTTTCCAAATCTAAACCCGAGTTTCATTCTTACAGAGAATAATGTCATGAGTTGAGTTGTGTAAACTCAATTTGAAGAGCATTTTCATCATTGTGTAAAACTTGAGTTCATTAGTGACTAACTCGAGTTTTGGACTTTTATAGTGAAAACATGTTTAAGTCCAATAAGCTCAAAACTGGAGTTTCCAATCTTAACTGAAGTTTTCAAAATCACTGAAAGATAGCAAAGCTCTCTGAAAGGCACAAACTCGAGTTAACTAAATCAAACTCGAGTTTCCTTTTAAATTTGAAAATCTTTGCAAAGTGAAAATTGGAGTTTTCAAAACAAATTGGAGTTTCGTCAGAGTGGGTAAAACATGAAAGCTTTATGTTAGATCCAAACTCGAGTTTATAAACACAAACTTGAGTATTCTCAAGACTTTGGAAAACTTAGAAAATCCTTGGCCAAATGCAAACTAGAGTTTGTCATAACAAACTGAAGTTTTCTCAGGATGAAAAGCATTAAGACTTTTGGCCAAGCCCAAACTCGAGTTTGGTCAGGTTCACAAATTTTGACAAAACTCTTCATTTGGCGCAAACTGGAGTTTCCATATGAAAACTGGAGTTTGCTTAAGTTCAAAACTTTGGGAGCTCTCTATATGATCAAAACTCGAGTTTACTCTCGCAAACTGGAGTTTTGTTTACTTTGGAAAATATTGAAGAGTCTCTGTATGGTTCAAACTCGAGTTTGTAAACTTGAACTCAAGTTTGTCTAATTGTGAAAAATTTGGAGTGCTCTCTGTATCTCACAAACTCGAGTCTGCCTATGCAAACTGGAGTTTGCTTAGTTCATAAAAATAGAGCTACTCTCTGTCAAGTCTAAACTTGAGTTTTCCTTTCAAAACTTGAGTTTTCCTTTGACAGTAAGTTTTTCAACTTACCAAAGACAAATTTCATCTTGAGTTTACAATTGCCAATTATCATCAAAACACATAGAGAACTAACATTTGGAAGTTGTGCTGACATTATCCTCTTGGATGCTTTCAAAAGAATGAATCTCGATCAAGAAGATTTCAAGCCGTGTAAGACAACCCTCATAGGTTTTAATAGAGAACATACTCCTCCTAAGGGGTATATTGATCTTATGTTAACGCTGGGAACAAAGGAAGCGTTCAAGTCAGAACGAGTAAGATTCATTGTTGCTAATTTTCCATCTCCATATAACATAATCTTGGGGAGGCCAACTATTCACAATTGGGATATGTTGGTTTCCACCAAGCATCAAAAGTTGAAGATGGTAAGTAACAAGAATGAAATTGTTACCATTAATGGAGATCAAGAAGAATCCCGGCAATGTTACTTTGAAACAATCAAAGAAGGTGAAGGAGGACCTTCCTCCCCACCTGATAATTGAATATTTTATACACTTCTTTTTATCTCTTGATTAATAATTTAGGACTTTTTAGTTAATAAATAATGGCTTCTATACTTATTTGGGCTTTGGGCCTTTGATTATATTTTAGCCATTTTTATTAATAAAATTCCAGTTTTACATTGCTTCACTAATCTTACCATAACTCTTGAACCAGACATCGGATTTGCCTCCTTTTTGTTTCATATTTCAGATGATTCAGAGATCTACAATTGTTATGAAGACATGAAGGGAAAATTCGGACAAGAAGACGGTCGATTTTGAAGCCAAAGTCAGATGTTTTATTTGGGCTCGAATTTGTGACTAAAGCCCATTCGTATTATTTTACGTTTTTGGGCCTGGATTATTGATTGGAGCCCCATTTCGTTTTTCATCTTAGGTTAAGTAAGGCAGCAGCCACAAAAACAGATTCATTCACGTTTTTATTCTGTTTTGTGGATCAAAATAGAGGTTTTCGATTCTCCGAAATGTTCTTCGTGTTCTTCGTGTTCTTCGTCCTGTTCTTCGATTTTCCCACCATGTTCGGCTAAACCTTCCGTGGTTAACCCAACGTTGAGGATTCCATGATTCATCCAGAGAACTCGTACTTAATCGGTAACTTTACTCATTTCTTTTTTCATCTTATCGGATCCGATTTAAAATAGTTCGAATATTAGATTTAATATTCGGTTTGGTTATCCCAAGGACCGAGTTCGAACTAGGTTAGAGTGTTGCTGTGCGATTGCACGGAGACGCCATGTTCGGACAGATTCTAGACGATCGTCTAGTTGAGGGATTTCGGATGAACGCGAGAGATTTCGGTTCGTCGAGCCAAACGCGAGTTCGTTTATATTTCGTTCAATGAAGGAAGTTTACGGAATCTAAACGTTGGGTTGATCGTTTTAATCTATTTCAATCTCGTTTTTATCTCTTTTCGCATATTTCAGATCTGTTTTCGTTTGATTTCGTTTTAATCTGTTTCAAATCAAAAACCCCCATTTTATTGTTGTTCTCGTTCTTTGTTCTTGATTTAAACCCACCGCAAATTCCTTGAGAGAAACGACCCGGTTACATTATACTTGCAAATCCTTTCTAATCTGGTTATTTTGTGAGATGACGGCAAATCTCTGTCAAAATATGGCGCCATTGCTTAGGAATTTGCATCGGTTTCGTTAAGCAACGGTAGTTTTTGGTGGTTCGGTGGCTGGACAGAAAATATTTTTGACCCAGATCACTCAAACCAGGTCTTATTCACAAGGAATTGGGCATTTTAAACAAGAGTCACTCTCCTTAAGAGTGAGGTCTGCCCTATTTTCCCCAAATTCCAACGTTTGGACCTCGTTTTCACTGTTTTAAGTTTCTATTTTGTGATTTCTACTAGGTCAATTTTTCTGGAGTATCTCCGAATGACCTGAAATTTTTACAGGCGATAGAAAATGGCCAAAAACCTTGGGCACACCAGAAATCTTTGATTTCTCGTGTGGTATGCTCAGATTTCCCAAATTCCATCATTTAGACCACTTTTTCATTTTTTTGAAGTTTTTTTATTTCATTTTTGTGTTCCCCAATTGTCTAGGAGTTGCCCTGTCCAAGTCCCATAAATTTTAAAAATCATTTGATGCTGTTTTGGACTTGTTTTGGTCAAATTCCAACATAGGTTTTTATGTTTTTGTGTCATCTTAGTGTTTTCTACTTTCTACCACTTTTAGTGGCATTTTCGTAATTCTGGTTTTCTGACAATTATGCCTTGTGTTTGTGTTTATCTTTTGCATGAGTACTAGGAGTACTATTGATCCGAGAAGACTTGTTGCCACTTGATCCCGAAATTGAAAGAACAATTCTCACCGCTAGAGGAATTGTTAGGCTTAGTCGTGGGATTGATGCGAATTTGACATTGAACTTGAGTCCGAGTCGATTGTGTCCATTCCGTTGATCTTGACTCGATAGTACTTCGCTAGTCTTGTTGTTTTCACTTGATTCTAGTAGCAATTTTGCTAACTCGGACATTATGGCGTAAGAGCAAGTAGCTCGTCCCACTTTGAAAGAATTAGCTACCCCGATGTGGGTAATCGAAATTTGTGTATTCAATATCCCGAACTTGCTTGCTAACTTTGAATTAAAATCTGGTCTTATCCATTTGTTGCCCAAGTTTCATGGTCTTGCGGGTGAATGTCCTCACAGCATCTCAAGGAGTTCCATGTGGTATGCAGCACAATGAAACCTCAAGCAATTGATGAGGACCACATTAAGCTGAGAGCTTTTCCATTTTCCCTAGATGGCGTGGCTAAGGATTGGCTATACAATTTGCAACCGACATCTGTTGGGAGTTGGAATGATATGCGAAGTTATTCCTAGTGAGGTTCTTTCCTTCCTCAAAAGCCATTGCTATTCGAAGGAGATCACTAGTGTTAAACAAATCAATGGGGAGACCATGTATGAGTATTGGGAGAGATTCAAGCGATTGTGTGCAAGTCATCCACACCACCGATTTCGACCAACTCCCGATTACATATTTCTATTCGGTTTGTTACCGATGGATAAGAGTTTCGTGGATGCGTCCGTGGTAGGGCCTTAGATAGCAAGACACCCGAAGATGCCGAGAGCCGATATCTACTATGGCGCTAATTCTCGGCAATTTGGCACCGGGGCCAATGGTACCCCGTTTACCATATTCAAACACCTCCGGTCCGACGATTCTCGAGAGATTGGAGAATAGACTTGATGATCCGACTTCCCTTGTGAGGCGGTTAGCGGTGACCCGACAAGTACAATCTTCCCTCCTCGATTGGGTACTCCGTGGGTTACGTTCGACCCTTGTCATTCTACTGATTCTTGCCCTACTTTGCATGATCCTGCTTGTCAAGACCAGTCGGTAGCTGCAGTGGGTGTTTTTCCAGGAAAGCCACAATACCAGCCGAATAATGCCTTCTCCAATACCTACAATCCTGGTTGGAGAAATCACCCCAATTTCCGTTGGAACCGTAATCGAACGGTAACCGTAGTAACCAATATCGCACTGGGAATTACCACAGAGACAAGACATGCCACAAAATTTCCAACAACACTCGCACCTCATTTGCCCGCACCCTCCTCGACCAGCCATATGTGCACCTCCACAAAGCGGCACAACAAAGAAGCTAGTACCGAGTGCGGTGGTTCTTCACTAGAGGATATGATGAAGCAATTTGTCACGACCAATATGCGGTTTCAACGTAAAACCGACACTTCCATTCGAGACTTTGCAAACACAAATTGGGCGGTTGGCAACATCATTGAACCGGCTTCAACCTCATGGATCCAACACTCTCCCTTCACAAACAATTCCTAATCCTAAAGGGAATGTGAGTGCTATCTCCCTTCGATCCGGCATGCAATTAGAGGAACCTAAACCGGCTGCGATGTCCCTTCCACATCGAGAGAGTCGGAAAATGTGAAGATTGACTCTAAAAATAAAAAGGCAATCCAAACAAGGTGAAGAGGAAGACATTCCCATTCCTCTTCCTTTCCTCGAGAGCGCTTAAAACCAAGAAGTTGGCGTAAAAAGCACAAGAGAAGGATATACTTGAGACGTTCGGAAGAGTAGAGATCAACATTCCTCTCTTAGATGCGATCAAACAAATTCCTAAATATGCCAAGTTTACGAAAGAGTTATGTACCAACAAGAGGCGAAAGGGAAATGAACGAGTGAGTTTGAACTGAATGTATCGACTCATCCAAATACCATGCCTCGTAAGTGCAAAGATCCGGGACGTTTTCTATCCCTTGCCTCATTGGTAATTATAAATTTGATGATTGCATGCTAGATTTAGGTGCTTCTATAAATGTCATGCCCGTCTATTTATAGATCTCTTGGTCTTGGTCCTTGCGACCAACCGGTGTTATTGTTCAACTAGCTAATAGGAGTAATGCCCATCCTTCGGTTTAGTTGAAGATGTATTAGTCAAAGTTAATGAATTGATATTCCCCGCTGATTTTTACATCTTAGATATGCGGGATGAGTCTTCTAGTAGTAGGTCACCAATCATTCTAGGGAGGCCTTTCATGAAAATAGGACGAAGATAGATGTGTATTCTCGGTACTCTTTCCATGGAGTTTGGTGATATTTCGTAAATTTTAATATCTTTGATGCCATGAGACATCCTAGGGAAGAGCATTCTATTTTCCGTATTGATGTGATTGATGATCTTGTGGATGATGTTCTTTCGATTGGTGTCTTGATTATCCCGATTTTTCATCCGAGAGTGATTACGCCATTTGTGCATGTGTTGATAATGAATGGTGCTCTGTTTGTACTCATTTGGTTAATGCTGCATTATTTGGTGATTCGACTTCTTTCAAGTGATTATTCTGCATTACTTGTGGATTCTGATATTCATTCTGAGTTTGAACTTCATCCTGATCCTGATGTGCATCCTGATTTTGATTTTGATGAGCTTAACTCTGATTTTGATGAGCTGAATTCTGATGTTAACATTGAGCCGTGTAGACATAGTTCTTCTCGCTTCTTTGAATGTGATTTCGAGCATTTCCAAAGTGATGACATCGAGTTGTTGCAACAACCACCCAAGCTTCTCCCATCTACCGAGCAACCACCCAAACTTGAGTTGAAATCACTTCCGCATCACTTGAAATATGCATTTCGGAGGTGGATGAACAAATTGCCGATCATTGTGGCAAATAACCTTCTTCCCGAACAAGAAGAGAAGCCGCTAAGCTTATTGAGGGCGAACAAGAAAGCCATTGGGTGGACATTAGCTGACATAGTTGGCATCGCCCTTCCATGCATGCATCGAATTCTGTTGGAAGAGGACTCTAAGCCCGGTGAGAGGCAACCCCGAGACGCCTTAATCCCCTTATCCTGGATGTGGTGAAGAAGGAGGTCACTAAGCTTCGCAAGCCGGTATCATCTATCCTATTTCGATAGCCGGTGGGTTAGCCCGGTCCGTGTGGTTCCCAAGAAGTCCGGTGTCACCGTGGTGGCCAATCGGAAGAATGAGCTCATTCCTACTCGAGTTCGAGAATAGTTGGAGAGTTTGCATTGACTATAGGAGACTCAACCAAGCCACTCGCAAGGATCATTACCCTTTACCTTTCATTGATCGGATGTTAGAGCGATTGGCCGGCAAGTCTCATTACTTGCTTCTGGATGGCTACTCCGGATACTTCCCGAGATCCATATTGCTCCCGAGGATCGGGGAGAAGACGACCTTCACATGCCCCTTTGGAACATATGCCTACCGAAGGATGCCTTTTGGCCTCCGCAACGCACCCGGCACCTTTCGGCGTTGTATGGTAAGTATTTTCTCTGAGTTTCTAGAGGATTGCATGGAGGTCTTTATGGATGATTTCACTGTATATGGGTCTGATTTTGATGCATGCTTAGCTAATCTATCGTCTAGTTGAGGGATTTCTGGACGAACGCAGAGATTTCGGTTCGTCCAGAGCCAAACGCGAGTTCGTTTATATTTCGTTCAATGAAGGAAGTTTCTGGAATCCAGGTTACATTATACTGCAAATCCTTTCTAATCTGGTTATTTTGTGAGATGACGGCAAATCTCTGTCAAAGAAGGTGAAGGAGGACCTTCCTCCCCACCCCAGATCGCGAAAGAAATAGGAGTGCGAATAAGAGTAAAATGAGTCAGCAAAATAAGCCAGTAAATATGGTGGAGTTAGACATGCGAGAAGAAACTGAGATTCTAAGACCAGAGCTAGAGGGTGAGTTGGAGAATCTTGTGTTGGGTGATGAGCCTGAGCAAGTCATGAGAGTGGGCAAAGTAATGAACCCAAAGGACAGAATCGGGTTGGAAGATTTCTTGAAAAAGAACCAGGATGTGTTTTCCTAGAAGTCGTCGGAGATACCCGGAATTGATCCTAAATTTTGTTGTCACAAATTGACAATTTATCTAGGATCAGTTTTGGTGGCACAAAAGAAAAGGAAACTCGGCCCAGAAAGGGGACAGGCTTTGGAAGAGCATGTAAACGAATTTTTGGATGCTGGATTCATACGGGAAATACAGTATACCACTTGGTTATCCAATGTGGTTATAGTGAAGAAACCAAGTGGAAAGTGGAGAGTATGTACGGATTACACTGATCTGAATAACGTGTGTCTTAAGGATTCATATCCAATGCCCAATATTGATCAATTGGTTGACAACTCATCCTTTTTTCAATTTCTCTCCTTCATGGATGCATATTCCATATATAACCAAATAGCAATGTACCCAGAGGACCAAGAGAATACGGCCTTCATCAATGAGAAGGCTAATTATTGTTATAATGTGATGTCGTTTGGGTTGAAGAAGGTAGGGGCTACATACCAAAGGATGATGAACAAAGTGTTCAAAGACTAGTTTAGCAAGAATATAGAAGTCTATATTGATGATATGATCACCAAATCGGCTAACCCCGCAAGTCATGTTCGAGATTTTGAGCAACTTTTGACAAGCTGAGAGCTTATCGAATCTGGTTAAACCCGGCCAAATGTGCATTTGGAGTCTCGACTAGAAAGTTCTTAGGAATGTTAACAAACAAAGGGATTGAAGTTAATCCAGATAAATGCAAAGTTGTGTTGGATATGAAGGCCCCCAAAAACAAGAAATAAGTTCATCAATTGACAGGAAGATTGGCAGCATTGACAAGATTTTTGCCAAAGTCGGCAAAAAATGCTCTTCCCTTCTTCAAATTACTAAAAAAGGAGGCTCAAGGAGGTTGGAACCCAAATTGTGAAGCCACGTTCGAAAAAAGAAAGAAATGTCTAGTTGCCCCGTCTGTTTTCTCTAAACTGAAACTAGGAGAAATCCCGATCTTGTATTTGTCTATGGGAGAAGCTGTAAGTGCGGTTTGGGTCAAGGAAACAGAAAATAGCCAAGTGCCAGTTTATTTCGGAAGCAAGGCTTTACAAGTATCAAAATCTTGAAAACATGGCACATGCCTTACTCACCACAGTGAGAAGACTTCGTCCTTATTTTCAAGGACATTCAATTGTTGTTTGAACCAATCAACCAATCCGACAAGTGCTCTATAAGTCGGATTTGGCTGGAAGGATGATTAGCTGGGCCATAGAATTGTCTGAATTTGATATCACATATGAAGCTCGGCACGCGATTAAGTCGCAAGCACTTGCTGATTTTACAACGGAGTTTACCCCATCAAATAAAAGGGAAAATGGAGATGCTGATACTTGGCAAGTTTATGTCGATGGCTCGTCAAATGTTAAAGGAAGTGAAGCTAGATTATTGTTGAAATCCTAGAAGGAGTTTCAATTGAGCATTCTATTCTCTTCGACTGAACTTTCCAACATCAAATAATCAAGCAGAGTATAAAGCAATGCTAGTCGGGTTAATACAAGCAAAGAAGCATGGAGCTAAGAAAGTTAAAGTTTCAACCGATTATCAACTTGTTGCAGCACAAATTGAAGGGACATACCAAGCCAAGGGTCCTTTGCTGGTGAAATACTTAAATAGAGTGAAAGAAGTTATGTCCGATTTTGAAGAGGTGATCGTTACTCATATTCCTAGAGGGGAAAATACCAAAGCTGATATTTTGTCGAAATTGGCAAGTACAAAGAACCCGAGTAACCACACAATTATGGTTCAACAAAGTTTATCAAAGCCGAGTTTTGTTATGGTTATCTCGCAGCGAAAGATTGGAGAAGACCAATCATAGACTACTTGGAAAAAGGAGTCCTCCCGGATGATTCCATTGAAGCCGAGAAATTGGTGCAAGAGGCAGTTATGCACACGGTTGTGGAAGATCAGTTGTATTGTAAGGGCTTGCACTCTCCCATGTTAAAGTGTTTGAACTCAGAAGAGGCCAAATATGTTTTAGCCGAGATTCACGAAGGAATCAACGGCCAAGACATGGGTGCTAAGGCTTTGGCGAGGAAAACCCTACGAGCAGGTTATTATTAGCCAACGATAGAGGCAAATTCAAAGGAGCATGTTAACAAATGTGGTAGTTGTTAGAAACATGTCAAAATAATTTGGTTTCCCCCAGCTGAATTGAAATCTATCTCAGCTCCATGGCCCTTCTTCAAATGGGGCATGGACTTGCTAGGACCATTTAAAGAGGCTGTAGGACAGTTACGATGGCTTATCGTGGCTATTGATTATTTTACTAAATGGATAGAGGCTGAACCTGTAACAACAATTACCTCAGCTCGGGTACAAAGGTTTTTTGAAAGAAACGTTATTTCCATATTTGGAATCCCAGTTGAGGTGGTGATAGATAATGGAACCCAGTTTATTGATAAGAGGTTCCAAGAAATAATGTCCGGGTTCCACATCAAGCATTACTTCGCTTCTGTGGAGCATCCTCAGTCAAATGGGCAAGCTGAAGCAGCAAATGAAATAATTGTTGATGGATTAAGGAAGCGGATGGAGGATTCAGAGTCTAGCTAGGTTAAGCAGCTATACCTCATCTTATGGGGCTACAGGACCAATGTTCAAATGTCAACCAAGGAAACTCCATTTAGGTTAACTTATGGATATGAGGCTATGATCCCAGTCGAGATAGGTCAGCCATCGTGGAAAAGAATGAAGATTCTTCAAGAGAACGAGGAGAAGAATAACAAAGCTTTGGCTGTGGAGTTGGATTTGATAAATGAAGTTAGAATCACGGCACATTGCCGTGATATGGCCACCAAGCAACTCATCACAGCCAAATATAATAAAAAAAAAGTGAAGCCTAGGTCATTTGAAAAAGGTGATTTGGTGCTTCAAGAACGGACATAGGAAATAAAAATGCTAGAAAGATGGAAAGCTTGCCGTAAATTGGGAAGGCCCTTATCGGGTTAGAGAAAAGCTTGACAAAGGAGCTTACATGTTGGAGATTCTGGATAAGAAATTAATTAAAAGAACATGGAACATGGATAAACTGAAAGTATATTACAGTTAAATCCGAGTTCCGTGTTAGGTTTGTTTTTTTTACGTGCAACTTTCCTTTTAGGGATTGTTTAAAGTCTACTATGTTGGCAAATTTATCCAGTCAATTTCATTTCCAAAGCAAACAAATGAAGAAATTTTCAGTTGAAAATTATGTTTCACATTGTTTCAAATTGTGGTAACTGTGAATGAAGGAAGAATGAAGCTAGGGTAGTTGAACCCGGTTTCAGATAAAGCGAAGGTATAACAATAAGCATTCGTAGTTAGATGCATCAAAATTTTATTCTGGGGTGGTGAGGTGAACTGTCATGCTAATCCTGATCAGGTTGAAATGTTTAAAAGTTAAAAACTGAGTTCAAACATGTGACAGATTGCCCTTACTCCGAATTGAATTCTGGTTGAGTATACCGGATTGTTATGTGAAGATCTAATTAAAAATCTTCGCAAATATGATCCCTAGTTTTCAATACCAAATGAATATTCAAGTAGACTTTGCGTAATATATTTTGACTTTGGCCCAGTTTTTAGTTCTCTATGTGTTTTGATAATAACTAACAATTGTAAACTCAATCTGAAGTTTGTCTTTGGTAAGTTGAAAAACTTACTGTCAAAGGTAAACTCAAGTTTGAGATGTCAAACTCGAGTTTGGACTTGACAGAGAGTAGCTAAAACTTTATGAACTTGGCCAAACTCTAGTTTGCTTTAGCAAACTTGATTTTGTGTGATACAGAGAGCACTCAAAGTTTTTCAAGTTAAGGCAAACTCGAGTTTGAACAAGACAGAGAGCTTTCAATATTTTGTAAACTTAGCCAAACTCCAGTTTGTGCTTGATGGATAGTTATCAAGTTTCTCAAGCTTACAAGGAAACTCGAGTTTGTTTTAACTAACTCGAGTTTGTGACAAGCAGAGAGCTTTGCTCTATTTTTGAACTTGAGAAAACTCCAGTTTGGTTATGAAAACTCTAGTTTGTGTTTGGCATAAAGTTTTCAAAGTTTTCTCTCTTTTGAGGAAACTTGAGTTTAGATCATACAAAGAGCACCTCAATTTTCTAAAGTTTTGAAAACTCTAGTTTCCATTTGGAAACTCCAATTTTGAGCTTTGTGGACTTAAATTCATTTTCACTTCAAAAGTCCCAAACTCGAGTTTGTCACTTATTGACTCAAGTTTGCTCTTATTTTCAAAATGTTCTTCAAAGCTCAAATCACGACATTCTTCTCTAGAAGAAACAAACTTGAGTTTGTGTTTATTAACTCAAGTTTGGTTCTTGAAGAATAGTTGCAAACTCAAGTTTGCTTGAACAAACTCGAGTTTGCATCGCTAAGTTTGAAAATCAAATTGCTCGAATTTGTGAAATCTTCATGTTTGATCTAGATACTTCTTATCATCACTCCTTACTATTCTTAACTATGTTTAATCAGTTTGTTAGTGAGTTTCAGATGATTTAAAGAGTGTTAAATGAAGATTTAGCTTAAAGCAAAAAGTGATGTCAGCGCATTTATTGCAAAGTCCATAAAAGCTTTCACTCTTTTGGACAATCATTCTCTACACGTTGCTAAGGGATTAATGTTTTCTTTCCCTATCAAGAAACTGCTCTTCCAACGGATTTAATTCAAGGGAAGTCAACCATAAACTTCTATGCACCTAGATTAACTGAAGATTAGAAAGAGAAGTGACCAAAGTGTTCCTAACAGCTAGGCCAATGTCTCCAACGGTTACATTGATCAATCCAACGATCGTTTAATGCTCTCTTCATATATAAGGAGTTGCATTCAAGTCTTCTCAACAACCAATCTGCAGAAAATGAAAAGCATTCAAAGTTTCAACTACTTCCAGTGTTTTCTATTCTTGTAAAGTATCTTTTGATACATTTGTACTTCAATGATTATCTTATCTACTCTTTGAGAGAGTTTCGTTTATTGTAAGAATCTCAAGTCGTGGGACTTGGAGATTGGGTATATCAGTTTACAACTTGTAAGAGGGAGTGTATCCTAGTGAGAGGATAACTTTCGAGTGCAGAGTGTGTAACTGGTTCTGAGAGATAGTGAAAATCCCAGAGTGTCTGGGAACTGGACATAGGTCAAGTGTTGTGACCGAACCAGTATAAATTTGATGTGTCTTGCTATTCTTTCATCTCTTCTGTTTTGCTGTTAAGTTTCACAGCACTTTAAAAAGAATTTTTAAAATCTCCAATTCACCCCCCCTCTTGGTGAGTTGCTCCACTTTCACCAATCATTGAACAGAACTCTGAAAATATGTTTGAGTTCATGTAGTTAACCTATTGTGTGTTGATGATAAAACTCAAAAGCATATCCGCGTTAATAAAGGAATCAATAAATTTAAAATTGATATCCAGTTGTCAATTTTTTTAAAAAAAAAAGTTACATGCGGAAGAAAGAAACTGGGTTATTAATCCGGCAATATCCCTTACAAAGTCAAAAGGGGCTTAAGTGCCCCAAATAGAAAATGTACAAATGAAACTGGCATCCCGGCCCTTCAGTCTCGAGGAACCTCAGCCTCGAAGTTGAACCTCTGCTTTTGAGGGGTCGATAGCATTGACCTCTTTGCTTCCCTCCTCACGCTAACCACCATCCAACCGAGTTGCAGAATCACCACCAAGAGAGGAAAGGGGTGGGATTAATTCCCCATTGCTAACATAGGCCTTACAGTGCAACCCGAAGGTGATTAGCTCAATGTCGGGGTTCAGAACCCTGATTTGATCCAAATCATTGTTGAAGGACCCCTCCAGAGAGGCTTCCAACGCGGCTAGATAAGCAGAGACATCAGCATTAGAAGTTTTGAGGGCGTCCTCGATTCCTTTCATCTTGGCTTCAAGCTCCTCATGCATTAGCTAATATTTTTCAGTAATTGCACATCATTGACATAAGTCTGTTGAAGAGAAAGGAAGTCCAACTTCGTCTTCCTAAGATCCTCCTTTGCAATTAGAAGTTCCTCATAAGTCTTGTCCTTCGCCGCTTTGGCTACTTGTAGCTTTTCATAGGTTTTGGCATATTTTGTTTTCACAGCAGCCAAAGTCTGGATCAGTAAGGAGGCTTTTAAGGCATTTAACTCAATTTCCTAAAGCTCTTGGATCTCAGCCTCAAAAAAAGGAGTTGCCTTGTAGAAATGCTTGGGAGGACGAAAAGTGGTCCTAAGCTTATCATTTATCCCTACTTCCCAAATAATTCTATGGGAAAGCCTAGTAGGTAGAGGAGGGGGAACCTAAGTAAGTTGAACACCAGAGGTTCGCATAGTGGAGACTGAGGTGCCTTTTGATTTCTGGGCCGAGATTCTTTTGGCGCTTGTCCTGACTACAGTCTTCCCAGGTTCAGGAGCTTTTTGGTTCCTCGTCTTCTCAACGCCTGAAGACGCCTTGCCGCGGTCCAACATGGCAAGGAAATGAGGTTGATCTTGAGTTGCTGGTTTCTTTCCCATACTTGTAACTGCAAGGTTAGCAAACAAATGTTATAAATTATGAAATTTATCTATCCAGGAAATAAAGACACAATGAAGAGATCGTACTCATTCCCAAATCCAACTCGGTTTGAGACTTGAAATGAATGAAGCCACGCTAACGTGGCCATGTTTTTTGATGTATCCAACCAATGATACTACCGAGCCGACATCAGAATCCGGTAATTCATGTCCTATAAAACGGTAGCTGGAAGGAGCAAATTCGTGATGGCCATGAGTCCAGTATAATGGGAATTTCCATTCCAAATCCTTGGACTCTGGGAGCTAAGGAACCAGGGTTGTTTTCCAGGCTCGGCAACAACTTTAAAATAGTCGTTTTTAAAATTCTTAAAAGAGTCGGAATATACAGTAAAAAAAATTCTATTGGGGTGACCCCGAATTGTGGTCCAACCCTTTCTGTTTGGGGGCTCTCTATCAGTACAAGCCGTCTGTACGGTAAAAAAGTAAAAGAAAAGAGGAATTGTACAAGGTATAGCTAAATATCTACAAAAATGCTCAAAGGCTATAACAAAACCCCAGCTATTAGAGTGAAGTTGGGTAGAAGCAAGGTGTAGGTGATTTAAAACACTAGTTTGAAACTCGGAAAATGGGAATTGAATACCGAGTCGGGTAATCAAATCCCAGTAGAAGAAGAAAAAAGATGGGTCATTCCCTTCCCTATGGAGCAAACCGACTCATCTTTATTGGGTGGACAAAGGGTATAATTTCGTGATTGCGACAGAAAGCCTGACAACGTCTTGTAGAGTCATCTCGGATAAAGTGCTTAGCACTTTATATGTGACCCAAGAATACTTCCTTATTAAAGCTTCCGAAGGGCATACGGAACCTGACTTCGCAGAGTGGGATTCCTCAACGTGTTGTGGAGAAGGTGAATCCATATATACCTATACCAAAGAAATAAAAATTAGAAAGTGGAAGACATGCCTGAAGCAAATGAGCTACTACTTGAAGAAGAAAAAGCTGACAAACTGAGGGATTTTTCCGAAATGAGATTACCCTCATTAGCAAAAGCAAGGATGAATTTTGAAATTAGGTTGTGACGACAAGAGGATAAAGTAGACTCGACTAAAGAGTCATGATAACCTTGGAATTTATGATGTTTTAATTGCAAAAAGGAGTTACAAACTCTATCATTGTCATGTTTTAATGGATTAAATTAGTTAAATATGTAGTTTCATCTTCATAATTAGTTTTTAGAATTTATTTGTATAGATCTTGGTCATATTTGGAATTTTGTTCAAAATTGGGCTTAAATCACATCTCTTTTACAATTGGGTAGTGAACATTGTTTGGTATTTTGATCATAATTTGGGTTATAGACTTCCAATTGATCTAAATTTTACCTTTTAGGAACGATGAATGAAAGCCCTACAACTTCTATGAAGAGTCCAGAAGCTAAATGAGACGTTTAGAGAACCAAATTGGGCTTGGAATGAAAGACAAGGTGCTATGACGGACTCTGGAACAACGTACAGTGTTTGATCCATAACTTGAGCTACAGATATTAAAATGAGGTCCGGTTTGCGCGACTGAAAAGCTAACATCCAGGGCTACATTTAATATGAAGACAACGTGGCCCAATTCCACCGAATTCGTGGTGACAAACAGGCTGTAAATCGGACGTGTTTTTGGAGCACAAAAGTCAAGAATTGTGGCTCAATAGTTCATCCAAATTTTCCTATAAATACATGTATGTTTGCAAGAGCAAAACACACTTGGAGAAGAGATCTCTCTCCTTTAGGCTCTTTCTTTCTTAAGTTTCATATCTCTTTCATCTTAAGTTCTTTATTTTCTTGTTCATAACCTCCTATATGGATGGTTCTTACATCTTGTTTATGCTTCTTATGTATTATTTTCCTTTTGTTCATTTGAAGTCCTACATGTGATGGTTCTACCTCCTACATGGACGATTAGTTGTAATCTTTTCTTTTGATTGTTTTAATTTAATGTTATGTTTTGTTTATTTGAAGTCCTACATGTGATGGTTTTACCTCCTACATGGACGATTAGTTGTAATCTTTCCTTTTGAATATTTTAGTTTGATTTTATGTTCTTCATCCTTTACTCTTTTTATGCTTGGTCATGAATAGCATGAACTAAGTATCTTTCTAAGGTCATGTATGGACTCTTTATGAAGTTTAATTGAAATTCTGTTTTTAATTACATAATACTTGTTTTGGACGTGTTTCTTTAATCCATGCTTAATGCCTTAGTTTGATCATCTAATTAAGGAATTGAAAGATTAATTAGACCTTGGGAAAGGCTAGTTAATTCTAGGTTCAATTGATTAAAGAACATAAGGTACTAGCAAGGGAACTTGACATAGGCTTTATGCAATCATAAAGAATTCTGGACTTAATGCAAGAATTAATTCTAATGAGCATGGGAACATGACTTTAGGATTAAGGATTAGGCTAATTGACTTAGGAATAAGCAATTAGATTAAAATCTGAAATTCGATTGACATACTCCAATTCAAGGGTTAAGTAATTACATTCTACCTTAAAAGAAGATTAGGTCTTAATCTAGCTTTTGGTAAAGGAAGAATACTTAAATGGATTATTGATGATATACATGACCCTAGGCTTTTGTTAATTGCTTTCTACAAAGTTTGATTCAATTTCTTTGTCATTTTATTTTCTTTTAATATGTTCATCCAAAAACTCATATGGTTGCATCAACTTTAAATTCAAGTAAATAGGGTTGGTAGTTGGAACTTTGGTCCCTATGGGAACGATATTTTATTACTCCGGGATACTTTCCAGTATTACATTGATAGTGTATACTTGCACTGGTTACCCCACTCATCAAGTCACAACCGCTCTGGAGGAGTTTGGAGCTTAGAAAGACACAGTCGTAACACGGATCGACAAATTTCTCCGTATGGGATCTCAGGATAATCTGGCTTATACTTTGTTGCTGGGAAATATGAGATGTCAGGATAGGTTTGCTCTTACCCCGGTTCTCAGTTTTCGGTAGTTAAGTATGGGATCCCATGTTAGTGGTGATTTTATCTCGAAACTCAGATTTTTGTGGTTCGGTTCTCTTTTTACCCCCTACCCCAGTATCCACAAAGCAATGCCTCTTGCTTCTCTTCTTTGGTATGGGGAATACCCCACAACCAAAACTAAGCTCCAGTAGGAACTTTTTGACATAATTTTTCTTCCTCCTCTGGAGTTATTTTATCTTGATTCGAATCCATGATTAACAAAAATGACCGCTAAAGAGACACAATGTGTTTGGTAAAAAAGGGGGGAAGGAGATATAGCAAGATGATTCTATGTTCAATGGCGGAAGCACAACACTATAAAGATTTAGGGCATGACACTAGAAATTATGTAGCAAGAATCAAGATACAAAGGCTCATATTCAAAGAAAGGTACCTAGAAACCTAGACATCTAAGTCTACCTAGAAACCTAGAGTCGCAGCCTACCCAGAAATAGAAATCTTCAAAGACACAGATTAAGAAACAAGAACAAAGCAACAAATAGTTTAAGAACTTCAAAGAAAAATCAAAGGAAGCTGGGAGAAATGGTGAAAGTACCTGTTTTTGGGAACGTTTAGAAAACCCTAAATGTGCTAACCATAAGATCGTGAGAAGAAAGTCTTTGAAGAGGAGGAGAGATTTCTCAAAGGTAAAAGAAAAGGACGAATGCGAAGTGGTAAGAATGGGGGGAAATGTGCATATATAAACATAACCATTGAGGTTACGAATCGGAAGAGGCAGGGGCAAAAACAAGAATTTACCCTAAAAGCAATGATGATATAAGTGAAATGATGTGTGCATTAAATGCGCACAAATGCCGAAGACGGCGAAAGGTGGCTATCATACGCTAGGACAATGGCAAGTGTACAACTGTAAAGTTGTCATAGTGGTCTAAGCAAATTGAGCCCGTTCCTCTTCATGATAATTCGGATTGGGTGAAGCTTGTTGCTAAAGCATATAAACCCGGAAACCGAACGTTTAATGCAAAAGAGATCCCAACAATCATGAAAAGAAATAGATGGTTTCCAATCGAATCAACCCAAATTAAAATTTTGGGGGAAATTCGAAATTAGAACGCCAAGGAATCCGAAGTTTGGTAAAGCGCGGATAAGAGTTGAAGGAAAATCAAGTAATCAGGTAAGTGGTAATGGCTCGGATACGAGATTTGAGTTAAATAATAAATGCACCTGACAAATTTCAAAGACCTTGACTACCGAGTCAAAATCAACATTATTGCACTCGTATGAGGCCCATGTAATGTATGGCCCAACAGGGGGCAATCTATGTGATCTAGAGATGGCGGCATAGCTCTTAGACTTGGAGGCACAAAGGCCCATAATTTCAAACCCTAAATAAGAGGTAAAGCCTATAAATAAGAGGTAAACCCTAGAGGTATGATTATCCTCTCAATTACTATTCTACCGTCATTGTGCACACACACCACCCTTTTGGCTAAAGCCATCCAATTTGTGCACAATGATCTGCTATTTTCATAGGTATCTAATTCATAGATACCTAGGAGAGAGTTATCTGATCCTAAATTAACATACTAGTTCAATGGACTAGACATCTCTGTCAATCTAGACATAACAGTTACATTTATTTTTATATAACTGTTAGATTATAACTAATCCACTCTTGATGAATTAGAGCACAAACTCGAAAGAATAAGAAAAAGTATGAGTTGAAACCTTGTAAAGCACCCATTTTGTTTAGATTATAGGAGTATCATAATAGGGCAATAAGTACCTTTACATGTACATACGATAACCTCACAATCTCTCTCTTCCTCTCTTCTTCTTCTCTCCTCCATCTGCGTGTGTATTTGCTACATGTATAATTTGTTAGTTCTCTATGTGTTTTGATGATAACTAGCAATTGTAAACACAAGTTAAAAGTTGTTTTGATAAGTTGAAAAACTCACTGTCAAGTGAATACTCGAGTATTGGTTTCAATACTCAAGTATTGAGTTGACAGAGATGGCCTGTTTCCACAAAGTCACACAATACTCAAGTATTGGTCTCAATACTCAAGTATTGGAGTTACAGAGAGCCTTCTAAGTTTTTCACTATAAGTCAATACTCAAGTATTGGTTTCAATACTCAAGTATTGAAGTTGACAGTGAATGGTGCATTTTTTGCAAAATATTCAATACTCAAGTATTGGTTTCAATACTCAAGTATTGAGTTGACAAAGAATGGCGTGTTTCCACAAAGTCACTCAATACTCAAGTATTGGTCTCAATACTCAAGTATTGGTGTTACAGAGAGTCTTCCAAGTTTTTCACTATAAATCAATACTCAAGTATTGGTTTCAATACTCAAGTATTGATCTTACAGAAACTCTTTCACTGAAATACAAAATTATCAATACTCAAGTATCCATATGGATACTCAAGTATTGGTCATACAGAAAATCGTTAAAGTATTCAACATTTGAATACTCGAGTATTGGTTTGAATACTCGAGTATTGGGCAAACAGAAAGTTTTCAAAGTTTTTCACATGTTTATCAATACTCAAGTATTGATATGAATACTCAAGTATTGGAATGGCAGAGACTTCACAAGTATTGAAAATAGTTCAATACTCGAGTATTGACCAGATAGAAAGTTTTTCTATTTCCAAGTAATGTGAATACTCAAGTATTGAGATGAATACTCAAGTATTGACTTGGAAAAGGTTTCACAAAGTTTTCAAACAGTTCAATACTCAAGTATTGAGTTGAATACTCGAGTATTGGGCATACAGAGAGCTTGGCTCTTTTTCAAATATTTTGAAAACTCAAGTATTGATTTGAATACTCAAGTATTGAGGTTTTGGACTTAAACTTATTTTCACATAAAAAGTTCAATACTCAAGTATTGGTTTCAATACTCGAGTATTGGTCCTATTCAAAGAAATTGTCCAACGCTTAAATCATGTAGTGCCTTCTCTGGAAAACGAATACTCAAGTATTCAGATGAATACTCAAGTATTCAGATGAATACTCAAGTATTCACACTAGTGCACAGTGCAATACTCAAGTATTGAAGAACATACTCAAGTATTGAGCGCAAGTATTCAAAATTCAAATCATACGAATTTGTGATTTCTTCGTGTTTGATCTTAATGCTTTCTATTATCATTCTTATATATTCCCAGCTATATTTAACCACTTTGTTAGTGAGTTTCAGCTTGTTTAGAAGAGATTAAATGAAGATCTAAAGCAAAAGCAAAAAGTTGTCAGAACATTAAATGCTAAACCCGTAAAGTTGCATACTTTTGGGAAATCCTTCGCACACGCTTACAAAGGATTAATGCCTACCTACCACATCCAAGCACTGCTATTCCAACGGATTTATTTACTAGAAGTCAACTCGAACTTCGCCCACTGATTAAGTGAAGATTAGAGAGAGAAGAAGACCAAAACTGAACCAGAACCTTGGTTAATGTCACCAACGGTTATATGAAGAATTACAACGGTCATTTAATGCCTTCTTAGTATAAATAGAAGAGCATTCAATTCCTCTCAAAAACTAAGACCCCAGAAAGCGAAAATCATTAAAGTCTCCATCTACTCTTGAGTCTTTCTGTACTAAGTATCTGTTGATACATTCAATCTTCAGTGTTTATCATTATCCACTCTTAGAGAGAGTTTATTACCTGAAAAACATTCATTGTAAAGAATCACAAGTCAAGGGGACTTGGTGATTGGGTTCATTGATTACAACTTGTAAGGGGAGTAAGTTCTAGTGAGAGAATTACTCTTGAGTACGAGTGTGTAATCTTTTGATATAGTGGAAATCCCACATGGCCGGGGACCGGACGTAGGTCGCGTGGGTTGGACCGAACCAAAAGATAAATCATGTCTTGCTCTTCTACTCTCCTCTCGTCTATCTCTGTTTTTATTTAACAAAAAACAGAGCAAGTTTCAAAAAGATTTTTAAACATACCCAATTCACCCCCCTCTTGGGTATTTTGCTCCATTTTCATAATTGAGTTTGGCCGTGATTTAGTTTACGCAGGTAGTTCAGATTTTGCGATTGATTCAAGGTATGCCTGAAACTCTACAATAACAATGACAATCATAAGTTCCAACTTCGGGTGGATCAACCATATATGCTTTTAGACCTCCTAATGTACATATGCTAGAGAATGTGAGTTCAAAGGATCCACTTCTTGTGGGTTTGCAACATATTATTATGTCACCCTCATTGTTCATTTTCCAAATGAAGGCTCTAATGTCGAGAAAGAAAAAGCAATCTAATATATGACACCCCCTTTATCTTTAAGAAGACAAAATAATTATAAATTTAGTACATTTTCTGAGAATATACTTATCAAAGTAACATATTAAACAAATTGTCAGTGTTAGAACTTGCATTTTTACTAATATTCAAAAAAGAACTTGCATTTTAGTATTTCTCACTTTTAAAAATATTGTTACTATAGTTATTATTATTTGTGGACTTGAATTTCAGTTTGGGCTACTGCATATCTTGTATTTCCTACTGACTAGAAACTGACTTCAAGCAATTCTTTGAGAACTGTAGTTGTGTTGTTGGTATGACTAAAATTAATGTTCATGAAAACCTACATATTCCACAACCATACTGCTAAACTAGAAACCTATTTTCTGGGTTGAATATCTCGTTTCTGTTTCAATTAGAGTAGTTCAAATTTAATAATTTGAATCAAATTCACTAGTGGGATAAAGTTCTATTGTCGGCGTTGTTGAATCAAATTGACTTGAGCTACAATTATGATTTTAATGGATTAATATTATTGTTAGTCCTTATATTTTGATAAAGTTTTTGTCCTTGTAGTTTTAAATCATTAGCTTGATCCCTACAGTTTTATAAAGATTTGGTCTGGGTTTAAATATAGAGACCAAAACTAAAACCTATTAAGAGTATAGGGATATCATTAAACTCAAATCAAATCTTTATGAAACTATAAGAATTAAGACTACATGAACCAATGTTGTCACACCCCCTCCAATATACGTCATACATCATGTCATATAGCAGAATAAAAAAGCATGTAATACCGTTTGGTCGTAGAATACTGATATAATAATCTAACCTAGCTTTGTATAAATAAAAAACAATCTCCCTTAGGATCATATTAGGATTTACAGTTATCCAAAATAAAATTCCATTATTGTCCAAAATCTCATCCGACAAAATAATATAATACAATTCTATTACAAATAACTACTCCAAATTCACCACCAACCAACCTTCAGCTATGCTCCATGTCCACCAACTTGCCCCGAGAGCCCTGTTCTCCACTATGGCCCCTTCTTGAACTTTTGGCATGTTTGGGATTCAAGTTGAATCCTAGAGTAATAGGTTAATCTCATATTCAAAGTATATTCAGTATATGTTAGTCTACCATAATCATGAAAAAAAAAAACGGTATTCATCATATATCACATGTGGTCACATAATGCACACAGAGTTGACTGTAGAGCACAACACACAACAAGGCTCAAATCCACAACGCTGGGAAAAACAACAATTGGGCCTCAAACCTAGAACAACTGAATACAATAAACGTGTGTCCTAGACACGGATCACAACCATGGTACAAACATGTATACATAGATATATAAAGCATATGAGATTAAAGTTACTACCTGCTAGATCAATAGTAAAATAGCATTAAGGTTCTTTGTCGGGCCTTGGGCTTTTGTAATTTCCTATAATAAAAAAAAATGCATTATTTTACCCAACATAATAAGAGGTCTTAATTATTAAATAAGACTTATTATAACCCTTAGATCACCAAACTTTGAAAATTCATATTTAATTGTGTAGGTGTCCAAATTAGATGGTTCCAGAGGCTATGTGATCCTTAATATGTCTAGTTTCACATACAAATATCACCAGCAGTCAAAAAAATTTATAGTCCTAGAATAATTTAAATATCTCTATTGTCCTAATTAAAGTTCTAGAATCATGGGTCAACTTCAAAAATTAATATCTTCATGTCCAGAATTCAAAATTAATCCCATGACCTATCAAATTAAATCTTCGAATGTCTACTTTTATATTGTAAAAGTTCATAACCTTTAGACACCATTTACTTATTCAAAAATATGTCACAAGTCGTCTACCTTATACAACTTTCAATTTTGACAATTTTGATATTTTATGTAATTTATGTCTAATGTTTCCAAAAATCATTTCACATCTTCATACCACACTATTTTCCTTCCTAAACATGTTGGAAACATAAAAGCACATAAAATACCATCATTTCCTTATGTTTTGATTTAGGCCAAAACATGTCTTGAAAAAGAACTTAAATAATCTTCCAAACTAGCTTCACAAATTTCATGATTTTGGCCTTGATTTACCTTCTAACTCGTTGTTTAAACTTAATTAATACACTTCCTAATCCATTTTTATAACTTGAGCGGAACCTTCCTTTAGAGTTTATGATTTCCAAACATAAAGAAATCAATTTCCAAGGTCAAGTACGTAACCGTCACAAACATGTGCAAGAAGGTTGGAAATCCACTTACTTGGCTTGTCTTTGAATTTCTTGCAAACTTTTTCTTCTTCCCTTGGTCTTTGAAGTTTCGGCCTTCACTCAAGAAATGCCATGCAAAAGAGTTTATTAAGTACTAAAGGCTTGCATAGAAATATAACAAGAAGAGTGGCAAGATATAGCTTGCAACTTACCCTAGTACTTTGGCTTTTTCCTTCCCTCTTCCTTCCTTGTGTATTTTGGCCAACACCTCCTCTTTGTGCTCCCTTGATTATTGCACGACTCCATGCATGGAAAGAGAGGTGAGAGGTGATTTATAATTGGTTGGGAACTACTCTAAGGGTCCCCCTAATTGTCTTGACCAAAATACCCTTACACTCTCTCTTCTTTTATTCCACATGTGATCATTATAAAATGTGTTTCTTGAACTTTCTCCTTCCTTTTTGACTTGGCCGAATATATGTACATGCATGGGCTTCTTGTGTTGTCTCACATAAGACAAAACTTGAAGGAAATCCATTCTCTCTCATTGCCCTTCTTGTTGGCCGAAACTAACATGAAATAAAAGGCTTATGCTTGACTATTTGGTTCATGTTCACATTTCTCATTTATTTGGTCTTGTCTTACACGAATTGAAAGCTTTATGGATTGTCTCTTTCATAAGTCAAACTCATTAAATTCCTCCTTCTTCCTTCTCTTTCATTGTTGGCCCTAAAGAAGTGATTTATCCATTACACTTCTTTCACTCTTCTCTTGATTATTTAACTCATTGATATTTATCTTTTGCTTTCTCTCTTGTCCTCATAGTGTCCGAAATTTATGGCCTATTAATGAAGCATATGTGTCATCATCCTCATATTTAATTTCTATACTTAGGTGTCCCCTTTGATGTCATCTTTCTCCCCTACGAGGACAAGTGGCAAAAGAGGATTAATCATGTTGACTTTATTCACAACGTGTTAAATACCAAGCTTTATGAATTTTCCTTCTTCTTCTCTCTTTGGACGACATATAGGGCCCTTTGTAGATGGCTTTTAATTCCTTTCTTGACTTAGCTTATGATAAGTGACAAGAATCTAGGACAAAGGGAATTTAATTGTCTTGACTTTCACGTAGACATATGGCATGTTTTTGCATCAAGTTCATTTATCCTCCTCTCATCACCTTGTTGGCCAAAATATACACCATATATATAAGGTCCATTATTTGCTTTGAAGACTTATCATTTTCGTTGCGTTACACTTGGCATAATTCAAAATCATGACCTTATAACCTATTTAATTCATCTTTTGACTTATACTAATATCTTAATTTCTTGCTTTTCCTCCTTGATTTGGACAACTTGGAGGTTTCTTTAAGAAGCCCTTGAATCATCTTTTCATATCAATTTCTTAACATGACATATGGCACTCTAAGATGCAAAACGAAATTTAGAACTTGCACTTAAACTTTAGTATGCCATAAATATCAAATTCATGTGACTTCCCTTTCTCTTCTTGTTGGACGAAAATGGTCCTAAGAAAAGGTTCACACATTGACTTACATTATCCTTGGATGCATGTAAATTCCTTACATTCATCTTACCATTTATTAACAAAATTCCAATAGGACAAATATCCTATTCCTTCTTGCCATTCATACTCTTACTCGAAAATTAAACTAAGAGAATAACTCCCATGTGACATTTTAACCATTTAAATATTGTCCCATTAAAAAATTTCCACTAGCCATATACATTGCTGCAAAAAAATTTAGTAAATTGAAAATCAGGTTCTTACAAGCCACCAATAAAATTTCCATTTGGCTCCCTTTTCTTTCTCTACCTCATTGGTCGAAATTATGGCTTCATTGGGAGTCTCCAATATTGTCTTTTATTATTTTTTGACATATTCTCATTTGTCAAATAATTATTCCATCAATTGACTAAATTCCACATGTCAATTTCCCTTGATAACATTTGTCACACTTCCTGAATTGGGCTTAATCACCTGCCTATTACAGACTTATTCTCAAATCTCTATATCCAAAATTCAAGATATTATAAAAGCTAAGATCCAATTAAACAAGGATTAACAATAGTATTAACTCCAATTTTAATAAAACTCAAGCAATTTTGATTTCGTTAAACTAGGGGTTTAGAAGACAATAATTAATTATGCATGCTCTAAATAAGTTGGATACCAATCCGATTCCAAAGCTAGTAATAACAGTTTTTCCTTCATAGCAAAGAAAAATGAGAACATATTATATATTATAAAGGGGAAATATGCTCCAATAATTATGCATACAAACAAACAATAAATCATTTCCATTTTCTTTTAAGAAGCAAACCGACATGCCAAACTCACGGAATTGCAAAGACCAAAAACCTCAATTTTTCTCATCAACAATCACTTGCACTTTACCCTTGAAAGTGCTGAGAGGATTAAAATCCTCTAACTGGATTTAGAAATCTATACCGCTGCATCGAAAATCTTGAGGACCATCACACTTAAGATGGCCTCAGAGTCCTGAATTGGCAGAAATGGCAAATAAGATCAATTACAAAAACCTGTTAGCTCACCTAATACACTCAGACTAAAATCTCTATCTTGTAAGAAGCTTGTATGAAGGCAAATCTTCCAGCCGTGTGATATCTTCAAGGAGAAGTTCCTTCTCCAGCTGATGACGTGTCGCTTTCATCACTCTCTGTTCAAAACATAAAATAAAATAGCCGTAGTCACTAAGAACCAAAATATGGAAATCTAGGTCAGCTGCCAAGAAGAAAATCATGTGTTTCTATAACCAACCTTGGTTCAAACAATCACTATGGTTATTTCTCCATGATTGTTAGGACCACAAAAGTTGGCATAAAAGTATAAAGGCCTACACAAAAATCTTTTCCCTTCATTTGCAAGAGTTATTACCCTCAGTATTAAGGTTTACAGCTCACTGTATTTTTCAGAGTTGATATTTTGTTTTTCTTACCACACATCATTACCAATACAAACCTCAAAATTACTTCTAACCATTTATCTCCCTTGAGATTCTCAAAAATCTACGTGCACAACTACTAGTTTCAATTTATATTAAACTCTCTCCCTAATTAACACCAAAATTGTTAGCCAAGCATATATTCCTTTTTTTTTTTTTTGCCAGCAGCCAAGCATACATTCTGCTGTCATAAAAATGTACCTATAGAAACTCAGAACCCAATAGCCTAATCAAATATCAATGCAGCACAAGTAACCAAAAGGCGAAGCTAGTGCTCATAAAAGCTAAATGGATGTTAGTATAAAATTGTTGAAACTACAACCGCAAAAGGGATAGTAAATGAAATTCATGCAAAATTTTAAATTCACATTCCATTTTGGATTTTCCTATTTCTACCAGAAGCATTCAGACCAGATAACACTTACATTAAAATCCATGTATGATGCTCGCATGGTAAGCCATTGATGATCCATCAGCTTAAAAGTTATGCAATAGAGTATATCAAAAGCCGATTCATTTTCTGTCAGATGATAATGAATGAATTTAGTTACTTTAAACAGCAAGCTAAGATGTAATACCAAAACGAGGATTCGGACCTTGAAGTGAAAAGTTACATAAAATATTTTTTTCTATTCTGGCTAAGTGCTGTATTCACCACATTGCACGTTTGGAAGTCCCATAAAGTATTACCGTTTAGATATTAGTATTCAAATCCTACCCCTTTTCTCCCAACATAGAAGAGGGGCGAAATACCTAAGTAAAAAAAAAAAATACACATAATATAGGCTACCTGCAAGAAGTCTTAGAAAAGTTGCTCCCACCAGTGTCCGTGGCTTGACTGTAAAGCCAAAGCATATTGTTAACAATTAATATCATAAGCTGAATTCAGTTCTTGAACGAAACAAAATTGAAATAAATTCATTGCTTTGCAAATACATCAACCATACATCAGCCTGCATAAAAAGAAGTGTGGCAAGACTTTAAAAAAAAAAAAAAAAATTGGGTTACATCATAGAGATTCGAGCTATTGACCAATACCTATATCTCATTCCACCCTTGCTACTTGAAATTGCCCCAAATGTCTTGCATTACAAGACATTTATTATGTGCAAATTGTCAATAACAATATCAATCCACTGCAAAATGGAATTCTCTCCATTGAGTAGATCTAGCACCTTAAATTACTATATATGGCACTACCAGTTATGCAGATGATTATAACAACCACTTACTATATATGGAACTGCAGGTCAAAATCGGTTATTGAAGAAAAGACAAGTGATTTACAGTACCATGGTCAAATTGCAGAATAACCTGGTGAATTAAAATGTCTATTAATTAAATATACTAAAATGTTCATGATCTGATCTTTTTTTTTAAATAAATATGTCTATTTATTTCATGACATGATCCTTTTGGATTAAATTGATGAATTTTACGAATATACATTCAAGATGTGTGTGTGTGTGTGTGTGTGCATTTCATCTCTAACATTATATGATAATACTATATCATAAAATTTATTTATCCTTTAAAAAAATCTTTTCTAATAATGTAAAGGTATGAAATTTAAATAAATGAAATTGATTCTATCCAATAATATATATTTTGTAGTGGTTGAACACATGCTTAATCCTCCAGTTTGATCTGGTTTTGATCAGTTTGATCCTTTCAATGGCACCGTTTATAGTCTATGACTGGATTAGGCAGTAGGTTAGCTTTCAGGTGAAAAAGGCAGGTTAGGTCTTGTTTTCTCAAAAATGGCAACGAAAAAAAAGCATATCCGTATCATCATATAGAACTCTTAGCACTGGTGAAAGCCAAAGTTCACATTTTGTTCAAGTTCTGCTTGATGCAGCACTATGTATTATCATAGTTCAAGGAAAAAAGTGTCAAAAGCCCTAGAGGCATTTGATGGACAAAGATAACAATAAAAGGTTATGGTAACAGAAGAAGTAAAACACCTGCTTCAAGATCAAGCATTTGGATTAGCATAAAGGTGATGTTCACACCAGCAACAGCAAATGGATATTCCCATGCTGATCGATCTCCTACCTGCTTCCATAAAAGGTCCTGAAAGGATTTCTGCGAAACAAAAAGTTTAAGTTTTACTTCTACGACAAAGATATGAATAGTAAACACTACTGTCACATTTGATGCAATGTTTTTCTCCAAAATTAAAGTATGTAATCAGTCCCCAGTGAATAAGCAGGCTCAGATTTGTTGAAAATTAACTTATTTTTTAATATTAACCATCTCGAAGCCACCACCACATTTGCTAATTTATCTGATATCCAAGATGGTTGTTTCTGGTGTAATGGTATTCACACCATAGTAACAGAGGATGATGTCAGTACATCACTTCGGTCGTATCTCAAGTGTCAACTAAAAACTACACAGATCAGATTACATGTCTAATTTTTAGCTTTCCTATATAAAATAAATACGTGTTTCATTTGGCTCAAATCTCACCAATATGAGCACCTTGTAGGTAGGCGATCTATAAGTACCTCTGTAAGTACTCTTTGAGCCCTAAGACATACCCAGGCCCTAGTAAGCCTCCGAGACCCAACTCACCTAAACTTTTTTGTATAAAAAAAAAATACATGTTTCATTATTTCTTTGATAACTTTCTATTGCCATGATAAAAATGAAAATCTTAACCATGATTTCTCCTATACAAAATACCAGGTAAGATACAAGTGCACCAAAACAGCTTCCAAATGGAACATTCAAGTAACAATAAGCAGGGCTAGCGCTAATAATGAGGACTCGTCCTTCAAGCAAATAAACACCCTCCTGCACGATTCTCTCTTCATCTTCTGTTATATTCATTTAATTTTACTGACTAAGCAAACCTTTTTCACTTCGAGATAAACTAGTAGTAGCACATTTGCATGGAGTTTGACGATGTAAACAATGTAACTTCCTACCATTTTTATAAATATATTGAAACCTATTAAATTGTCACTTTTTCCAGGTTTTTACATGAGCTGCTAATCAAGCCAGAAGACCTTCAAAATTCCAAGCCTCCAAAATATTCCTCAAAGCATTAACTTAAAAAATAATAATTAAAGAAAAGAGCAAACAGAAAAGGAGACCATACTGGGAAATTCCTGGCAAAAAATAGCAAATTCTCCAAAGATATGTACCCACCACCCCTGCCAAATAAACCAAATTGGAAATCATTAAAAACAAGATGTGGTTAGAATGCTGACAAGAATAGGAAATCAGAAAACAAAATATCTACCTAAAGTCTGTTGATGGATCCTTTCCTTGCCAACCCATCTCCTTCCACTGCTCAGATATCAAGCCACAAAGTTCTTCTTCGGGAAAGGCAATATTCCATAGGGCCCTTAAAGACTCCTAAAATAAATCAAAGTTATCACATGTAAATTAGAGTCTAAGAATATCGTATTGCCCATGTAAAATATGGAATGGACAACTCATAAAACCATCGGCACATAAAGATGAACTTCAACACAACTAATAGTTATTGCATCATCACTTCCAGAGACTTGATATTATTATTAACAAAATGAATACCTGGTGCTCAATGATAGAGCTGTCATAAGGAACATCTATACGGTTCTGTATCCTCAGCAAGCATTCTTCCTGAGAGTCCAAGTTCAACAATATCATTTTTTCTGGCTTAGTTACAAATAAAAATGTTTAATAAAAGAAGCTAGGGCTGTCAAAGCTAAAGATATTCTATTCTAAAATAAACACAACAAAGGGCATGAAAAATTAATTGAACAGGCCTAATCATTAGCATCATAGGTGTCATGACCCCTATGAACTACAAAAGGGAACAAGAAACCACAAGCTGTAAAAATTTTAATTTTTACAAAGAAAAACAGTTCAACACAATTTTCATTCGAGAAAGAATAAATTATCAAAGGGATGGGCTAACTCAATTGTGTATTGTCCTCAATTTTCAATGAAGCAAAATTGTATTGGAGGCAAACTCTACAAGTTAAAGAGAAGATAGGTCGTCTAAACACTATTTATTGACCTTGATGGATCTACTATGTTTCAAGCCACATACTATCCTATTTATGCAAGACCAAAGAACAAAAGGCATGGCCATCATTCATATAACAAATTGAATGACTTGATTCTGAATATCTGTTATCTTTCCAAAACAAGACCGATAGCCATACTCCGATAAAAATATTACAATCAATCTGAACACAAGTCAAGTGAAATATGAGGACATATTTTAGAGATGATTGCATTAGCAGAAAACCTCAAAAATTCGATCACTACATGTGACATTTTCTTATACATAATTCCATTGCTGAAACTACCTACAGCATAATAAAAAAATTGCTTCATCAATTATTTCAACAGTGTTTAAATACCAAGATTATTACCTGCGGTAGAGTTAAATCAAAAGAGGGACGAGCATCACTATCTCTCTTCTGAGCGCAAACACAAGATAATCCTCTTCCAAGCCATGCTCCTGATCCTGCCACAGCCTCAGCTGTAAACGAATAAAATGCACATAAATTTATGGCAATAAAGAAAATACTAAAGTTTTTAAAAGAGTAATGTATCATTCTAAATATATGATGGTTAATTGGTTTAGATTAGTTAGTAAAATGAAATCAAAACCATTCAGCCTATTGGACTACAACAGCATATAGAAAGCCTTTTGCTTTCATGCAAAAGAAAAAAGGATATAGCCTGATAACAAACTATTATTGCAGGACAGGGGACAACTACAATAGACACTATGGAGAGGATATTAAGGAAGTGAATGATACTGATGGTTGAGCAATATATGCCACAGAAACTAGCACTATCATGTCAATTTTAAAAGTAGGCATATGTCACAATGCTTTCAAGGAACGTGGAAGATGATAAGCTACCTAATGCACTTACAGCATTTTACTTAAAATATTACTTGTCAACTTTTGTGAAAGTAATCAGATGGTGGGAACCAAATGGAAAAACATAGAGATTGACATTAAATCCTTACAAATGATATAAAATAAAGAGAAAATTTCATAACAAATTGATAATAAATTAAGTACATTACCTAAGAATAGCCTGCAGTAAATTACTTAAACTATGATTTTCATTACAGCATACAAAGGTAAAATCTGGGTGCTGCTGTTGATTCACATGCACAGACAACCTCAAACGAAGGGAAGGGGATACACATGATCCAAAACTTTGAACCAAAGCAAAGCAACAGATTAAGCAGCGCTTTTACCAAAACAATGAATATTTTTTAAATTTCAAGCAGTATCAGACAGGATTAAAGACCAGCACCTCACTTTATTTATAACTAGTGTAGGTTCCATGCATTGCATAGAATCTGAAAAATGAGCCACGCTCTTCTTGGCTCATTAACAGCGTGGCTTGATAAAGTTTTTATATTGAATATAAATATATAGGTTTTCTACTATTGATGCATTTTTAAGTATCCTTCTCACATTTTATTATATGACTTACAATAAATTATCCCAGCTTCGCTCATAATATCTACTCACACCAGCTTCATATTATAGATTTGCACAAGTAAAAATATAAGTACAGTTCGCTGTATAGGCGCGCGCCATAAAGTAAGATCTATAGCGACAACCATTTAATAGATATAATTTATAAATTAAGCATAGAAAAGAGCTCTGGTGCTCAAAAGAACGGAATATTCCCAATAGGGGGGGGAAAAAAAAGCGAAAAGAACTCGATAAATAGTTTGAATCTATTTTTTTTGCATATGCTTCTTCGGTATCCTGGGCCTCTTTTAACTCTGGAGATTTATCGTGTCCCAGACTAATCCAGATCGGTAGGTTGACCACAAAGCGGAAAAAGCTCTACCACCAAAGACTTGTTCCTGCGCCGAACTGGACCACTAAGGCTTTTGAACAACCCCAACCTATTGATCTAGGTCCTTGGTTGGTTAGTTTGAATCTATTCGATCAAACAGAACAAGTGCGCATGTATCGGAGATAAAGGAAAGGTAAGAGTGAGGTTGGAAGGTGTGTCGTGTGGTGCCCAGAAAGCGCTTTTGTCAAACGCGCAAGACTTTTTTTCTTTTTTTCTTTTTTTGCCAAAATCGTGCAATACATAACTTGCATAAAATGTTTGGAATATATACAAAAGTAAAACCCAAAAAATCCGTATTAAAAAGAAAACACATAGCAATATGAAATTATCCACCGATGCTATTTGGAATATCAGCAAGCATCATGCAAGTGTAAATTGCAAAATGATCAAGCTTATCAAACATGACTCGATGTCGATTCAGAGAACCGTACTTCACAAAATTGCGAGAGATAAATGCAGTATCATGACCATAGTCAACATGAAATGAGAGAAAACAGCACTTCCGAGAGAGTCGCAAAATATACGGAAAACGATAAACAGTGATGAAATACAAAGCATTTACCAGAAATAAACACTTTAGAGGAAGGAGGGTAGGAGAGAGTCGAAAACAATCCGAAAAGGATAAATAGTTATGAAATTTCAATCTAATACATTTACCAGAGGTTGATTGATAGGTGGTGTTGCCGCGCTCAAGAGTTTGCGACATCCTTCTGACAGCAACGAATGAGCCACCTCTATCATCCATATCCTACTATTCTTCAATACACACTGCAACCACAGCATAAACAACTAAACCCAATAAGTTACCACTCCGTCGGAAAACCACTCCTCGACAATCCAATTAACTGAAATCACCAAAAGATGGAGCAGAAACCAGATCAGACTCCGACAATTTTCCCAGAGAACCCGCCAAAACCCAAACGAATAGCACCGAAGGCCCCAAAAAAGGCCAAAACCAAACACACAACGCCGGAATCCAGATTTCCTCAGGAAACAAACAAGGTTGGGAAAAAGAGTAGAGAACTGAAGAAAATCGAACAAATATTACATGAAAAGGGAGATAAGAAGGATAGTAAGAAGATGAAGAAGAATGTTGAAGGAAGTGATCGCTAGGGATTTTGGAAGATCTGAGAGAAGAAACAGGCCATGGGAGACCGTTACAGATAAAGCTCGCCTTCACTCTCACTCTCTCTCTCTCTCTAACGCATCAACAGTTTTGCTAGCTCGCTTGTTAGCTTTCAGAGTTTCAGTGGCTGCTTGGTGAAGGCGTTGGCGTTTTGCTTATAACAAAGAGTGTGGGGGTGATAAATAAATTATTATTAGTAATATCATTTATTTCCGTTACGCGAAAATATTTTCTATTGGTCCAATTAATTAATTCTGATTTGATTTTTCTTTAAACGAAAACAATTCGAAACGTTTCAGTGATTATAGGGACATGCTCATTCAATTTTATTTTTTGTATAAAAATTAAAAAGAGAGATATACATCATTCAAAAAAATATGTTGAAGCGAATATTTTTATAAATAAATATTCTTTAATAAATGCGAAAAAGGATGGAATCAGTTTTCCTACCTATCTTTGGGATAGGTAGGAGAAACTCTTCCATCCGGACCGTCCTATACGGGATTTGGATGATCCAGATTTAATTTTTTTATACTTTTTATTTTTAAAAAAATAATTATTTTAATAGTTAGAAAAATCTAAAATAAAGATAATTTTTCAACTAACATATTTTTAAAAATGATTTTTTTTATTTAAAAATTGCCAATTTAAAAAAAAATGCAATCGTCCAGCATTTAGAAAAGTCTTTCTTTATCCTAAGATAGTAGGGAAACTGGTTCCGAAAAAGGATAGGTCATAGAATCCTTGGAACCAATTTCCCTACCTATCCCAACATAGGTAGGAAGAACTTTTCTAAATCTGAACTGTCCAAATGATAGGTATGGAGAGTTTTTTTAAATCCGGACCGTCTGATTTTTTTTTTTTAACTAATCAATTTTTAAATGAAAAAAAATCATTTTTAAAAAATATATTAGTTAAAAAATTATCTTTATTTTAGTTTCTTTACCCATTAAAATAATTATTTTAAAAAAAAATAAAAAATGGAAGACATCCAATCTTTGGAGACCAACAAGCATTTATTATAAGATGTATGAGGCCTGCCGGAAATGGTGGCAAAATTTTCTACAGTTTGTGAGTTATGAAGCATTTATTCAGTACTCATTGGTCCTTACATATATGAGTTTTTTTTTTTTGATGGGTTTATCTCTAATATAAGATTCATTTTAAGTTTATCTTAAAAATAAATACACTTTTTCTTAATTTGCCCTTAATGAGTTATTATGCTTCATTAATTTTCTTTCATCATTTTCTTATTATTACTCATTTTCACTCATTCATAAATAAAGGCATTTTTGAAAAGGAAAAAAAAATTCTATATAATCATTACATTTAATTACTTTTAACTATTTTTTAAAATCTCGCGATTCAGCTTAAAATGCTCTTATAGATAGGAACGGATGGAGTATTAGTATTTACTCATAATAATTGCAATTTTTTTAAGGTTTTTTCCCATAAAAAGTTTGAATATTGACATGTACTCGCAATTATTGTTGTAAAACTCACCAGTATTGATATCAAATTCACAGGTTAACTCTTCAAGTTTATCCCCTAGCCAAAATAAAAGTAAACTCATAAGTAAACTTGCATGAGTTTAATTCAATCTCACGATATAAGTTTACATTCTTGTCACGAGTTTATTTAAACTTGCAAGTTTGACAACTTTGCTCACGAGTTGATTTACTAAATTTATCATTTTTACGTTTTCAGCTTATAAAAAATTGTGTCGATTAATTTGCTATTAAACGCTAGTTGCAAATCCAATTGAACACATAAATTCTCATCAAATTTACCATTTGAATGTTTCAAACTTATTAAATCATATGAATTTACAATTACACTCATACTAGCTTTGAGAAAAGGAGAGGATTGAAACAGGAGAGGTTGGGCTTAAAAATAGGAAGACACGAGAGAAAAGTTTCTTCTATTATTCCATATATAAAATGCCTTGCTATACTTTTTGCTTGAACAAATGCCCTGTTATACTAATGATGTCAATTTTGAATGTATATGTCTATAATACCTAAATATGTTTTAAAATAATTTATAAAAAAAATCAATGAAATTGCGCTGAGTAAAAGAAATAAATATAATTGTAATTAGAATCTTGAATTCAAATTGTGAGTAAAAATCTTAAATATATGTATATATAATAAAGGAATAACATATCTGCTTTTAAGGCAAACAACAACTCTGCAGCAACCTTGAAACGACACAGTTTCATACTTATTTTTTTTCCCTATTTCTATATGTTTTATCGTCTACATTGGAAACGAGTTTTAGCGCTGCGAGACTCACTGAACCAGCACCTTCGTCAAGCATCATTGCCAACCAGAGGGCTTCGGCGGTGGTGGAGGTCCTCGATTTTGTTGATCCTCCACCATTATGTTTGTCAACATCATCAAGCCTTCTGCTCACTCATAAGATGATTGTCATTCAGTCAAATAAACCTCATTAGAAGAAAAAAGATCCAGATTGAATTTGCAAAAACTGCTTCTTCATCATCATTTTCCTTGAAGCTTCATTGTGGGTTGCGTTGGGACACCAATTCCAAGGACAAAGAAATGAGTAATCTTTCTCCATAAAGGATAGAAATCAAGGATCAACCAAAGTGCTAGTTCAGTGAGTCTCGCGGTGCTGAAACTCGTTTCCAATGTAGACGGTAAAATAGATAAAAAGAGAAAAAAAAAAGTATGAAACTGTGTCGTTTCAAGGTTGCTGCAAAGTTGTTGTCAGCATTAAAAGCAGATATGTTATTCCCATATAGTAAAAAAAAAAAAAAAAAAAATCACTCTACTTGGGATCCAAAGCAACTAAAACTTGGATTACTTAGCAACAAGACATGATATAATGGATGGTTCTCACATAAAATAGCTGTAAAAAAATGTGATCTGCCAAAAAAAAAAAAAAAGGCCAAATTTTTCAAACAAGTTTTCTGCCATGTGAACAAAAGCTACTCGTGGAGCCCTATTAATCAAAGAGATAAAGGACATTGGTCACATATTCACATGGGTTTGTTGCCAAACACGTACCAAGATTTTTTTTTTTCCATTTATATTAATACCAATTTTTTATTTCTTAATATTCAGAAAACATTTTCACAATCAACCGTCTTGTTTAATTCTTATTTACAAAAAAAAAAAAAAAAATTGATGTAAGTAATTTTCAGTTAAATGTTTTGTTAAAAAAAAAAAAATAAAAAGGAACAACTTTATATGTTTTTTCTATTTTCTGTTTTGTACAAGTGGAAAATATAATAAGTAGAGAGTCTTATCTTAAGGGAGCATATACTCTCAGCGGCAGTTTTCCTCAGCGTCTCTCAGAAGCTCACAATCGTGTCCGTCCAGTTCATCGAATGGGTCAGGGTGGGACACGTCATCAGGCTCTTAAATGCAGCTGAAAGTCTCCAATGCCAACATAACGATGAGTTTCTACAACTCTGAGCAAGAAAGACTTGAAGAAGTGGGAGCAAGAGGGTCCAATCTCTGCCTTAGCGTTTCAATTTTGTTCTACCATGACAGTTGGCATCTTCCCAAACTTCGTCAAATTTCTTAAATCTGTTTTGGCGTGAAGCACCAACGTTCAGGAGATTTCCTTTGATGCTTCGTTAAATTTTTTTCCGAAAGCTGCGTGTAATTTTTGAATCTCAAAATTATATATATAGCCCACTACTTCTCCATCTACTCTGAATATTAAACGAGTCAAATATTACCATAATAATACAGTTTTGTTGCAAAGTTATCAAATTGAAACTCCACCGAAAAATTGAAAAATCTGTCTCTGAGAATGATAGACGAGGAAAGGACTGAAAAAAAAATTAAATTGAGGATACACTCTTAAATTTAATATCTATATCAAATAGACAGTCATACCGTAAAACTAATACCCAGCTTCGACAATGACTGGCTTTGAATCACAAATGGTTATCAAAATTCTGCAATTGCTCATTTGCTCTAGGAACAGAGTACATGATGACTTAAAATAAAAGAACAGTGCATTCCTCAATAAAAGCACTTGAACGATGAAGTTGTTCTTGGCAAAGTCATGGTGATTCTCTCCCTTTACGGCAGTGTTCGACGGTGGACGATGGGTGCTTTGCAATCCCGTTGTCGAATGGGATGGAAGTGAAGGTGAACAGAGGAAGGCAAAGAGAAGAAAGTAGAGGCCAGGACGGTGAGTTGTTTCTCCACGAATTGAGGGCAAACCGCTGCTTCGGACTAGCAAGCGGGACTTGACTCCACTCTCCACGTGTTTTTTTTCTGAGCTCCTAGATCAATCGGACGGATGACATTAAAGACGCTGAGGGACGCTGAGAGAAAAGCTACTGAGAATATCCAAACCCTTATCTTAACGGCTTAAGCTTTACTGTGCATGTTGGCTCCATTTTTCATTTTGCTCAATGCGCTCGCTCTGAAATAGATTTTAAGAACACTTCTATCAAACAATCTTTTGTTAGTGCAGGACTCACACAAAAAGGAGTGAATTGGATGCTTATAAAACATTAATTAATTGAAATTTAAGATCAAATGACACCTATTAAATATAATGAAATTCAAATGCTCAAATAATAATTAAATCGGATAAAATGAAAGATTGGTCAAACAATTAAATACACAAGTGATAATTAAAATATAGATAGAAAGATATCATCACCATATAAAATCAATGTAGAGATGAAGCACACAAATAGTTTATAAAGGTTCACTCTAATAACTTGTCTCATGTCTAGTTTCTAAGAATCTCCTGAGATTTCTACTATATATACATCCCCAAGATTTAACAATGACTACTGGTACATACAATTCCTCACGTTTAATAATCCACGTACTTAAGACTACTAGAATGTCACAAGTATGATCCGACAACTTGTGAAGCCACTTATAATTTCTAAAATTTAGTCGGGTACCTTTTTTGCCTTAACTCCCTCAAGTTTACTCTGGATCAAGGTTGTCAAACTCGTGAGTTTAAATAAACTCGTGACAGTGATATAAACTCGTGTCGTGAACTCGAATCGTAAACTTGTAAGAGTTTACTTTTACTATTAAATAAGTATTAATAGTGTATAATAAATAATTAGAATATAAAAATGACAACAATTTGATTTAAAAATATTTTAAATCCAAATAATTAAAATTAAATCCATCAACATTCAAAATTCACCGTATTTAATAAAGAAATTTCTATAAAACTTATATATAAAGTCATTGAGCATGATTAAATAAAAAAAAGTTAACACGAGTTTAACTGTGAGTTAATATAGTTTTGTAAGTTAAAAATGTAAAAATAGTAAACTCGTAAGTTTAACCGAGTTTACAACGGTCAAGAGTTTACTAGTGACTCAACTCGATTTAGTAAGCTAGAAACGTAAAGACAGTAAACTCAGAGAGTCAATTCGCGAATTTAACAACAATGCTCTGGATACTTGAAAACCACTCCTCCTTACAATTTATAATGTTACAACATGTTTCCTTCAAGATATCATATCTTAAGTTAATTAACTCTCACACTAAATGATTACAATGAATGACAAACTGAAAAATTAATGACAAATACTTTTCCTAGATTGTGGCTTTATGAGTTTTTTACTATTGTTTTATATTAGACTGTTTCCCTTTCCACTGGAAAAAAGGATTTGTTTAACCTAAAACACGCATCTCGATATAAAAGTAGGTATTACATGTAGCCGGAAAAATAGTGAATCATTACCAATTCAAAAGTGAATACTGCTACTAGTTTTAAAAGTGACTTATTTATATACATTCTCATCATCCCTCCTCATCTAATCTCAACTCTTGATTTCTCTCCTCAATCAATATAAACCATTGATTTAAATTAATCTTAACCGTCCCTCCTGAAGTATTTTTTAATATCAGTCAGCATTCTGAAATATCTTTTTAAGATCCTAAAATTTAGGATCTTGAAAAAATATTTCACTGTACTGACTGGTACTAAAAAAAATACCAAAAATACTTCAATATATTGACTGGTACTAAAAAAATACTTCATAATCTTAAGAAAGTTTCAAAACATAGCAATGTTGTCCCATATCATTAAAAAAATTAACGTTAATTAACTGTTAAATTGTTAACTATAAAGGGTAATATTGTTCCATTTTAATACTTCCGAGATAATATTAAACTTAGAAAAACTTTCGAGACAACATTACTTTTTCAGCAAAAACTTCCAAGAAAAATATGTACTTAACCCTAAAAGACTAACAATTCTTTTTTAAAAAATACAATTATTTAATATCCACCTTTTTTTGCATCAAACTCAAACATTGTCTTCTGTGATTGAAAATAGCCTATGTTTTTTCATCAATAGTTTTAACTTCCAAACCTTTTTTTCAAAAAAAAAAAAAAAAAAAAAAACTCCTTATTAACTCAATTCAATCGTCAATTATTAAAAAGCTATAACAAATACATAGAAACAATAGTTGATTATGTATGTATGTATGTAACAATGAATAGGCGTTGATTTTAGTAAAAATGGTTAAGGTCTCTTAAACATAAGATATTGGAGCAAGTTTATATAAATGTACAAATTGCCTTTGAGAATATATATATTATATATATATATATATATATATATATATATATATATATATATATATATATATATATATATAGGGAACAATATTTCTCCAAATCCTTGGAGATAGAGTTATCTCCACACCCCTAAAACTACGTTGTTTTGAATTAATGAAGGGTGTGTTTGTAATTTTAGGTGAATTAATGAAGGGTGCTTCCGTAATTTTGTATCCTTCATTAATTCACCTAAAATTACAAACACACACTTCATTAATTCAAAACGACGTAGTTTTAGGCCACCGGAGATAACTCTATTTCCAAATTATTTGGAGAAATCCTTTACCCATATATATATATATATATATATATATATATATATATATATATATCTCATTGAACTCACAATGCTCGAATATGATTTAATAGAAAACTCATGATAAAAGTGAAAGATAAATCAATACCAATATATTTATTATAAAATTTATAGTAAAGCTATCCCATTTATAAATTCTACTTGAAGAAATGCGTCTAATTGATTAATTTGAAAATCAAACAAATAATCAATCAATTAATTAAATACTAATTGTGGACTAATTTAGGTCAACCAAAAGAATATGATGAGTAACGTAATAATTTTATAATTATCTCTTTCTCATATGACGTGAATTGAACATAGAATAGGGAGAAGCAGATGTGACACAGCAACTTTAGGTGAAGGAAACTTATGAGAAGATGTAACTGCTAAACCTACACACAGTCACACACATAAACGTATGTATTGACATTTATGAAAATTTTTATTGAGTTATTAAAATAACCTTTGAATTCATGAAAATTATAGAGGCCTATTTTTTTTTTTTTTTTTTTTTTTTTAAAAAAATATTTACAATCGATTAACCAGATTAAAAAGAATGTTTATAGTAAAACTTAAAAGATATATTATAGTTTTTTCTTAATATTTTTGGAGAAATATGTACCATCTACTTTTAGTTTTTAGAAAATGTCTATAAATTTTGAAAAGAGCAATTTATTTGATAGTAAAAATTAAGGAAAATTTTGGCAACTTATTTTAATATTAGATTATTTTTTAATTTTTTATTGAATTTAATTTAAACTAAATCAAATAGAAGCATGTATAAATCCTCATCTATAAATCTAACTTGGAAAAAAAAGCTAAAGTGGATGACACACACACACACACACACACACACACACACACACACACACACACACACACACACACACACACACACACACACACACACACACACACACACACACACACACACACACACACACACACACACACACACACACACACACACACACACACACACACACACACACACACACACACACACACACACACACACACACACACACACACACACACACACACACACACACACACACACACATACATACATACATATATATATATATATATATATATATATATGCTAGATCGACATATTTAATCAATTAATTGTCAAACTTAACTTAGATAATAGCTGGGGTGAAATTGCTATAATTCAAAAACTTCTGAGATAACATTGCTTTTAAGTGAAAAATTTCAAAGCAAATTTTCACCTTAATCCAAAATAAAAATGATGTATATGACACGTAGACCTATTAGCTTAGTATATCCAATCAATTGATGATCAAATTGTTGGAATATATGCTCTTTGGTCACTTAAACCCAATTGGGCTTAAGTGAGACCACAGCCCAAGAGCCCTATGCCCCTTTAGGGTTTAGGGTTAGGTCTTGGTGTAGTAGTATATAAACCTACTATCACCCATTGAGAAACCTAATTCACAAGGAGGCTCTCATCGTAAATAAAACCCTAGAGGCGTAGACGTTCATCATCCGAACGGTTGCCCACACAACCATCTCATCCCCCTTGAGAGATAGTCTGGAAGATCGATCATAGAGCGGACTTGGACTGTTCGTGACTTGGATTGTTCGTGACTTGGACCGTTCGAGAAGAAGCTTTTAGATCGCTCATCTTTCCAGGTAATCAAAACGATGAAGGTTCATCTTTTTCTACATCGTCTCGGTTCGATACGCTTCCGCGTTTCGGTGAGATTCCTACAATTGGCATCGAGCCGAGCGGTTCGCGATGAGGAAAAAGAACCGGTTTAGATTTAGTTTATGCGATCAAATCTCGCATTTTTCAAATCTCGATTTTTCAAAATATTATTTTTTTGAAAAATATGGAATCTATTTCTATATTTGTTATTGATTTCATGAGTTTTATTCTTTATAATTTAGATTTGATATTAGTTTTAATTTTAATCGCTTTAATCCATGGTTAGATTTTCTCGTGTATTTCTTGATTTGTAACAAGGAGGCTAATCCCATATGATTAGGTTTCCTCCTTGCTTGTTCTTATGTTTTTTTCGCAATTTCTATGTAAATTTCCAAATTTCTGTAAAAGTTGAAGATCGAGAAACTGCGAAGAAAAAGAAGAAAAATTGCCCATCGTGCTGAGATGACTTCGGCTGACGGCGCGGCAGTACTGACGGCTAGGGTTCCTCTTTTGCATCCTAGGTTTTCTCGCCAAAAGTGGGTCTTTGGGTTTTTTACTTACCATGAATACCCTAAAGGGGCTTAAGACAGATCCTAAGAGGTTTGGACAAAAGAGAAATTCCAAAGTTGTAATTTTATATTTTATTTTTAAAATAGGAAAGCCATGGATTAAAGTTATTTGTTTAATTTTTTAAATGCTTTTATTGAATTGATGAATTAAATGTGCGATTAACATGATTTTAGAAATAACATGTCATATAGAATAGGAAAGATGCCATATTTGATGCATAATCACATGTCATTACTTGCATAGTAGCTATTATGTCTTGATTCGACTAGTATGATAGTTATTTTGCAAGATTATTTAGGTTATCCACTAAATTAATTATTATGATTTTATATTAAAATCTAGATTAATAATTGGATTAATTAATTGTGGAATTAAAATCTAGACAAATAATCCAGGAAATTTCCTAAGAGAATTGTATATTTAAGAGTGATTTAAAAAATACTCTAAATTGAACAATTTTTGGAAATTAAAAATTCTAAATTTAAAAATATTGAATGGGTGAAGGTTTTAAATCAACCAATTAATTTTAAAACCTACGGGCCCCAATTGTGGGTTTATTAGTGAAATGGTTATCGGCTGAAGCCCCATCGGATAAGGATAATCGGATTTCGCTAGATTAAACCCTAATATTTTCAAAATTTTAGTAAAGTTTTGTACGGCCCATCGTCGGCAACACTTGACACTAAAGATAATTTTGAAAGTAAACAATGGTTAAATACATTCAACTTTGGTAAAATTGTTAACCCTCCCATCGAGGCTCGCAATGGAACCCGAAGGCCCAAAATAATAATATTAGTTTTACAAGTATCTTGCCCATCGTAAGCCTTGTAAAGATAACTAATGGATTGTTAAACAATAAACGAATAGTAGTTATTAGAATCTACTAGCGCAATATCTGTTTGTTGTTAATTATAGTTTGTAATTAGTGTGCTTTTTTTTCTTCTTTTTTTTTTTCAGAAAAATGTCTTTCAATCCTTTAGCTACCATCTTGAGCCAAAAACCTATGGATGGTACAAACTACAAACAATGGAAAACAAATTTGGATATTGTTCTTCAATATGAAAAGCTCAACTTTGTTCTAACGCCCCCATGCCGTAGCGACCTGCTGCAGATGCGTACCGTGGCAATCCGGACTAAATTTCAGCAAGAGAAGGAAAAATGGGAGAAGGCGAATGTAGCGGGGCAATGCTATATTTTAGCCGATCTTGCCAATCACCTTCGGGAGCAAGTAAGCATGATTGAGAGTGGAGCAACAATGCTCCGGACTCTTGATGGCATGTTTGCTACGTCTAGCAGCTCGCTAGGCAAAATGCGCTGGAATTCGATCACCAAGACAAGTGATGTCGGAGGAAGTGTGCGGGATCATTGTCTAACAATGATAGCAAACTTTAAGAGGGGCGATGACCATGGTGTCAAATTTGAACAAGATTTAAAAGTTGACCTTCTCTTTACAATCACTGCTGAATACTTCAATCAATTCAAGATGAATTATAATATGAATAAGATGCATCTTGACCTCACTCAACCGATGCACGAGCTTGAGAGTCTTTGCGTCTCTAGTCAAGCGGGCGGTGCATTATTTGCTAGTGAAAGTTACGCAGAAAACCTAAGGGAAACCCAAGGGAAAGAACAAGAACAAGAAAAAGAAGAAATCAGCATTCTAGTTGCCAAAACAGTTGCAATGAAGCAGCCAAAAGGCAAATGCTTCAAGTGCGGACAAAAGGGGCATTGGAAGAAAAATTGCCCACGGATGAATCAACCAAGTATGAGTAATTTACATGTGATTGAGGCTTGTTTAGTGGAGAATTACGATGAAAAATGGATCGTTGATTCAGGAGCCACTAACCATGTTTGTTACTCTATGCAGTGGTTCAAACATAGCTTGCTTTTAAGTGAAGGACAAAGAGTTTTGAAGCTTGGAACTGGGAGCTTGTGTAATCGCACTAAAAAGGGACAAGTTATTTTATCTTTTGATAATTGCGAACTTTGGTTTTAGAAGACCGTTTATTTATTCCAGAATTTAAGAGGAATTTAATTTACGTTAGTTGTTTGGAAAAACATGGTTTGATGGTCCAGTTTAATTCCTCAGTTTCAATAAGAAGCAAATCTTCTTTTATTTGTTCTGGTGTAATGATTAATAGTCTTTATTTCCTTAATCCTGTTCCCTGTGAAATTAATCATGTTGAATTAAGAGATGTTGAGCATAATAATTCATCAAAGAAAAGAAAAGTTTCCAATGAAACTTATCTTTGGTATTTGAGATTAGGTCATATTAACTCTAACGGATACAAGGTTTGGTCAAAAGTGGGATTTTAAAATCCCTAAACTTTGAACCGATACCGTATGTGAATCTCGTTTAGAAGGTAAAATGACAAAGAGATCCTTCAAGGCCAAGGGAAAACGTGTCACACTTCACTGGAATTGGTACATGCGATGTATGTGGACCAATAAATGTCCAAGCCGAGGAGGGTATCGGTATTTCATCACATTTACTGATGATTACTCTAGATTTGGACATGTGTACTTGATGCGTCACAAGTCTGAAGCTTTTGGAAAATTCCAAGAGTTCAAGGTCAGAGGCGTAAAAGCATCTTGGTGTTCAAATTAAAACCCTTCGATTTGATGGAGGGGAGAATACCTATCTCGGAGAGTTCGGGTCTTACGATCAAAGAGGGGATAGTTTCACAATTATCCTCTCCAAGGACACCCAAAGAATGAAGTTGCTTTGAAAGGAGAAATAGAACCCTTTTAGAAATGACAAGATCTATGCTCGATTATTCATCTCTTTCGATTCATTACTGGGGATATGCCTTAGAAACTGCTATGTATCTATTTAACTTAGCACCGTCCAAGTCGGTTTCAAAGACACCAATAGAATTGTGGAAAGGGTGTAAGCCCACCATGAAACATATTCGGATTTGGGGTGCTTCGGCACATGTCTTGCAACATAAACCAGATAAGATGGACTCGCGTCATCGAAGTATGCATGTTTATAGGCTATCCTAAAGGAACCGAGGTTGGTTGTTTTATAGTCCAAAAGATAAGAAGGTCATAGTGAGCACACACGCGACTTTCTTAGAGGAGGACTATATGGCAAATCATAAGCCAAGAAGTAAGGTTATTCTTGATGAGCTAGTCTCGGATCAAGTTTCACCGCCACCTCCTCGAAGGTTCCGGATTTATTCATGTGGTTGTTCAAAGAGGGGAAAATATGGAAAACATACACGAACAAACACGGGAACCGAAATAGAACCGAGTTCAAGATAATGATGAACGTATGGAAGAACAAAGTCACGAATTGGTTAATCCACCTAATGAGGGTCCTCATCAAGAAATTTTTAACCCACAAAATATGGACCCACCTGTAGATGCCCAACATCAAGTGAGACAAAGTCGTAGTGGGAGATTGATTCGTAAACCTACAAGATTTCTCTTGTTGGGTGAATCAAATCAGGATGTCATCATTGATGAAGATGATGATCCCACAAGCTATGACGAGGCACTAGGATATCTTTGATGCTCGGGAATGGCTTGAGGCTATGAATCATGAAATGGATTCTATGTATTCCAACTCGGTTTGGTCTCTTGTAGATGCACCTGAAAGGGTAAGACCCATTGGGTGCAAGTGGATTTACAAGAGAAAGAGAGGATCGGACGGGAAGGTTGAAACCTTCAAAGCTAGATTGGTGGTAAAAGGGTACTCCCAAATAGAACATGTGGATTATGAAGAAACCTTTTCGCCGGTTGCCATGCTTAAATCCATCCGGATTCTCTTAGTTCATTGCGAAAAATCTTGATTATGAGATTTGGCAAATGGATGTCAAAACTGCTTTTCTAAATGGAAATTTGGAAGAGGAGATCTATATGCAAAGAACCAAAAGGGTTTATAGCCAAAGGGCAAGAACATATGGTATGCAAGTTGCAAAGATCCATTTATGGACTTAAGCAAGCATCCGAGATCATGGAACATCGATTTGATCAAGCCATTAAGTCTTATGGTTTTGAGAAAAGTCCGATGAGCCGTGTGTGTATAAAAGGATCCAAGGCGACGCAAAGATCCTTTCTCGGTACTTTATGTGGATGATATACTCCTTATCGGAAATGATACGAGAGGTATTGTTAGGCATAAAGACCTGGGCCGAGCAAGCATTTTGATATGAAAGACCTGGGGAAGCCAATTATATTCTTGGTATTAAACTCTTACGAGACCGGAAGAATAGGGTTTTGGCATTATCCCAGGCTAAATACATCGACAAAATACTTGCCAGGTTTAGCATGGAGAATTCCAAGAGAGGAATGATCCCTTCAGGCATGAGATTCATCTCTCTAAGGAGCAATCTCCTAAAACTCCTGAGCAGAGAGAACGCATGAGTAGGATACCTTATGCTTCCGCAGTAGGTAGTCTCATGTATGCTATGCTTTGTACCGGACCGGATATCGTTATGCGGTGGGAGTAGTAAGCGGTACCAATCTAATCCGGAGAGGAACACTGGGTAGCGGTCAAACATATACTCAAGTACCTACGGAGAACGAGAGATTATATGTTGGTCTATTCTAGTGGGAGTCTTGAAACCATTGGTTATACGGATTCAGATTTCCAAGGAGATATTGACTCAAGTAAATCCACCTCGGGATATGTGTACACGCTTAATGGCGGTGCTGTTTGTTGGAGAAGTGTAAAACAATCATGTGTGGGCGACTCGCCACAAAGGCCGAGTATGTAGGCTCGCTTCGGAGGCCGCAAAGGAAGTCGCATGGTTAAAGAAGTTCCTAACGGACCTTCAGGTGATTCCAGGTGTTGACTGTCCTATCACACTTTACTGTGACAACAGTGGGGTAGTAGCACAGTCCAAGGAACCAAGGTTTCACAAGAGACAAAAACACATACAAAGAAAGTATCACTTGATCCAAGAAATAGTTGAAAGAGGAGATACTTTTGTAGCAAAGATAGCATCGAAGAGAACCTTCGACCCTTTTACTAAGAGTTTGCACGAACGTGTGTTCGAGAGGCATGTTACATCTATGGGTCTTAAGAGGATTCCAAATTTGCTATAGCTTTAGATAGTTGTTATTTCATTTTGTTATTTTGTGCTTTATGAGCAAGACATTATGACATTGCATTTTTTCTGAATGGTATAAATGAGGTGTTTTTCATTTAAATTTCACACACTATTTACGTAGACTTAAAGGTCCTGGATCAATTGTGGAGTATATGATCATATGGATACGTTCATAGAGGACATGGTCATAGGTACTCACAATTGATGAATAGCTTCACAAACTATTAAATTAAGTTGGGCACTTTATTTAGGCTGCAATATTTTATGAAATGGTTTTGTCCGAATCATTATAAAATATTGGTGTGAGTTAATACTTACATTGAATGGATCAAGGAGAGATTTGATTAAGGTTGCTCTTTACGTCATAAGGAATCAAATCTCCAGATAACTATAGTCATGTAGTTGCTCTTAATCCTGAGTTTATTTTAAATAGGTAGTCAAATAGTTTTCATTCTTTGATTTACCAACATGTGAGGTTTGATCTATATGACGGCCAATAACTTGGTATTTTGGGATTGAGACTTTTTGGTTATCGGTGTTTATGAGATAAACAACATGGAATTTATAGGAAATGTCCACTTGATATGTTTCGGTACTTGGATATTGAAGACACCGGCCAATCATGCATGTAATCCATTAGAGAAACTATCATAGTCAAAGGAATAAATAATTGATTGAGTTACGTAAAACTAATCAATCAAATTATAGACATTTTATAAAGGGGTAATGCATATTCGTGTTATAACCGTCATTAATCTTGGAGTTCACATTCGGGCTTTTAGTGGAGTAGCACCGAACTAGATAATCTTCAGATTATCATGAGCCTCGATAAATGACAAATGATAGATCCCCAGGCTAGCTCGAAACAAGGGATGGGGTAAATTATCAGATAATGATGGCTTAAGGGCTACATGGTCTTGGGTTTACGAGCTCAAGTTTTGTATCTCAAAGAGCAAGTGAGAGATTGTTGGAATATATGCTCTTTGGTCACTTAAGCCCAATTGGGCTTAAGTGAGACCACAGCCCAAGAGCCCTATGCCCCTTTAGGGTTTAGGGTTAGGTCTTGGTGTAGTAGTATATAAACCTACTATCACCCATTGAAAAACCTAATTCACAAGGAGGCTCTCATCAGAAATAAAACCCTAGAGGCAGACGTTCATCATCCGAACGGTTGCCCACACAACCATCTCATCCCCTCGAGAGATAGTCGGAAGATCGATCATAGAGCGGACTTGGGTACCGTCGTGACTTGGACCATTTGAGAAGAAGCTTTTAGATCGCTCATCTTTCCAGGTAATCAAAACGATGAAAGTTCATCTTTTTCTACATCGTCTCGGTTCGATACGCTTCCGCGTTTTTGGTGAGATTCCTACACAAACTTAACCTGGCTAACCCGTGGGGACAAAATTGTTATGATTTAGAAACTTTCAAAATAATTTTATTAACATTGTATGTACGTGACAACTTTTAAGGTAAAATTAGAACTCAACCTAAGGCTATAAAATACCCCTAGCCATAACTAGCTAGATGGTTTGGAGCAATAAACCACAAGGTTCATGATCTAAAATAAGGGTATTTGAAAAAATAAAACACAACCAGAAGAAAGTGTTGTCATAGAACCTTCTGAATGGAATGCGTAGAATTAGCTAGTGATGACAACTGAAAATAACCATTATTTGTGAGGTAACCGTGAGAGAGCATATGGTAAGTAGGTTTTGTGTTAAAGTGCAATTTTAGTAATAAAGTTTTTCATTATAAGTGTATAGTACAATTAAGTTTTGAAGGGTATAAAATTTGACATAATAGTTTAAAATGATGCAATTTTAGTAGTTCCGTTAAATTGACCCAAACGTTATAAAGCTAGAGGGAGAACAACTGTGTCCCACATAATAAAAAAAAGGAATAGATATTTGGGTCAATTTAATGGAATTGTTAAAATGACATCATTTTAAAAAAAAATTATATATTTTTTCACCATTCAAAACTTAATTGTGTAAGACATTGATAACGAAAAATTTAGTTACTAAAATTGCACCTTATTAACCCTTAGGGTGTTTGGGAGTTTGGAGGAAAAGGAAAGGAAGGGGATGCGAGGAGAAAGGAGGGAAGGGAAGGAAGGGAAATGGAAGATATTTCCTCCATTTGTTTGGGAGTTAAAAAAATAGTAAGGGAGGAAGATGGAGGATTAATGAGTTATTTTTACTATTTTGTGCCAATGGTGGTGGTGGCGGCGGCGACGGTGGTGGTGGCGGGTGGGGTGGGGGTGGGGTGGTGGTGAACGAGGGTAAAAAAGTAATTAACCTATTTTCCTTTTTAAAACCCCCATATCATTTAACTTTATTTTTGTGAAGAATGAGGGTTTTGGGGGATTTGTAAAAATCACTGATTCCCTCCTCCTATTTTTAAAACTTGCAAAAAGGGTAGAGGCTATCAAAACCCTCCCTTCCCTTTCCTTTCCCTCCAAAATAGAACTCACAAACAAAGCCTTAGGGTTTTCGTATATCCACTCTAAATCTGCCCTCATTTAATAACTTCCTATCAATGCTACTCATTTAATTTAATAAATAACTAAATAAATAAGATTGCGTAAAACTCTAAACCTAGACTCAAATAATAAATTTGTTTATTGGACTTCATTCATTTTTAAAACAAGATATCTGAATATCTAAAATATCTGAATATAATTCAAATATAATAAATATAATATTTAACAATTTATTCATTTATATCCAACATGTGCCTTGCCAAAGCTGGTTGCACTTAAAATGCTGATTGCTAAAGGTGTCTTACTTTTGAGTCATAATCTATCAACCATGCATCATCCATATATATATATATATATATATATATATATATATATATATATATATATATATATATATATATATATATATATATATATATCAGTGTTATTTAACGCATTGATTCAAGTTGATTGGATAGGTTTGGTTTAGTGGCCAAACAACCTTTTAGGTCGCATGAATATGATCAATGATTCCAACATGTCACACCCACTGGTGCCTACGACCTTTTTCTGAGTTGTCAATTTTATTTTATTTTTCTTAATTATTGTGTGTATGAAAGTGAGCCTTTCATTTGGCTCATATCAACTATTATATATGAGGGGGAAATAATTGGGAGCATATTTTCTAAATTTCCGAATTTTTCATACATATACTTTTAACATAGCAGTAATTCATATTTTTATTTTATTTTGTGTATGAAAAGTTTGTATATTTTTTTTTAGAATAAAAAGTGGCATATAACATATAAAGACGAGCTAGCTAATGATAATCTAGAACCGAAATTTTTTATAAGAACAGTTCTGTATTTTGAAGAGGAAATATCTATGAAAACAACCTCAACATCTATTGATGATCACCATATACGAAATATCTATGGAAAAAAAAAACACGATTTTATGTACATCATCAAAATATTTTGGGAATTACTATAAGGTCCCAACAAGGAACATATTTAATCACTTAAATGTCCCATAACAACTTAGAAGTATGTAATGACAAGTTTTAGTATAGGAAATGATAACGAGATTTTGCTGATCACTTGCCATTAGGACTTTTTGGTAATTAAGTTCTTTCTTTATCTCATTGTAATTATCCCAAAAATACTTTATAACCCCAAACCAAAAAAAAGGTATATAAAAAAAAGGACAATTTAAATAGGAACACTTTTTTGGGATAGGATATTGTTACAATGTTACTACCATTTTTTTGTTATTCTTCTAACGATATTCTTATCGTTTTTTTTCAAATCAAATCAATCTCATAGGAGAAAGAAATAATAAAGGTAGATGAGATTCTGATCTGACGGTGAAAAAGTGGTAGTAACAATATCCTATCCGATCCCCGCTTTTTTTTATCTGAAATAATATAAAATAAAGTGTGAGTGAGTTGATGCACAAATTGCGATTAAGTTGGCCATAACATAAATTAAAAGACTCAATCTAAATCTAAAAGTACCCCTAGAAAGTTTCTACATTAAAAATTACAATATATTTTTTTTTATTTAAAAAAAGTAAGTTAAATCAAAGTTGTCGACAAAGGAAACAAGAGGGGACCAACTTTTAGATAACTGAGAAGGCCCATCACATATATACTGGAGGCAGAATATAACACTCTTTAATGAAACTCAGCTTTTAAAATGAAACTTGTAAGGAATATTAGGTATAGAATTAAATGTTCGATTAATGAAAACGACTTGCCTAATTTACTTTAAAAATAATCTCACACACATCCTTTAAAGAAAAAAAAAAGGTGCAAAACACCCCAAAATGATCAAACAAATCTTTATTCTTGATTTAGAAAAATTTAATTAAATTAGATTTACACGTTTTTTTTTCTCTGTTTTAAAAATTTATTACTTTTAAAACATATATATGTCTTTTAAAACTTTACAAAATAAAATAAAAATGACATTTACAGTTATATATTAATGATATGAATATAATACATATGAAAAACGTATATTGTTTTACGTAAAAGCAAAACAAATAATAATAATAATAATAAAAAAGGCATATGCTTTTATCACGATTGTTACCAAACCAGGGGCCATGTATGTGCTTTTTCCAAACGAAAGTTTGTGGTCCCTTTTTTTTGCCAACGAAAGTTTGTGGTCCTTATAGGTGGAGAAGGTCCGTTTGGTTGGATGATAAAGAGCCATTTGAGGAAATGACATGAAATTCGGTTATTAAAAAAACTAATGAACTTCACGAATATGACTAAGAAAACTAATGAAATTCTCTAATATTCTTAGTTTGTTAAGGCCAAACTCTTACCCCTCCAGTCCTAATTATATGAACACTTTTATAGTACAAATTATACTACAAAAGTGTTCATATAATTAAGACTAGAGGTAGTATATATATATATATATATATATTTACCTCAGGTCCTTAATATAATACTACATTTAATTATTAATGTGTGTTGATTTCCTTAAAATCTCATCAAATAATTTGTATTGAAATTACCGATCGATGTAAACTCTACAAACATGTGAAATCAATGAGGATAAAATTTTTTTAAATATAAATATGGGATAAAGTGGTCTAGCCAAATCTAACTATAAACTATCTCTTATATTAGGGATATTATGACTAGAGGTAGTACACCCTCTAATTATTTGTATGGAAATCTTTTTTTTTTCACATGTGTAAAAAATTATAAATTTAAATGATAAAGTGAATTGGAATCTTACATTGATGTGAAAGAAAATCCCTCAATTATCTCGTATCTTTAGGATTGGAGGGAGTGATTTTTTACATGGTATGTTGGGTTAGAGCCGGAAAATCGGGTCAAGGCTATTGGGTCGGTCCTTTTAAGATTAGAGGAGTTTAATGAAATAAGTCCTGTAGGGCCTCGGGCTTAAAAGGGCCGGCCCTGCAAGCCCTTTTTTTTTGGATGCATAGATTCACATATGATGATAATTTACTAATTTATAAGTATTTTGTATTTGTTATAGAGTTATTTATCCATTTAGGTACAAATACATAATAACTATACTCTAATTTTATGATTTGGTTTATTATTTGTTGCAAATAAAGATTATGGATGTGTTCATGATGCATGAGAAGAAATTCATAATATTTTTACTCATGAACCAGAGCCTACTCAAAGCGAAGTATAATCAAATGTCGTTGAAATTGATAATAGTGGTGAAGATGACGACAATAATAGTCATCCTACTAATGTTGCTTAGTGATATGCTTCTTATGTTTTATGTGAGTTATTTGTGAACATAGTTTGCTTTTGATTATGAATTAGTGACTGTGCTTATTTGTTGGATGATTCGTGTTGTTTTGATATTAATGTTGAGAACATTTATTTGATAAATTAGAACATTAATTGTTGTAAGTTAGTAATTATATTTCTTTGAAAAAAATGGAGGAAAAATAGTTAAATTTTGGAATAGTAACTTCCAGGCCCTGGAGGGTAGGCTCTGGCCTTGGTGCTCTTGGGCCGGGCTTTGAAAAACAAATGTTTTTCTTACTTCGAGCCTTGGAGGGCTGGCCCTAGCTCTTCATGGGCCTGCTGTAACATCCCATTTTCAAAAGCAGTATACTTTTTTTTTCATCAGAGTATAGCATCGGAGCGATTGAGTAACTGATACATATATTTCAAATGCCGTAAGTCCGGTACATTTACGATAGTACACTTTATCGGTGTTTACAAAAGAAGATAACAACGAGGAACATAACAACGGATGTGTCTCCGACGGTGTCTCCGTGGCGTCCACGTGACCCTATGAGTCGCCCTCTCTCCCTCGGTTCTCGGTCCTCCGCACCGAGGCTATATCAAGAGCCGAGGTCCCATGCATACGGACCCCGGCGTAATCTTAACCTCATATTTACATATACGATATCGATACAAACAAGCATATCCCAACATCATATAAGCCCCCCGGCGGATATGTCGCACCTAGCATACGTTTCACACTTCACAATGGTATTCGCACTTAGCAACGGTATTCGCACTTAGCAATGGTATTCGCACTTAGCAACGGTATTCGCACTTAGCAATGGTATTCGCACTTAGCCAACGTATCCCAACACCTAGCAAGCATAATAACAGTACAATGAATATATCACAGAGCTATCAACTATCTCACAACAACATACAATACACATAGCACATATACGCATACAATAAATATCGAGTTGGTGTTACAAAGATGCGAACGTGACGATACAACATAACAACTATACACACACAATACACATAGCACATACATGCATAACATAAACATCAGCGTTAGTGTTACAGTACGCGAACGTACCTTCGTTGACGGTAAACGGTACGTTTTACGAAAAACGGTAATTTTTGACGGTGCAAGCGGATTTGACGGCGTACAAACAAATGGCCCGATTATCTCATATATCCTATAAGGATAACATTTATCAACTTCTAGCGATATAACGGGCATTTTAGGTACAAATTACCATTTTGCCCCCGAACCCCTAATCGGCGAATTTCGCCCGAAGCCCCATTTGTTTTATTTCTATCTCTCCGAATTTTGACGATCTTTTCCTCATCATATTTTCGAAATATATATATCATATTTACCCCTAAATATGATATCTAGACTATCTGGGAAATTTAAAGACAATTCTAGCATTCCTACTATCTCTACTGAAAGAACTACTGAAACTTAAGACTAAGGACCGAAAAACTTACCCCGACTTTGCTCAGACTTTCTCCAGAGCTTCTCTCTCTAAAACCTCTCTCTAGGCTGCGTTTTTGGGGTGAAGAAATGAGAAGAGAGGAGAATTATTTATAGAAGAAAGGAGGATTAAGTGGGAATTACATAAAAGTTCTTCAGATCGGATTTCAACCGTTGGATCGCACTTCGCCACGTGGCTTCATCTTGTCCATACACCTCTTGTGTTGACATCATCCTTCTAGAAGAAGATGATGTCATGCATGCTGACTTATCGATAGCGTTTCCCCGATCGGTGTCCGAATCGCGTAATTTTGCTTAATCTCAAAAATCCGGAACTAGGTTTTGTAGTTCCATTCTTACTCTTTAAAACTACTGGGTTTCACTATATTTTTGATCCCATTAAGGGTATTCCGTTATCTGTAAAGATTTTCTGGACAGACACTGTGATTACGGAAATCACTTTCCGATAGAACCGGCTTCTTGAAAAATCACTGGTTCGCAATATGATCTGATCTAAGTAACCATATCCCTGGTTTGAAAAACACGGTGCGTTTTCTATAAGTCACTTTTAGCACTATCTCGCCTTATCTTAATTATCCTAAGACTCCTAATTACGCTTGTTGGTTTCGAAACGACTTCGACCGCTTTCAATCCGAGATAAATTTCACCGGTTCATAAAAGGTCCAAAGGTGGTAAAAGACTAAATTTCTATATCTTGAGGTAGAATTTCATTTCTATCATGCGTCATATCTCATGTTGGCTCTTTCCGATTATATTATTATTTTATTCAAAATATCTAGATATTTATTTTTTCTTTTATTTTTTATTTATTTTTCTAAGCATAAAATATTTTATTATTTATTTATTATTTATTTAATTATTAATTTCGAATTTCTCCCTTAAATTAATTATTTACTAATTAATTTACTTATATCTTAATCTAAACAATTAGCCACTAATTACTTAATTAGCCACTTACTAATTGTTGATAATTTTCATAATTAGGATTAATTATTATCTCACAACTATTTTACTTGACATTGGTATTTTATGTCCCATGTAAAATATTAAAAATCATGGGGCCATAAAGTGCTTTTAATAATATTATATTTATGCTTCTCTATTTTTCAAGGAAATAATCCCAAAAATTCCTAAAATTAGAAACAACATACTTCCCAAGTTTTTGTCAGTATTTGTTGCCATATGATATTTATCATAATATTTTCAGGCCATTTTATGCCTCATAAATGCATTTTAGGGATTTTAGCTTTTTATTCACCCTAATTTCAATAGAAATTACCTTAGAAAATAAGGTAATTATAACTTATTATTTAAGACCACATATTCACCTATTTCCAATAGGTAATATGTACTAAAATATAATATTCCGATAAATAATTATCCTGGTATTACACTCCGCCCCGTAGGCCGGCCGACCTTGATTCCCTGCTCTACATTGGGTGAAGTTTTAAATGCTAAATCCCATTGATTTAAAAATATGTATTTGTTTTCTAGGTTAAAAAGAAGAGAAAATTATACCTAAGTCCCAAGCAAAAGAAAATATGACAAAAAGGTTTTTTGAAATGTTAAATTTACAATGAAGTCTCGGAAAACATTTTTGCAATATATTCCAAATGTGAAAAGTCCAAATATCCTTATGACTACACAATCATCTGTTCCCTCTATCTATTTAATCAATAAGGTTATTTTGGACCTTTCACATTTGAAATATATTGCAAAAATGTCTCATGAGACTTCATTATAAATTTGAGATTTCAAGGGATTTTTCTATCTCCAAAAAAATATGTATTTGTTTCGGAAATAAAAAATGTATTTTTTTATTTTGGGGAAAACATAAAATATGTATTATTAATTTATTATATTTGAAATTTATACAAATACAGGTTTCAAATTATATATTATTATGAGATATAGATGAGAAAAGGATTTAAATTTCAACAATAAATTAACGGGATTAACCTCAATAAACAACACCCTTTGGTGATGAGGCTTGAAGAATTGAAGCTTGAAGCACATGGGCTGAAGTACGAGTCGTTTGATTTGCTGTGGCCCAAGACTAGTCAATTTGATCCATTTATTTTATTTGGGTCAACTAGATTTATGTGTACTTTAGGTATTTGACATAAGCCCATCAGCGTTTATTCGGACTCAATTTAATTTTTTATGCATTAATTTCCTATTTTGTGTGTGATGGGTGAAATTATTTCTTAAACTTTAGATATACCTATTGGGATGGTCTTTGAGCATTTTATTTGAATATAATTGTATATACACGTAAATTTTAAAATAGTTATAAATAAAAACACACACACATATATTTGTTTGTTTGTTTTCTTCTAGAAAAACGGGTAAATTAATATATGACTCTCTATAATTTCACTTTATTGTTTAATCAAGTTTTTATAATTTTTTATTAACTCTTTATAACTTGTTCAATTATAAAAATCAATCTCTATATTCATAATTTTTTAATTTGCGAGAGAAATAACAACAACACCTCACTCAATAACTTTGTCGATAGTTCTCTTTGGTCTTCCTTTACTCATTTTTTAGGACTCCATATTTCTTGGTCAATCATCCCCATTAGTACATCCAATGCCCTTCTCTAAACATATCCAAACCACATCAAAACATTGTTTTACCATTTTCTCTTCAATTGGTGCCATTTCGATTCTTCCACGTAAAATTTTGTTATAAATCTTATTTTTTCTTGCATAACCACATATTTATCTTGACATCCTCATCTTCAATACTCTCACTTCATATTTTTATTGTCCCTTTAAAATCCAACATTAATTATCATATAGCATGGCAGTGTGAAAATTTTTCTTTTGCCTTATTAAGAACCTTTTGATCACAAATAACTCTTGTGGCTTTTCTTCATTTAAATCACCTAACTAGAATTCTATGATTACTATGTCCATCATCTTTTTGTATAATCACTAGTGCAACAATCGCTTTTTAGACCAGGTAAAAATCGCTTTTTAGACTGGTTTTGGATTAAATCTCGATATAGCTGGTACTAGTTAAGCAACCGGTTTTAAAAATAACTTTTTAGACCGGTTACTCAAATATTAGGTCTAAAAAGTCAACCTTTTTAGACCATTCTTGGCTTATATTAGGTCTAAAAAGTATGACTTTTTAAACCGGTTTGTAAAACATTTGGTCTTAAAAGCCAAACTTTTTAGATCGGTTGTGTACAACAGCCGGTCTTAAAAGTCTGGCTTTTAAGATCAGTTTTTTCTAAAACACGTCTCAAAAATAATATTTAGACCTTGGATTTTTAAAACCGGTCTTAAAAGTCTCATCTTAATTCTTTTTAGACCTTATGTTTATTACATTCGATCTAAATGTTTTTTGTTTTTTTTTCACTTATCCACTATATTTCTTCTTGTTACCCACCATACATCCAATATATCTAGCAACTAAAAGAATATAAATTGTTAGAAATGAATATAGAAATTGATTAATTATTGAAAATGAATATAATTGCAACAATATTCCAATTGAAGTGAGAACAAAATTGACCTAATAACTAATATTCATTATTGTTCCAATAATGCCAACAATATTCAAATGTCAATACATACATGATGAAATACACATGACCTAAACTCACTTTTGTTCTAATAAGAGCTCATAAATGAATTCACTGAAAGACAAAATATCACCTGTTAGTTCTCTAAGGGCTTTGATGATTACTAACAATTGCAAACAAAGTATGAAGTTTTTTTTTGATAAGTTAAAAAAAAACTTGTTGACAAAGGAAAACTCAAGTTTTGGTTACAAAACTCGAGTTTTGATCTTACAGAGAAGAACTTAATTGATCGAGCTAAGCAAAACCGCCGGTTTTTTCGGAGAAAACTCAAGTTTTCACTATACAAAGACTTCTCAATATTTTTGGAAAAGACAAAACTCCGTTTTCATTGAAAACTCGAGTTTTGGACTTACTGAAAGTCTCCTAAGTTTTTAAACTTTGAAAACCTCCAGTTTTGGCTAAAACCTCCGAGTTTTCAATTTAACTTGAAATTTTCCAAGTTTTCACTAAAATTGTGAAAACTAGAGTTTTGAATCAAAACTCGAGTTTTGAATCAAAACTCGAGTTTTGAGTTGGCGAGAGGGATTCGGTTTTTAGCAAGTTTTCAAAACCTCCGATTTTGTAAAATCCTCCGAGTTTTGAGTTTGGCAAAGTTTTCTCACAATTTTCACGGTAAAGTGAAAACTCGAGTTTTGCTCGAGCGAGAAAGTCTTTGTATTTTCTCGGTTTTTTGAAAACGCGTTTCCCCAAAACCTCCGGTTTTGACTTGGGCGATTTCTTCAAGTTTTCATATTTAAATGAAAACTCGAGTTTTGATATCAAAACTCGAGTTTTGGCCAAGCGAAAGTTCGATATTTTTCAATGTTTTGAAAACCTCCGGTTTGATGTTTTGGACTTAAATCGTTTCTACACACCAAAGTCCAAAACTCGAGTTTTCATCGTGAGTTTGAAATTCAAAACTAATGAATTTGTGAAACCTTCTCGTTTGATCTTAATACTTCCGATTATCATTCCTTAATATTCCTAGCTATGTTTAACCACTTTGTTAGTGAGTTTCAGATGTTTTAAAGATATTAAATGAAGGTTAAAAGCAAAAGCAAAAAGTGATGTCAGGACATTAAATGCAAAACCCAGAAAGCTAACATACTTTTGGGTAATCCGTCTGCACACACTTAAAAAAGAATTAAAGAATGTTTCTACATCCAAGAATTGCCATTCCAACAAATTTATTTTTTAGAAGTCAACTCGAACTTCGCACTTGCAATGGATTAAGAGAAGAGTAAAGAGAGAAGAAGACCTAAGCTCAAGATAATCCTTGTCTAATGAAGGCAACGGTTATAATGAAGACTACAACGGTCATTTAATGATCTCTGTGTATAAATAGAGCAGCATTCAAGTCTTCTCAACTAACACATCTGCTGAAAATGAAATACATTCAAGTTTCCAACTACTCTTTCAGTTTTCACTTGTAAAGTATCTATTGATACATTAAGCTTCAGTGATTAACATTATCTACTCTTAGAGAGAGTTTCTTACTTGAAAATCATTTATTGTAAAGAATCACAAGTCAGGGGACTTGGTGATTGGGTTCATTGATTGCAACTTGTAAAGGGGAGTAAGTTCTAGTGAGAGAATTACTCTTGAGTACAAAGTGTGTAATCAATTGTGATAGTGAAATCCTAGAGTGTTTGGGGACTGGACGTAGGTCAAGATATTGGACCGAACCAGATAAAGGAAAATTAATGAATATTTTAATAAAGTAAATTCATGACATAAAACTGTTATAGAAAATTGTTATAATTATAGAGTAAATTGTCAAAAAAGTTCCAGGAAAATCGATGAAATAGAATGACTAAAAATGATATAATGGTGATAAAAACAGGTCTAAAAATATTATGATAAATACTTTGAAAGATCATGAAAAATTATGAGAAAAATATGAAGTGTTATCCCTAATTATGAGAATTTAATAAATTATTGAAGAAAAGTTTAAAAAGCATTTGAACCATAAAGTAACTTGATGGGGAAAACATTTTTAATATTTTACATAGGATATAAAATGACAATATCAGTATAAAAGTTTGTAAGATAAAAATATACTGTAAATTAGTAAAGATAAATATATGAAGAAACCTGATCCTAAAAAGATCACTAAACGAAGAAATTAGGTCTGATTAAGCCCTAACGAAGGCGAGGTAAACGGGAATTTTGGTAAAAAATATTATATTTTTAAAAAATGGAAAAAATTATAGAAAAATAAATAAATCTGAATTTTAAAATTAAGGGGACGAAATTATTGGTATTTTTAATTAAAAAGAATTGTTTAAATAATTAAAATGATAATTAGAATAAAATAATAATATAATGCGGTGAGTCGAAATTTATAAAGCGAGAGGAAAAGTTGGAAATAAATTCTACAGTAAACCAGAGGTAAAAGTCTTTTCAGACTGATCAAATTAAGAACAAGTGAATTTTTACACGAAGAAAGAATTTATCGACGTTGTTTCCGCAACCGAAAACCCTAATTTCAAATAAGACGAAAAGTTCGATCGGATAGAGTAGAGTCGATAGGCAAAGTGAGAACCTATAGAAACAATTGCGTATTTTCAAACACAGGATTAAGTTAGACAACAACCGGACGTTTTACGATTCAAAATTATTGTCCGTGTTGGTTCTCTCGGAAAGTGATTTACGTGCCGGACGCGTTTGTCCGAATATCTTTCGACGCACGAGAATACCTGGATATGATCAAAAAGAGGATCAAAATAGATAATATGAGAGAGGATGAAAAGATCTTCAAAGTTACATACCCGGATTTTTGAGTTTCTGCGAAATCGCGCGAAACGGACACCGATCGGGTAGCTTTATCGGACCGGAGGCCATAAAGCAAGAGTCATCATTGGATGACAACTCATTCTTTGACTTTTTGGGCCCTAGATGTCGACCAAGACCATGGATGGCCAAGATTCCATCTTACAAAACCCTAGATCCAACGGCCGAATCATTTAGAAGACTTTTTGGAAATTCTCCCTATTTTTCTCTATAAATAGTGTCTCTTTGCTCTCATTCTTCACACCAAAATTCAGATCCTAGAGAGAGGTTCTAGAGAGAGAAGCTCTAAGTTCTTCTCTTTTTTTAGTTTCTAGTTCTTTAGTATTAAAAAATAGAGCACTTTGTTTTGATCTAGGAAGTTTGAGAATATATTCCTATGCTTGTTTTTATGCCTCATTGCATTGAAAGATGCCTGACGAGGTAAAAACATAGTGGGGATAATTTTGAAATGGAATAAAAAGTAACCCGAAATTCCGCCAATTAGGGGTAGTAAGGGCAAAATGGTCTTTTTCACCTAAAATGCCCGTTATGCTGCCAAATATTCATAAGTGTGTTATTATTCTGATTAGAATACTTCGACGTCGAACCGTTGTCGAAATTTCATCGTTCCGCTGTTTGCCATTGTTGAGCATTTTTTTGTTTTAACGTACGCGGCGTCAAAAAGTACCATTTTAGCCTAAGAGCCGGATATCTGCAACTAAGGTACGGACGCGTCATCGTAACCCTAACTCTATGCTGCTCATATACTTTTACGTTAAAGATACGTTCATAGACGAGGTTCTTGAGAATCGTCGGGAGATACTTACGGCTTTACCCACGGATTATAGTATTGGTAATGCCGTTTGTTATTCCTAGCGCCGAGGACACGTTGTGGCGTGGCACTCGGATATGTGCAGAACTAGTTGAGAGAGACTTTACATACTTTGCTTTGTGCTTATGTTCTCCGTGTTATTGATCATACATCTCGCGTTTGCTTTTGTGATGATATGATTGAAATGAATATCTTTTGTAAATTTGAGCATAAGGTTAACCCCCTCTTGGATCCATTAATGGATCTCCACTTTCATCATCAAGAGGACCGATGCATGGAGATCGAGGCAAGCAATTGGGTGTCGTTATTTTCCGTTTTCTTTAAGTTCCTTTAACTTTTGATTAAAAAATCTTTTATGGTCCATATTTTGAATGTAATGTAAATTACTTAAAATGCTTACTCACTAAACTCTGCGTGAAATATTTGGAAACTTTTAAAAAAAAAAAAAAAAATATTCCGCCGTTTTCAAATGGGATGAGAGAATTGGACCGAGTGAGTATTAAAATTGACACTTTCGAGAGATTTTTAAAATATTGGTTTTAAGTCTCAACTCTTAAAATCTTTTCGATTTGCCTTACTCACTAAAACAGCTCCCCAAACGAGAGATTTGTATTGGTTTGGTCTCAACTCTTGACCTACGTCCAGTCCCCAGACTCTCTGGGATTTTCACTATCACTTCAATTGATTACACACTTTGTACTCGAAAGTAATCCTCTAACTAGGATTCACTTCTCTTTACAAATTGTAATCAATTAACCCAATCTCAAAGTCCCACCACTTTGAGATTCTTACAAAGATATTGATTCAGAAATAAACTCTTTAAAAGAGTAGATAGATAAACACTGAAAATTATAAATATCTGAAGATATTACAAAAATGAATGAAACAATAAAATGCATATAGTTTGTTTGAGCGTTTGTGTTTCCGGTGGTTGGAATGAATTGAATGCTTCATCTTATATTTGGTGAAGAAATTAAATGACCGTTGGAAGCCTTCAATGCACCGTTGAGAGTAATCAATATAGCCCTTAGACTTGAAGTTCATTTGTTACACACAACGCTTGATTCGTTCAATGATCGCCGACATTCTTTGTGTTCTTCCTGTTGGATGATCTGGCATTCATATATGGAAAGAAACCATAAATGCCTTCAGAATGTTCAGAGATTGATTGTCGAAATTTGTGCTTTGTTTTCCGAACCAGCATTTAATGCAACTGACGTAATCAATGCTTTTTGATTAATCTTCAGTTAATCCATGATCTAATAATCTGAAACTCATTAATAAACTGATTAAATATAGTTAGGAACAATAATGAGTGATGATAAGAAGTAATCAAGTCACAAGCAAAGATTTAAGATTTACAAACGCGGTGATTTGTAAACAGAGATAGCTTAGCTTGAGTTAAATATAAACAAGCTCAAGTAGATGACTTGAGTAAACCAAATCTAAGCTCGAGTCACACGTTCATCTTCTTTGAAAATAAGTTTGAAGTTTAAGTGAAGATGTCTTTATATGACTTTAGCTCGAGTTTAAAAACGTTTAGCTCAAGTGCATGACCCAAGTATATCATAGTTTGCTCGAGTCAAGTTCTATTTTCACAAATGAACTTTGAGATAACTTTTGAAAGTGATTTGAAATCACGCCAGCTCGAGTCATTAAGTGATGGCTTGAGTTAACAAAATTCATTTGAAAATAAGTTTCAAATCGATGCTCGAGTTAAGCTTTACTGGCTTGAGTCAGAGTTTTGTATTTTAAAAAATAAATATAAGTTCACAAGATTTAGCTTGAGGTAAAGAGTCTAAGCTCGAGTCAACAAAGTTTCATAAATATTTCACAAGTGCTGATGATTCGTGGCAACAAATGACTAGCTCAAGTCAATCAATGTTAAAGCATATTTTGACAAGTTCTCAAAGGTCTTGACTCGAGTTTTATGACCTGAAACTCAAGTCAATTTGACAGCAAATGACTGATTTAAGTTTGATCAAGTTAAAAAGTTAAAACATTTTTTTGACTTGAATCATTGATCACATTTTGTTTACAATTGTTAGTTATCATCAAAACACATAGAGAATTAACATTCACAACAACATTTGCCGATGAAGTCAATATCTTCTTCAGGAAAGGGATCAATAAAATATGAAAGATGGAATATCACCTAAGAGGGGGGTGAATTGGGTGATTTAAAATTTCCTCGCGACACTCTGGAGCACACTCGTAAAACAGGGATAAACAGAGATGGAGAGTGAAAGAATGAACACAAGAAATTTATACTGGTTCGGTCCAAATCCTTGACCTACATATAGTCCTCAGACACTCTGGGATTTCACTATCTCAAAACTTGATTACACACTCTGTAACTCTCGAGTAATTCTCTCACTAGAACTTACTCCCCCTTACAAGTTGTAATCAAATAAACCCAATCTCAAAGGTTCCACAACCTTGAGATTCTTACAAAATGAATATATTGAAACTCTCTAAAAGAGAAAATAGATAAACACTGAAGATTATGAATATATGAAGATATTGCTTAAGAGTTTGAAACAGTAAATGCTAAAATCTTGAATTGAATTCGCAACGTTTCGGTAGTTGGAGAATTGAATGCTTCAGAATTTTATAGATGTCTTCATTAATGACCGTTGAAGTCCTTGAAAGAGCCATTGTGAGTAATGAATATTGTCGTTGAAAAACCGTTACTCGGACTCTTCACATTCTCCAAATGTTCGCCATTGTCCTCCGTTGACATTCTTTGTTCCATTTGTCTGTTGAGACTCAGCAATGAATGTGAAATAGGAATGGTCGCACGACTTTATCTTTGCTCAGAGAGTGAATTGCCAAATTGGTGTTTCGTCTTTGCTTTACATTAAATGCTCTGACACATAATTGCTTTATTGCAATTTGGTGTTAATCCTTATCAAAATCATCTGAAACTCATTAAACAGAGTTAGGAATAGTAATTGTTAGTTCTCTATGTGTTTTGATGATGACTGACAATTGTAGATCGATTCAAGCCAATATGATTTCATTGAAAGGATAAATTAAAAATCTCTTGACTCTGTTTTGACACAACTTAAATCATAGCATTTTGACTCCAGTTATGACTCTAGTTACTATGCTTGAAAAATAGATTAAAATGCTGCTTATGACTTGAGTTATCACTTAACAACTCGAGTCATCACTGTACTTCAATCTTTATAAAATGATTCTTTCGATAAGCAACTTCTGTCATCTAATATGACTCGAGTCATCCTTGACATAACTCGAGTCAACATATTGCTCTTTGCTTTTGTCTGAAGTTGATTCATAATGACTCCAATAATAACTCTCATGATTCCAGTCATGACTTGAGTTACCACAATGAAATTTCTTTCTGTCTGAAATTGCCTCACAAATGACTCCAGTCATAACTCGAGTTACCACACTGAAATTTCTTTCTGTCCGAAATTGCTTCACAAATGACTCCAGTCATGACTTGAGTTACCTCACAGAAATTTCTTTCTGACAGAATTGTTTTAACAATGACTCCAGTCACAACTCGAGTCATCACACTGCCATTTCTTTCTGGATGAATTATTTCAACAATAACTCCAGTCACAACTCGAGTCATCAAATTGCATTTGAAATATTTTGAATCATGACTCCAGTCATAACTGAAGTTATGCTTATCAGTTTTTAAAAGCTTCGTCTGCGTAATCTGATATTCTTTGGTTAATCTTTGGGTACTTCATATTATTGAATATTATTATTCCTAACCAAGTTTAATTAGTTTGCTTATGAGTTTTAGATATGATTAACAAGTTTTTAGATTTCAAATTATTATAAAGAAAATCTTGTCAGACGCATTAAATGCTTGAATAGAGTTAAAGCATGAAAAATGGAAATTGAGCTTCTAAGCAACCAAAAAGCATTCCGGCCATTCCTAGTTAACATTCTTACTGAGTCTCAACGGACAAATCAAATGAAGAATGTCAACGGAGAATAACGGCAACATCGGACGATACGAAGAAAGAGAGAGCAACGTTCAAACTCAATGGATATATTTATTATTCTCAACGGCTCATTAATCTCTCCTCAAAGTGTTAGTTCTCTAAGGGTTTTGATGATCTCCAATAATTGTAAACAAAGCATAAAGTTTTGCTCTCAAATGTGTAAAACCCACTGTAAGAGCAAAACTCGAGGTTACTGTTCAAACCTCGAGGTTTGGCCTTACGAAAAGGACTCCGGGTTTCGGGACCGAGCAAAACTCTAGGTTTCCGGAGAAACCTCCGTTTCGTCATACGGAGACTTCTCATCATTTTTTTTGAAAAATGGAAAAACTCAAGGTTCTTGTTCAAACCTCGAGGTTTTGACTTACGAGAGTCTCCTAAGTTTTGAACATTTTAAAGCCTCCAGTTTTGTGAGAAAACCTCCGGGTTTGAGCTAAATGAAGTTTTCTCAAAGTTTTTGAAATTAAGAGAAAACTCGAGTTTTGGGGACAAACCTCGAGGTTTGTCCGAGACGAAAGTATCTATGTTTTTCCAACATACAAAACCTCCAGTTTTATTCTCAAACCTCCGGGTTTTGTTTTGGCGCAAAAACTCAAGATTTTCACATTTAAGAGAAACCTCGAGTTTTGATACAAAACCTCGAGGTTTTGGCATCCGAGAGCAAACGACTTTTCACTAGTTTTGAAAACCTCCGGGTTTTACGGAAAACCTCCGGGTTTGCACTTGGCGCGATTTTGTAAAGTTTCACATTCAAAGTGAAACCTCGAGGTTTCGATAAAACCTCGAGTATTTTCCAAACGAAAGGGTGTCGCTTTTTGTTGTGTTAAAAACCTTCGGTTTTGGTTCAAAACCTCCAGGTTTGATGTTTTGGACTTAGATCACTTTCACTTGCTACAGTCCAAAACTCGAGGTTTGAAGAACAAACCTCGAGGTTTCGGCACATACTCAGAATTTCAAATTCTGCGAATTCCTTGAACCTTCTTGTTTGTTCTTAATACTTCCAATGATTAATCTCTAATGTTCCTAGATATGTTTAACCGATTTTTTAGTGAGTTTTAGATGAATTAGAGAATGTTTATTGAAGGTTCAAAGATAAAGCAAAAGTGATGTCGAACATTAAATGCAAAACCCCGAAAGTTGCATACTTTTGGGTAATCCTTCGCACACGTCTACAAAGGATTAATGTCTACCTACCACATCCAAAGCTGCTATTCCAACGGACTAATTCGCAGAGAAGTCAACCTTGAACTTCGCACTGGATTAAATGAAGATTAGTGAGAGAAGACACTATAACAACCTACAACAAATGGGATTATTAATTCAACGGTTATATGAAGAATTACAACGGTCATTTAATGATCTCGAGTATACATAGAACAACATTCAAGTCTTCAACAACTAACACATCAAATTTGAAAACACATAGCATTCAAAGTTCTTCAACCACATTTCTTTTTCACTTGTATTGTGTCTTTTGACACTTAAAGCTTTAGTGTTTATCAATATCCACTCTTAGAAAGAGTTTCTTTTCTGTATATCATTTATTGTAAAGGATCACAAGTCGGGGACTTGGTGATTGGGTTCATTGATTGCAACTTGTAAGGGGGAGTAGGTTCTAGTGAGAGAACTACTCTTGAGTACGAGTGTGTAATCAATTGAGATAGTGAAAATCCCAGAGAGTCTGGGGACTGGACGTAGGTCAAGAGATTGGACCGAACCAGTATAAATCCTTGTGTCTTGCTCTTCTACTCTTATCCTTGTTCATCTCTATTTCTAGTGTTCAAAAATAGAGGTTTTTTGAAAAAGATTTTTAAAATCCCCAATTCACCCCCCTCTTGGTGATTTAGCTCCACTTTCATTTGGTATCAGAGCAAGGTCTTCTCTGAAGAGATTAACATCTTGAGAAGGATCACTATGGAAGGTATTCTATCTGATGGAGCTTCCATCAACCGACCACCGGGATTTATTGGAGAACACTACTCATTCTGGAAAAACAAATTCAAAGTCTTCGTAATGGCTTCTGAATATGGTCTCTGAAGAGTGTTTGAAAAAGGAGACTATGTTCCTTCAACTACTAAAGATGGAGTAATAACCCCAAAGCAAGAAGAAGAATATGATGAGAATGACCAGAAGCAGATCGTTCTTAACAGCAAAGTCATTCTCATGCTCCAGAGTGCCTTAAGTCAGAGTGAATACTTTCGAATATGCTCCAAGACTTCTGCTAAAGCAATGTGGGACGCATTGGAGTTGGCTCACGAAGGAACCACTGGAGTCAAGGAGAATAGGGTTAACACCCTTATGACTGAGTACGATTTTCTTCGTATGAAGTCAGGGGAATCGATTGATGAGATCCGGCTTAGATTCACTCATCCGATCAATCAACTTGCCGCATTGGGAAAAATCTATGATGAACCGATTCAAGTCGAAAAATCTTGAACATTCTCATCAAGGAATGGGAAGCCAAGGTTACGCCATCGAAGAAGCTCATGGTGTATCAATGCAATCAGAAAGCGGCTTTATTTGGTAGCTTATCGAATATGAAGGCAAATCAAGTTCGAAAAGGGACTTGATGAAATCCATAGTAAGAGCAAAGGCATAGCTCTTAAGTCTATCAAAGAAGCTAAAGAGACATATGATGATGAAGAGGAAGATGAAGAAAAAGAACTGGGCATGATCATTCGAAGATTCAAAAGATTCTACCGAAAGGATCAAGGGTACAAGAGATTTCACAAAGGTAGCTCCAGCACTGAGACAAAGAAGCCAATTATATGTTATGAGTGCGAGAAGCCCGGCCACATCAAGTCTGAGTGTCCCCGTGAACAACAAGGACAAAGAAAAGAAGAAGTTCAACGATTCAAAAAGAAAGCCTATGTCTCGGCGATTTGGGAGATAGCTCATCGATGAAGATGAAGGCGATGAGGAAGACAAAGCGAATATCTGTTTAGTTCTTTGAAGAAGAAGAGCAACATGACAACAATGATGAGGTATACAATTCAAAACCGTCTGTGATGAATTATTTCTTGAGTATATTGTTGTTCAAACAGAATTTGAAAAACTTGCGAAAAAATATATTGTCTTGAAAAAGAAAAATTTCACTCTTGAACGAAAGTTGAAAAGCTTTCCCGTCTCGAAAATGTTGTTTGTGAAGATTGCCACGAACTCAAGAAAAAGAATTTGCATCTTACAAAGGCACTTGAGAAATTCACTAGAGGAAGTGAAATGCTCAATGTCATTTTGAAAGAACAAAAATTCATAAATGATAAATCGGAATCGGTTACAAACCAAATTTTGATAAAAGAAAAGGGAAAAAGAAATTTGGAGAAAAGAACTATTTGAACTATTTTCAAAATCGAGTTCCATTCTTCAAATCCTTTTGCACATTGCAATTATTGTAATAGAAAGGGTCATACTACTTCTTCCTATTTTCATAAAAAGGAAGGAAAGAGTAAGCCCATGGGAAACTATCAATGGGTGCTAAGGGATCTTAGAAGGTTCCTAAGACACATCTTTAATACCGGGTAATTATTTATCGGAATATTATATTTCGATAAATAATACCTATTGAAAATAGGTGAACATGTGGTTTCAAATAATAAGTAATAATTATCTTATTTTCTAAGGTAATTACTATGGAAATTAGGAGAGATAAAGAGCTAAAATGTATTTTTAGGGCATTAAATGACCTAAAAATATTATGATAAATCCCAAGAGGCAATAAAATATTTATTAAAAATTAGAAAGTATGTTGTCTCTAATTTTAGGAATTTATGGGAATATTTTCCTTGGAAAATAATGAGGCAAAATTAAGTATTATTTTGGGATCATAAGTGACCCCATGATTTTTTAATATTTTACATGGGATATAAAATACCAATGTAAGTAAAATAGTTATGAGATAATGATTTATCCTAATTAAGAAAATTATCAAAAATTAGTAAGTGGCTAATCTGGTAATTAATGGGATAATTAAGGTATAAAGTAAATGAATTAAAAATAATTTAAATAATTATTTTTAATTGGAGAAATTTGAAATTATTAAATAAATAAAAAATAAAATATTTTATGCTTAGAAAAATAAATAAAAAATAAAAGAAAAAAAAATATCATGATATTTTTGTAAAAATTGTATTATTATATAATATAGTGAATAGTAATGGAATAAATAGGAAACGGATCCTATCTAGAGAACCAAGAATAGGAATTCCAAAGTCAAGGTAAAATATTGATCAGTGAGTTTTTACCTTCAAGTGACCTCTTCCTAAGTTAATTAAGGTTCGGTAAGCGTTGCCTAATAAGACGAAATAGGGAAAAATGCGAGATATTCACATTTTGGATTTGAAGAAAATAAATTATAAGTCAACATCCCGGAGATGAGTTTATAATTATATGGACATATTTGGAATCAGTGAATTATTATCCAGAGATTGATGATTCTTAAAGCGATTCCGACACCGGACGTGTTCGACACGTTTTTAAAAAAACTTCAATTTGTTGGAACCAGTAAGGACCGAAATCTAAGTTAAATTAGATATTATTGATGAGGAAAAGAAGATCTTCAAAGTTATGAATCCATAATTTTGAGATTTCTCCGAAGAGACAGCGAAACGGAGACCGAAGGGGAAAATGCGCGAACCGGCCATAAAGCAAGTTGACTCACCATTTTTGGACCAATTGTTTGCTGCCAAATCAGCCTTGAATGTCAACCAACATGCTGCATGGCTAGGAATTAAACACCATTATGCTTTGATTTTACTTGGTTATAAGGTAAGAGAAAATTACAAGATTTGGAATATGGAAATTACCAAAGTGGCACAATTTTTGCCTATATAAAGGCATGAGCACCTTCTTCATTTCTCACACCAAAAATCTGCCTCTTAGAGAGAAGCTCTGGAGAAAGTCTGAGCAAAGTCTGGGTAAGTTCTTCGGTCCCTGGTCTTTAGTTTCGGTAGTTCTTTCGGTAGATATAGTAGGAATGCTAGATTTATCTTTAATTTTTCAAGATAGTCTAGATATCATATTTAGGGGTAAGTATGATATATATTTCGAAAATATGATGAGGGAAAAGATCTGTCAAAATTCTGGAGAGATAGAAATGCAAATAAATGCTCTGCGAAATTCCGCCAAATAGGGGTACTAGGGGCAAAATAGTAATTTTTGCCCAAATGGCCTGTTATGATGCCAAATGTTGATAAACGTTGTCCTAATAGGATATCTGAGATAATCGTACCGCTGTCGAGCCGCTGTTGTGCCGCCGTTGTACCGCTGTTTTTCCCGCTGTCGGAAATTTGCCGTTTTCCGTAAAAGTACCGTTTTCCGTCAACAAAGGTACGTCCGCGTACTGTAACATTAACTCTGATATTTATGGTATGCGTATATGTGCTATGTGTATTGCTTGCGTATAGTTGTTATGTTGCCTAAGTGCAAATAGATGTTAGAGTATAAGCGTATGTACGGGAGCGATATATCTGCATTGGTTAAATGGAGCGATATGTCCGTACGCCGGGAGCGATGTGTCCGTACTGCCGGGAGCGATATATCTGCATTGGTTGTGTGTGATAATGCTTGGAAGCAATATATCCGTATTGGTTGCGTGTGTAGTATATCATTATTGGGCTCACGTCTTGTTAATGTTGTGATTGTCGTAGTCCATATATTGTGTACGTAAATATGAGGTTAACCGTTACACGAGGTTCATGGACATTGAACCTCGGCTCTTAACATAGCATCGGGTTCGGGAGGACTAAGTACCGAGGAGAAAGGCAAGCGAGCGCATAGAGATCCTAGCTTAAGATCTCTTCCATTGACACGGCATGGCGTGTTGCATTGGGAGACACTTTTGTTGTTATTCACCTTAAAAACTCTCGGTCATTGTACCGTTTTTGTAAATCACCAGGACTTACGGCATTTATAAATATATGTATCAGTTACTCAATCGCTCCGATGCTCTACTCTGATGAAAAAAAAAATATACTGCTTTTGAAAATGGGATGTTACACATACTAACCCCAAAGGACCCAAGAAAAGATGGGTACCTAAGACTTGATTTGCTGTGTCTTGCAGGTTTGTCTAAGAGCATCAAATCCCAACAAGTGATACATTGATAGTGGATGCTCAAGACATATGACGGGAGACCAATCCAAGTTTGCTTCAATCAAGCCCAAAGATGGTGGCAAGGTGACCTTTGGTGGCAACCAATCTGGAAAGATTCTTTGGAATTGGTGAAATTGGCAACAATGAAGGACCACAAATCAAAGATGTCTACCTTGTTGAAGGACTATGCCACAATCTCCTCGGTGTAAGCCAAAGCACCGATAAAGGTAACTTAGTTATCTTTGATTCTGAGGAATGCTTGATAGTAAGCAAGGATGTTCTCTCTTTAGAAAATATTAAATCAAAGGCTTTATTCAGAGCTCCTAGAGATGGAAATTGTTATACACTTAATCTCTCTAGAAATGGCTCTGGTTCTGAAAAATGTTTTGTTAGTAATCTAGATTATAGTTGGCTATGACACAAGCGATTAGCTCATGTCAATATGATCCAACTTGACAGATTACTTAAAAAGGATTTAGTTATTGGCATTCCAAAACTTCAATTTAAAAATGACATGATTTGTGATGCTTGTCAAAAAGGAAAACAAACCAAATCTTCTTTCAAATAGAAAAATGAAGTTTCAACTAATAGACCACTCCAACTACTTCATATGGATCTAGTTGGACCAAATAGAGTAAAAAGCCTTGGTGGCAATCTTTATACCTTGGTCATAGTTGATGACTTTTCTCGATTTTCTTGGACTATTTTCTTATCATCGAAAGATGAAACATTTGATCAATTTGTCTGTTTTGCCAAGAAGGTCCAAAACGAGAAAGGGTTCTCAATTTCAGGCATTCAAACTGATCATGGAGGAGAATTCGAAAACCACGCATTCGCTGAGTTCTGTGATAGCAATGGAATAGATCACAACTTCTCGGCCCCAAGGACTCCACAAACAGAATGGTGTTGTAGAAAGGAAGAATCGAGTCCTCCCGAGATTGCAAGAGTAATGCTAAATGAGAACAACACTTCTCAAGTGTTACGGGCGATGCAATGAGTACACTTGATATATCTCTAATCGGGCTTATCTCCGGAAGAAGTTGAACAAGACTCCCTATGAAATTTACAAGGGAAGAAAGCCAAATTTGGGTCATCTGCATGTGTTTCATCCACAACAATGGTAAGGACAACTTGGGAAAGTTTGATTCCAAGGCAGATGAAGGTATATTTTTGGGCTATTCAAATAGGAGTAAAGCTTATAGAGTTTTTAATACTCGTACTCGAATTGTTGAAGAGTCTATGCATGTTGTTTTTTACGTGAATCCAAAACGATAAATCCTTGGATGATGAAGAAGAAAATGTTTTCAAAAACCAATTCTTTTCGAAAACTACTCCTGCGTCTATTGAAAATCCTGAAAATGTTTTTGAGGCTGATCCCCAAAACAATCTTGAAAATCCTGATCAGTCTCAGCCTAGAGCTTGGAAGTTCATAAGGAATCACCCTTTGGACCAAGTAATAGGTGATGCAAGTCAAGGAGTAAGAACCAGAAACATCACTTTAAATGAAGTAATTTTCTCTGCATTCATATCTCATATTGAACCTTCTAAGATAGATGAAGCCCTTTCAGACAATAATTGGGTAATAGCTATGCAAGAGGAGTTGCACAATTTGATAGGAATCAAGTTTGAGATTTGGTACCTAGGCCCAAGGACCATCCGGTCATTGGCACCAAATGGGTATTCAAAAACAAACGAGATGAATCGGCAATCATTGTCCGTAACAAGGCAAGATTGGTTGCTAAAGGCTATAATCAAGAAGAAGCAATTGATTATGAAGAAACTTATGCTCCAGTGGCAAGATTGGAAGCCATAAGAGTTCTTCTAGCCTTTGCTTGTGTCAAAGGATTCAAGCTCTATCAAATGGATGTAAAAAGTGCTTTTCTAAATGGTTTTATTCAAGAGGAAGTTTATGTAGAACAACCTCATAGTTTTCAAGATGATCATCATCCAGATCATGTTTATCGTCTCAAAAAGGCATTATATGGTCTTAAGCAAGCTCCTAGAGCTTGGTATGAGCGACTAAGCAAGTTCCTTCTTGATCAAGGATTTATTAGGGGAAAAGCAGATACAACTCTTTTCATAAAGAGTAATAAGCTTGGTGAAATTTTAATTGTTCAAATATATGTTGATGACATTATATTTGGTGCTTCTAATGATGATTTGTGTGAAGATTTTGCTAAGAGTATGCAGGGAGAGTTTGAGATGTCCATGATGGGAGAACTCAACTATTTCCTTGGTCTGCAAATTAAATAAAGAAAAGATGGAATCTTCATATCTCGAGACCAAGTATCTCAATGATCTGTTTGAAGAAGTTTGGGATGGATCAATGCAAAGGAGGCGACACCCCAATGAGTTCCACTGCCTCATTGGATGCTGATGAAGAGGGCAAGGACTTTAATATTACAAGATATAGAGGGATGATTGGATCATTGCTCTATTTGACTGCAAGTCACCCAGACATCCAATTCAGTGTGGGAATGTGTGCAAGGTTTTAGTCTGCTCCAAAGGAGTCACATGCTGAATATGTGAAGAGGATATTCAGATATCTTGCTGACACAAAGACCCTTGGATTGTGGTTTCCCAAAGGTCAACCAGAACATTCAGTGGCATATTCAGATTCAGACCATGCTGGGTACAAGACTGATAGAAAGAGCACAAGTGGCCAATGTGAATTCTTTGGTGGCTCACTTGTATCCGGTTTAGCAAGAAGCAAACCAGTGTGGCTGTGTCCTCTATAGAAGCTGAATATGTAGCTGCCTCAAGTTGCTGTGCTCAAGTTTTATGGCTCAAGCAACAACTATCTGACTTGGGAATCAACTTGAAGGAGATCCCAATATTGTGTGACAACACAAGCACAATAAGCTTGGCAAAGAATCCAGTTCAACATACTCGGACCAAGCATATTGATGTGAGGCATCATTTCATAAGGGATCATGTTCAGAAGAGAGATGTCAAAGTCATGTTCATCCCAACTCATCTTCAACTTGCTGACATCTTCACCAAACCATTGGCTAATGAGCAATTCAATTTTATAAGAAGAGAATTGGGAATGGTAAATCCCAATGAATTGTAAGTATTCATTACTCAATGTTAGTTATGGTTTTAATGATTTAAAATTACTAACTTAAGCTTCGGAGTGTCTAGACATATTTTATGCAGGATATTAGAAAATATTGGTTTTGCTGTCAAGAAGCAAAACCTCGAGGTTTTGGAGAAAACCTCGAGGTTTGGTCGCAGATTGTCGGGGTCAGAGAACAACGAGATTTTTACCAAGGATGAAACCTCGAGTTTTCATTAGAAACCTCGAGTTTTCATAAGACAGAGATATCGAGTTTTTGAAGAATTTCAAAACCTCGAGGTTTTGGAGAAAACCTCAAGTTTTGCGCGACGTTTCAAAGGCTCACGAACACCTTTGAAGTCCGGGTTGGTAAACATTTATCAAACCTCGAGGTTTGGCTTGAAACCTCGAGTTTTGTCTCAACTATATATATGTGATATTGTTTATGTTCTTCAAAACTCTACCTAAAACTCTAGGTTTAGCCTCGTCTTTCACTCTTCTCTCTGATTTCTTCGTCCCTCGCCCTGCATTCTTCTGCAAAACTCTCCAATGGCTTCGAAATCACACCCACATGAAGTACACACCTCCGATTCGGACCATGAAGAATCAAATTCCTTGTTCTTACCCAAAATGTTGGAAACATTTGAATCATCAAATCTAAACCTCGCTCCACTACCTTCTTCTCAATCTCAACACAATCGACCTAAGAGGATGAAATCCTTCCCCCAGCGCTACAAATATGGGGTCAATAAACACAGATATGGAGTTCCTGTGTATCAATCATTTCTTTCGTCCACAGCGACAGGATTTGTGATTAAGGACCATTCTGAGGTTTCACAAGAACTGTCTGGCTCCAAGGTATCTGAAGAAACTCCTGCTTTATTTGAAATCTACAATCACACTTCAGCTCCTAGAGATTTTCATAATCAACCTATTCACCTGTCCAGAGACGATGCCATTAGATTTAAAGAACAGCTCGGTCATAAAACCTTTTGCCCATCAGTTTATGTTGATTTGGTCAAATTAAAGGAGGAATGCAACATAGACCTTATTCCCTGGCTCAAAAAATTTGAACCCCTACTTTCCATTAGGGCCTCCTACAGCCCCACTCTTATTAAATTATTTTACCATTACATGGAATATGATAATCTTTTTGATAGCCATGGCCATCTACTAGAAGAAAGAATTTCCACAACTATCGGGGATCACAAGATTGTTTTATCCCCTTCCTATCTTAACTCTCTTCTACAAATTCCAAATCCTCCATCAGAAGCAATACTTAGCTATACCGCTAGACAGATTTATGCTTTATTAAAACCCAACGAGTCAATTCCTGAAGGGTCCAACATTCTGAACTTTTCACCCATATCCATGCCTCCTAGGCATCGAGCTATCTGGTACATTTATGCCAGAAATCTCATTCAGAAAAATGGTCAGTTCACTCGTTTCTCATAGGAAGATTATCCTCTTTTTGCCTCTCTCATTGACCATGTACCATACAATATTGGTCACTGGATCTTTCAAGAAATGGCAAAATTTCGTTTCACCCTCAGAAAGTCTTCTTAGATTCCTTTCGCAAGTCTTATCTCAGTCATCCTGTTTCATGAGAAGATTTGGTACCTACCCATGATTGACCGGCCGAGCACCCTACACGGTTTGATAAACATATCTTAGATCTCTTGGGCATTTCCTTCAACACTGAGTCAAATCAATCAGAATCTTCTTCTCGCCCTCTTATTTCTCATTCCATTTTTCTTACCTTCTTCCACTCATCTTCTTCCACTGGACCCTCTCTCTAAGCTTCAACCTTAATTTTGAAGATGACAAAGGGGGAGAGAATTGCAAGGATTAGAGTTTGAGTTTTAGAAAGAGTTTTGAGTTTTAGAAGTGTTTTAGAGAACTTTGAAATTATGTCTCTAATTCTAATGTTATTTTGATATGTTGCTAATATGATATCTTGTAATATCTTCTAGTTTGTGAAATATAAGTTGTGATCTTTGTGTTTCAATTATGCTTCTTCTGTTGCTCATTTCTGATATCCTCCTGTTTACTTTGCCAAATGAGCATTTCACAAATTATCAACTGCAAAAATTAAACTCTTTCAAAATCTCAAGAATGTTTGTTTACAAGTGTTGTCATCATAAAAAAGGGGGAGAATGTTAGTTCTCTAAGGGTTTTGATGATCTCCAATAATTGTAAACAAAGCATAAAGTTTTGCTCTCAAATGTGTAAAACCCACTGTAAGAGCAAAACTCGAGGTTCTTGTTCAAACCTCGAGGTTTGGCCTTACGAAAAGGACTCCGGGTTTTACGGGTGAGCAAAACTCTAGGTTTCCGTGAGAAACCTCCCGGTTTCGTCATACGAGACTTCTCATCGATTTTTCGAAAAATGGAAAAACTCGAGGTTCTTGTTCAAACCTCGAGGTTTTGACTTACGAGAGTCTCCTAAGTTTTGAACATTTTAAAGCCTCCGGTTTTGTGAGAAAACCTCCGGTTTGAGCTAAATGAAGTTTTCTCAAAAATTTTGAAATTAAGAGAAAACTCGAGTTTTGGGGACAAACCTCGAGGTTTGTCCAGACAGAAAGTATCTATGTTTTTCCAACATACAAAACCTCCAGTTTTATTCTCAAACCTCCAGGTTTCTGTTTTGGCGCAAAAACTCAAGATTTTCACATTTAAGAGAAACCTCGAGGTTTTGGCATCCGGAGCAAACGACTTTTCACTAGTTTTGAAAACCTCCGTTTCGGAAAACCTCCGGGTTTGCACTTGGCGCGATTTTGTAAAGTTTCACATTCAAAGTGAAATCTCGAGGTTTCGATAAAACCTCGAGTATTTTCCAAACGAAAGGGTGTCACTTTTTGCTGTGTTAAAAACCTCCGGTTTTGGTTCAAAACCTCCGGGTTTGATGTTTTGGACTTAGATCATTTTCACTTGCTATAGTCCAAAACTCGAGGTTTGAAGAACAAACCTCGAGGTTTCGACGCATACTCAGAAATTTCAAATTCTATGAATTCCTTGAACCTTCTTGTTTGTTCTTAATACTTCCAATGATTAATCTCTAATGTTCCTAGATATGTTTAACCACTTTTTTAGTGAGTTTCGGATGAATTAGAGAATGTTTATTGAAGGTTCAAAGATAAAGCAAAAGTGATGTCGAACATTAAATGCAAAACCCTAAAAGTTGCATACTTTTGGGTAATCCTTACGCACACGTCTACAAAGGATTAATGTCTACCTACCATATCCAGTAGCTGCTATTCCAACGAACTAATTCGCAGAGAAGTCAACCTTGAACTTCTGCACAGTTGGATTAAATGAAGATTAGTGAGAGAAGACACTATAACAGCCTACAACAACTGGATTATTAATTCAATGGTTATATGAAGAATTACAACGGTCATTTAATGATCTCTGAGTATACATAGAACAACATTCAAGTCTTCAACAACTAACACATCAGCTGAAAACGCATAGCATTCAAAGTTCTTCAACCACATTTCTGTTTTCACTTGTATTGTGTCTTTTGACACTTAAAGCTTCGGTTTATCAATATCCACTCTTAGAGAGAGTTTCTTTTACGTATATCATTTATTGTAAAGGATCACAAGTCGGGGACTTGGTGATTGGGTTCATTGATTGCAACTTGTAAGGGGGAGTAGGTTCTAGTGAGAGAACTACTCTTGAGTACGAGTGTGTAATCAATTGAGATAGTGAAAATCCCGAGAGTCGAGGACCGGACGTAGGTCAAGAGATTGGACCAAACCGGTATAAATCCTTGTGTCTTGCTCTTCTACTCTCATCCTTGTTCATCTCTGTTTTTAGTGTTCAAAAACAGAGGTTTTTTGAAAAAGATTTTTAAAATCCCCAATTCACCCCCTCTTGGTGATTTAGCTCCACTTTCACAAAGGTCATTAATTGCAAGCATCTATAAAAGCTAGAAGCATTCAAGTCTCCAACCACCAAAACTCTGCGCATTCAATTAGCGATTAAGAGCATTTATTGTTTCTACTCTAAGAGTTGATATCTTTGGATATATCAATCTTCAGTGATTATTAATCTTCTCTTTTAGAGAGTTCTTTATTGATTATCCTCTTTGTAAGAATCTCAAAGTATTGGGACTTTGGGATTGGGTTATTTGATTACAACTTGTAAGGGGGAGTAAGTTCTAGTGAGAGAATTACTTCGTGAGTTACAGAGTGTGTAATCATTTGAGTTAGTGAAAAACCCAGAGAGTCTGGGGACTGGACATAGGTCAAGGATTTAGATCGAACCAATATAAATCCATTGTGTTCAATCTCTCTTACCCTTACTCTGTTCATCCATGTTTCACACTTTATAAACAAAGCATTTTTGCGAGAAAATTTTATAAATCCCCAATTCACCCCCTCTTGGTGATATTCCGTCTTTCAATAATGAGTGATGATATGAAGTAGATAAATCATACTTAGAGATTTAAGAAGTTCGGAGACAGAGATTTGTAAATAGAGATTAGATTGACTCAAGTTAAACTGATGTGGCTCAAGTCGAGTTCATCCTCTTTCAAAAAGACAATTTGAAAGATAAAGCACAGACTCCAGTTAACTAAGGTCTGCTTGAGTTTAGTCCCAAACTCGAGTCACCAAAACCAGGCTCGAGTTCATTTTCTTTTGAAAATAAATTATGAAGATGATTCTGCGAAGATCTAACTCGAGGCTTTGAAACTTGGCTCGAGTCCATGTCTAAACTCAAGTCTCATAAGACTGGCTCGAGTCAAAAACCAATTTCATAAAAGGTTATTGAGAGACATTTCATAAATGGTTTGAAAACTTCTCCTAACTCAAGTCACTAAGTGATGGCTCGAGTTAGCAAGGTATATTTGAATACAACGTTTAAATCCCAGGCTCGAGTCACTAATCTCAGACTCGAGTCCTTTAACCTTGAATTCAAAAATTCTTTTAAGTTCACAAAGATTGACTAGAGTCATCAGGCATTGGCTCGAGTGTACATCGTGGCTCGAGTCACTAATGTATGGCTCGAGTCAAGAAGGTATTCTGGCTCAAGTCATACAAGTCGTGGCTCGAGTTTGACAACCCAAACTCGAGTCAATTTGACAACAAATGTGATAGTATGTTTTGATTCAATTTTGGTCAAGTTAAAAACATTTTTGGCTTGAATCAGCGACCATACTAAATTTACAATTGCCAGTTATCATCAAAACACATAGAGAACTAACAAAATCAAACATTTGTAACATCAAAGCCAGAAAAATCATTAACTTGCGTGCTAAGTTAAAAAATAAAATAAAATTATATAGTCGTACAAAATTGTTGAAATACACATTTACCTCTTGAGTGAATTCAGTCATGCCTAATGTGATAATGTTCAATATGTGTCTCAACACATAAAGGCTACATAATTTGGATCCCGATGGCTTCCTACGAGTCTAAAAGAGAATATGACATAATTAATACTAAATAGAGCATAGCTTATTGACTAAGTTCATAAAGCATACAAATATGTACTAACCTTTGGTGTGATCCATTTTGGGTCTTTGAACTTATGCACAGCTTACCACCACCAACGTGTCGGAATGTCCTCATTGTCTTATCATCAAAATCACAAATTATTGATTTATCATTGTTGTATTGCTTTTTCAGTTAGTGCAAGCAACCTATGAATTCTCTATTGTTTAGCACTCTTACACACTAAAAGAAATTGTGATGTTTATGATCAAAATTTCACTCTCATGCACATAAGCAGATTCAAAGTGTGAACACCTGAATTTAGAAGAAAATTTAAGAATTTGACATGAGTTCAATTAAACAATATATGGATGATGTTATGTACACTCCAACAACAACTATTATGAGAAAAAAAAATTCTGCACAAGTGCAGAGTCAATGCAAATTCACTCATAAATTCAGAGTCAGCTGCACTCAACAATTACAACTTAGTTTAATAGTTAGCAAGTTCTCAAGCTCATACGAAATAACAGCTCAAATTTTGACCAAAAGAATTGTTTTCAATTTGCAATCAGGTTCAGAAAGCTAAGTGCAGAGTTCATATTCAATTTAATGCACAAACTCAGAGGAATATATAGCAAAAAAATAGTTTGAAGATTTCAACAAAATAAGCTCAATTATAGCGGGAGAAAATCAGTTAACACTCAGATTTAGCTATGTCATCAACAACAGCAACAATTCAATCCAATTTTCAATGATTACAAAAATATGCTATTACAGTTAATGATACATACAAGATAGAACACTCTTACGAGTTCATGGTCTTCTTCAATTCATTACCTGGTTTGTAGTGAATGTAACATAAGACGACGATGGTATAACTCTTCTTGCATAAGAGCACCAACTGCCAATGATCACTGAAAAAAAAAGCCTTTATCCAACTGTTAATGACAAGATCTATTTATTTGTAGAATTTGAACTATGGATAGTCACAAAATGTCTAAGCAAAGCATACAGAACAATAATGGTGCCAAGAATGCAATTGCTAAAGGTATAAAAATAAAAATAACTAAATATTTGGAGTTAGCTATCAAACAGTACCAATAGCTTGGCCATAATTGAAAACAAAATTTTCTTCTTACCCATCCACATGTGGTGCCAAGAAACACTCATGTTTGGTTTCACTGAGCCTCTTTGATAAGTATGTGTGTCTAATAGAAGCAGTTATCTCTCTTTTTGTTATTTGGACTGGGCACATGAATCCAAATCATTGCTTTTTTCCTAAGGAAACCAACCTACAATTCATGTACCAACAATAACGCAAGCACACAAATTATAATGGCTTAATTATATTGTTAAAATATTTACACGACAAGAATAAAATTATATTAAAAATACTTGGACAATTCCTACCGTAAGCTCCTATTTAGGAGCTATCAGGGACATTAAATCCTCCCTATCAAGAAAAGCCGGTACCGCTGACTTGCATGCAACTGCATTTGTAGGCCACGATCTTGTGAAATATGTATCATATGCCATAATAATCACTTTTTGCATAGCATTTAACTTAGGCTTATAAACTTGTTCAGTGGATGGAGCTATAATTGGGGTTTTGATTGGGGTTTTCTTATCTTGATTAGAAACAAGGTTCTTTGGCCACAAGATAAAGGTACCTTTGACATCACTCATAATCTTTAGATCACTAGTTGGGATAGGGACAGGTGCATCAACAATGATAACCTTTTCACTGACACTCTGACTTGATTATCTTGTATTTTTTGGTGGTGTACAGTTGATCCTAAGTTATGGATACTTCCATGTGCAATTAATCATCTCAGAGGTTCCTCCACAAAAAGGTCACAAGGTTCAGCAATACCAGGACCCTGTGATGACTGCCCAATAATGCAACAACTCCTTTTAGTGCTCTGCATGGGTGCAAGTGAATGCACCTTGGGAATACTAGTCTCTTGACGTGAGCTCACAATCATTATCATTTTGTCCTTCATCTTGCTCATCTGGGCTTCTGTTATTGCATCAAGTGAAGCTTCTGCCTCTGCCTTTGCTTGCGCCGTTGCTTCCATCCTCACAGTGGTCAACATATGTTCCATCATCTCCCTAGTCACCCTATTAGAGGAATGTCATTTGGATGATCCAAAGTAATCCCTTGTGTTTACCCGTCCTCCAACTCCCCTAAAATGACCTGGATGATCATGTTTTCCCATTGCAATATTTAGAATATCATTTCTCTCGTCTGACACGAATGATCCCTCTGCTTGTTTTTTTTTGAAATTCCTCCTATAAGATACAGATAACGCGAAGCTTAGTAATGAAACTTGTTTAGTAACTAAAAAAATAATAATAACGATACTTACAATCTTTTCAGTAACTATATGAGTTTGTTCACTCGTATAAGTCCCACTCCTCTTTTGGCATACAACCATTTTTCTTCACGATGTATTGGAGATGGTGGAGAAAGAACAACAGAAGGATTGGATTAAGCTTCTTCTTCCAATCTCTTTCGCTTGACCGCCATAAACTCTTTTTCAACATTTTCATAATTGCCACGAGACATTGTATGAGGGCAATCATTATTTCTACCATTCTCTTGTGCTTTTTCCATTTTTTGTTGTGAATAAGAATTTAAAACAAATATTAATTATGAATTCAGTAAAGCTCAACTAACATATCTAGCCAAAGCAATTGAGTATATCATTACATTACTTGGGAAAAATAACCACAATACAGAAGGCTTATTTGGCTTCTACAAAAAATTAAAACAATCTAGAAACCATTCATAACTTATAACTTACAACATAACACTTAACCATTCGTAACTATAACTTAACTATTCTTTTCTAAAATCCCAACTTTAAATCAATGCTACCTTTCACTCAAATTGGTTGGCTATCCTAATAAATATTTACTTTCTTTTGTTAGCTTTTAGTTTTATGTTTTGATGATAACAAGACTTGTAAAACGAAAGAGGTTTTAACTCTGAGAAATATCAAATATGAAAAAGCTTACTTGAGCACACCTAAACTTACTTGAGCATGATACTTGCTTGAACAAATAAGTGATTACTCAAGCAAGGTTTTTTATTCTTGTTGTTGCCCTTGTTTGTCATCTTACTTAAGCATGCGTTTATTCTTACTCAAGCATGAATGTCCTTACTCGAGCATGGAGATGCTATACTCGAGCACTATATTTGAGCAAGCACTTTGGGTTACTCAAGCATAAGTACTAACCTCTTCAATTGCAGCATTGTGACTCGAGCATGGAAATGCTCTACTCGAGCAAGGTCTTGAGTTTGCTCGAGCATGAATGTTCTGTGAAATTAATCTCTTTGTTTCATGATGTTACTCGAGCAAGGAGATCTTGTACTCGAGCATATATATCTTGTTAACTAATGGTTTGCCTTTTACAGCAGTTGCTCGAGCATGATTTAATCTTTACTCGGGCATGGTACTCGAGCAAAGATAATGAGATACTTGAGCATATTCATCCTAATGACTTATGCTTTATTTTTTAACAGTGGTTGCTCAAGAACACAGAAGTCTTACTTGAGCATGATACTCGAGCAACACCATATGATTACTTGAGTAAGCTTATCAGTTGAACTATTGTGTGAAGGAAATCTAAATGTTTCTTGAGTAGACTAAGTGGTACTTGAGCAATGTTCTTCCAGTACATTCAAACACTTCGTCTTCTTCGCCTTCGTAAATACAAAATATCCTATTAACATTTGATTTCATCTGAACACTACTCATTATTATTTTCAATGCTATTAAACATATTTGCTAGTGAGTTTCAAATTGTTAATGAAAAGGTTTCGTGCAAATCTTCAAAAAGCAACGAATGTGTCAAAGCATTAAATGTGTTGCAGAAAACATAGGACTCACATGGAATGAAATTCAGAGCAGGTCAAATGATCATTGCTTCATACACCTATTTTGACGAAAGCGATAGCGACTCTTCCTTGGTCAACTACTGACCAAAGGCATGAAGATTGTCGACAGCGATACGTGTAACATCCTAGATTTTTAGGATTTAGAGAGTCAGTTGTGGTTTAATTGGTAAAAGAAAATAATAATAATAATAATAATTATAATATTGTTAGTTCCCTATTAGTGTTTTGATGATGATTAAGGTTGAAACGAATGTATGTTCAAGTAAGATAAGCAAAATAACTTTAACTCAGTCAAAATCACGTTTTATCAGAAATATTATTTTGCTGTCACATTGGCTCGAGCCAATGTTGCAGACTCGAGCCAAAAACTTAGAAAACTATCGCGGAATAGTGTGTTGACTCGAGCGATAAAAGACAACCTCGAGTCTAGATCTAGCCTCGAGCCAGGATAATCAGTGACTCGAGCCAAAGGTTTTTTAATTTCAAAACATTTTCCGAAGAAAGATTCAATTAACTCGAGCCTTCAAAAGGATTGCCTCGAGTCTATGACTTGACTCGAGCCAGACCTTTTAGCAACTCGAGCCAAAGACATAAAATTGAAAATAATGTTCTAAGACTTAAGGTGACTGTTACATTCAAAATTTAATCATGACTCGAGCCTGCTTATCTGCCTCGAGTGTAGATACTAACTCGAGCCTTAGAATTTTCCTCAAGTCTAACTCTTCATTGTTTCTGATCAATCTACTAAGATTGACTCGAGCCTGGAACATTGCTACCTCGAGGTTATGGCTAGACTCGAGCCAAGGTATTTGCTGCCTCGAGTTGAGTAGCTTTTTCAAACTATCTTCTTGGCTTCTGCGATGCCTCGCCTCGAGCCTGAGTAAATGATGACTCGAGCCAAGTTCATCTCTATTTTTCGATTTCTTATCTATGATTTGTAATTTCTTGAATGATCTTATGTATTCTTCATATCATCTATCATCTATGCTCTTAATCTCATTTAACCAGTTTGAAAAGTGAGTTTCAAATGATTAGAACAAGCATTAACTCGTATTTTGAATAAAGCAAAACCACCTGTCAGAGCATTTAATGTAGTTTACATGATCGAGATCCTCTGTGGACAAACATACCTCTGAGCATTGAAAGACATTTTTGAAGATGATTATTTCATTCTCTTTGCTGTGCTTCCAACGGTCATATATGCAGGAACAAAAGAATAAAAGAATATTACGACATGATTATTCGGATTTACGTGCTTCATCTCTAACGGACATATTAGAGTCTCAACGGATATTTCTTCAAGCTTCTCAACGGACATAAATGAACTCATCTATAAATTCCTGAAGCTTTGAATTCTCAACTACCGAAACGCTGTGCATTCAACTTGAACTTATTGCAATTTGCTGTTTCAACTGTTTCATTAATATCTTCGAATATTCTACTGTACTTCAGTGATTAACATTTATCTACTCGGTGAGTAAGTGAGGAGTTCTAAAAAAACATTTAATTCTTTTAGTTGTCAAAATCTTAAGGTTGTGGAACCTTAAGTGAGGGTGTATCAATTACAACTTGTAAGGGGGAGTGAGTCCAAGAGTGAGAGGATCATCCTTCGTTTACAGAGTGTGTAATTATCTTTGGAAGATTAGTGGAAATCCCAAGGTGTGCTTGGGGACTGGATGTAGGTCGAAATATTAGACCGAACTAGTATAAATTGATCTGTGTCCATTTTCTCTTCTCACACTTGCATTTCTCTTCAGTTCGCAAATTTTTTTTTTAGTCACCTATTCACCCCCCCTTCTAGGTGATATTCCAATCTTCAAATATAAAAAATAATTTAAAGTTAATTAATTAATGGATAAGAATAACAAGAAAAAGAAAATATGTAGAGGAAATATCTTCATGAAATAATCTGATCTATATCTAAATAAAAAAAAGAAAGAGATAAGAGAGAAAAATAATTATATATTATTATATCTCTAAAATAATAACATTTTAATAAGAGAGCCAAACCTTAACCCTACTCCTATAAAATCCTTTTACTACTCACACCTCCCATAATCTTAATGCGGCACACTAGGCTCTCAGCTTTTCTCCACTCTCCACTTTTCTCCGCTCTTAGTCGTCGCACCACTCCACTCACAGTCACACAAGTGCACTTCATTTTCATTGTTATCTTCTGCTAATGTCTTGTCAACTCCATCTTTGGATGTCTTTTTCTTTCTTTTCTTGAATACTGTTATTGGTCTTGTTAAACAAAACAAAACAAAAATTCAAACTTCCTTTTGTTTGTTCGGTATCTTAGCTCATCTATTCATGAGTATAGACCCCACATGCCTTCCCATCATTAGTGTTTGTATATGGTAAACCCACTGCCCAATTTTTTTCCCCTCAGCTTTCATGTTTCAGTTCCCCAGCTTCCCATTTTTTTCAACCAATAATGTCATATTGTTATATGTATGGATGTGTCGTGTGTGTACCTTGATCCGCAAACCTTTTCACACCCATTGTACTTTTCTTTGCGAATTATGACAACAGGTTTTACCTTTTCAGCATTTTACTCATCATATATCTTTCTCTCTTTCTACATATATACACTTATAGAACTTTTTACCCATTTGTGCCTATTATATTTATTAGCTACTGTTCTCAAAATTTGTTCTTATACTTCCATGACAAATGCCTTTTTCAGCAACAAACAAATAATTAAATATATTAGGTTCTCATGTTCAAGTATAAGACAATTTCTGTTTTCAGTAAGACATAAATTTTAATAAGAAATATCTTGGTTTAGATAGTTAAGTTATATTTTCAGAGGGTAGCTTTAAAGTTATGCTCAAGTTTTAGTGTAGCTTTATAATAGTTTTAACTAGTATATTATAGATATTTATGTGTGTGATTTGTAGACTTTTATTAAGAGGTTTGGAGTAGCTTTTGTGTGATTACCTATATGATAGGAAGCAACAGGTAACTCTGAATTTTCTTCCATATGCATGTGAATTGTGTATGATTGTGAATGACTATTTTTTACTAAAAATTTATGGATTGAATTATTTGTATATGTGTATGTATTATAAATTTATATTTTTTATGTGGAAGCATGATTTACTGTACCTTATCTTTTCTTATTCTCCTGAAGATGTCCTTCTTTTCTTATTCTCCTTAAGATAATTGAATGGTACTTCATAGTAGTCCATTCTTGAGACAACATGTATTCCTTTTACGGGTATCCATTGCTTCTTATGATTTGACTTTGTAATTCTAGCAATGGGTGATCCAAGAGTTCTATTATTTGATATAGATGCTATGATGTTCTTCATATGTGCATGAGAAAATCTTGGCTTCTTGTTCATCTTCTCTGTACCCTTATGTCCATTGATTTTAGAATCATCCTTCAAATGTAAAGCACTAGATGGATATTTCAGTACCCACTTATACTTGGGTCCTTCATGTTGGATATGATTAGTTTTGATGATGTCTTATATAGACGCCATTATTAAGAGCAAAAAGCTTGTATACTATATTTATCTCCTACATTGACTAACTATTATATATTTAATGTAGATTAAGTTGAATTATAAAGATTAATCAAGAAGGAGATAAGAGGTTACAGAAAGAAAAAGAAGAACTTGTAGAGAATATCAAGAGAAGAGAAGAAAGAAAGAAAGAATTGAATTGTGGAAAATGATCAAGGAAGAAGAGAAGAGAAGAAAGAAAGAGTTGGTTTATGAAGAATAATCAAGAGAAGAAAGAAATAGTTAAGTTATGGAGAATGATCAAGAGAAGAAGAAAGAAAGAAAAACTTGCTTAATGGAATGAGAAAATCATTATACAGGCTCTTAGATTGATTCTAGAAGTCTCAACGATGATATGGAAGTTAGAATGGCTCAAATCGGAGTTAAAATAAGCAAAATCAAACTTCGGGATGAATTAACTCGAGCTAGGATGTCTAGACTCGAGTTAGAATGGTTTCTATAGTGTTTTGGGCATCTGGTACAAGTTGACTCGAGCTAGAAAATCATTGACTCGAGTCAGGGCCTTGACTCGAGTCAGCCATATTGCTGAATCGAGCCAACAGTGATTTTCAAGTCATTTTCGCACTCTGGAACGAGTTGACTCGAGCCAGGCTTCAGTTGACTCGAGTCAGGTGTGTTTTCAGCAACTATGCTCTACTTTGTTTCACGTTCAGCTCGGGTGAGGTCTGGTAATTCGATGATATCTCCCAAACCAAAGATCGGATTGAGGTGAAACTAGTGGCATATGAAACTAGACTCCCAATGCGTCATTTTGATATACAATTCAAGCCCAAATGAGTTTATATGAGAGAGCGATGAATTTTACAAGTTGGAGCATCAATTCACGCCACACATCAAACCAAGCTTTGGTATTTTGGGTGTATTTGACAATATAAAAATCCAATTGAGTTGAAACTAGTTCCATTTAAAAGTATACTCACAATTCGTTCCATCAAGAGTTGAATCAACCAAAATGGAGTTCATACCAAGGAGTTATGGCGTTCGAAAGTTGACACTCGAAATTATGGATTCATTTCAGCATAGGCTTGGTTGTCTGGATATAACTCACATTATACACAACCAAATGAACTGAACCAATTCCATATGAATGTAGACTCAACAAGTGTTTCACAAATGTTGGAAGCAACCAAGTTGATGGGATCTTACCTCGAGCCAAGGCTTTGTCAACCTTGAGTCAAAGCAAGGCAGAGAGTTAGATATTTGGAGAAAGGTTTTTACCTCGAGCCAACAAGTGCACCTCGAGTCAGAAGGATCATTTTTTCAGAAATCCCAAAGTGTTTTGTTGTACCTAACTCGAGCCAGGATTTTGGTTGCCTCGAGTTTTGAGACAGACTCTAGCTAAGGTTTTTTGTGCCTCGAGTCGAATGCTTCTGAAGCTAATGGATCAATTGATGATTGACTCGAGCCAGGATTTTGGTTGCCTCGAGTTTGGAGACAGACTTGAGTCAAGGTTTCTGTTGCCTCGAGTTAGACAGTATTTTCAAACCATCTTTATGCCTTGAACGATGGATTGACTCGAGCCAGTGATATCTTTAACTCAAGCCAATATGTCTCTGTTTCTGAAAATGTTGTGCGTTTGAATCTTCCAATTCTCTAACTGTCTATGATTGGTTTTATACTCTTCATATCATCTATCATTATTATTCTTAACTATGTTTAATCAATTTGATAATGAATTCCAGATGATTATATGAAGGACTCATCCACACAGTTTATTAGACAGCAGAATTTCCACAACGTCTCGAAGAATTCAGAAATGATTGTTATCAATTGATTTCTACTTGCTATACTTCTCAATACTATTAATTATGTTTGTTAGCAAGTTTTAGATGATCAAACGAAGGATTAACATCATATTATCAAAAAGAAAATGATGATGTCAGAAGCTCCAACGGCTATTTCTCCAACGGACTGAAACTTACAACGGTAATATTCTACATCGGACCAATGCTTCAACAGACTAATATCAGTTGTCTATAAGTAGAGACTCATTCAAGACGAAGAAAGATGATGATAGCTCCAAATTTGGAAAACCACCTATGCCTAGAAATCTCTTTAAGTCTTCTTTCCAATTCAAAAAGAATCAGCTCCAAACTCATTGTATGCAGTGCGTTTCAATGAGATTAATAGAAACAGTTCTGGACCAATGTTTTTGCAACATCCTGAACTGACTATGAATTTCAAAAAACTCATATCTCTTTTATTTGATCTTTTTTGTCCATGATCTTAATATTTTTGGAAAGGTATGTGAGTCTAGTTTCATATGCCATTGGTTTCAACTCAATTGGATATGTAGTTTGTGAGATACACCCAAAATACCGAAGCTGGGTTTGCTGTATGGCGTGAATTTCAAGGGAAATTTCTAAAATTCATAGCTCTTTCATCTGAACTCCTTTGAATTTTGTGTCAAAATGACGCATTTGGAGTCTAGTTTCACACAAAATTAGTTCCACCTTAATCAGATCTTTAGTTTGGAAGATATCATCGAATAACCAGACATTGCTCAAGTGAAACGTGAAACGGAGTCGAATAGAGTTGTTGGAACACGATAATGCTCAAGCACACAATTAGTGGTTGCTCGAGCATGCTGCTCGAGTAAGCAGATCTGTGCTCGAGCATGATGGAAAATTGCTTGAGTAATGCAATTCTTTTCTTGAGCATGATGGGCAAAAACGCTGTAGTTAACCATTATTCATCGTGAAGCTTGAACTTGCTTATTTTAACTCCGAATTAAGCCATTCCAACTTTCATTTTATCATAGAGACTCGAATATTGATATTCTCATAATATTTGACAAGTTCTTCTTTCTTCAATATCTTCTCTTGAACATTCTCCATAATTTGACTTGGACTAATCTACATTAAATATAGTAGTTAGTCAATGTAGGAGATAAATATATTATACAAGCTTTTTGCTTTTAATATTGGACAACTATATTTGACATCTTCAAAACTAATCATATCCAACATTTGGCAAATAATTGAGAAAGGAGATTATGTCCCAACAAAAATAGAAGGTGACATTCATGTACCAAAGCTTGAATCAGAGTTTGATGAAAATGATAGAAGACAGATAACAACACTCAACAATAAAGCTATCCTGATGATTCAAAGTGCACTAAGCTAGAAGGAGTATTTTTGTATATGCAACTTATCACCTACAAAAGAAATATGGAAATCTATGGAAATAGCTCATGACAGAACTACTGGCATAAAGGAGAATAGAATTAATACTCTTATGACTAAATACGACTTACTTTGTTTGAAGTCTGGCGAATCCATAGAAGAATTTGAACTACGTTTCACCCATCTAATTAATCAACTATCAGCCTTGGTCAAGACGTATGATCAAAACACTCGGTGAGGAAAATCCTAAATGCCCTCACAAAAGAATGGGAAGCCAAAGTCACAGACATTGAAGAAGCTCAAGGTGAATATTTGAAATCAGTAGCTGCTCTATTCGGAAGTCTATCAGAATATGAAGGAAAACTAAAGTTCAAAAAGGGTTTAGATGAAATCAACAATAAAGGCAAAATTGTTGCTTTCAATGCTGTGAAGGACAAAGAGGCAAGAGAGGAAGATGAAGATGAAGAAGGTGATGAACTCGGTATGTTTGTCCAAAGGTTCAAAAGATTCTACAAAAAGGACCAGGGGTTTCGGATATTTCAAAAAGGAGGTCAAAGCAGCAGACATGAATTCAAGGATAAAGATCAAATCATCTCTATGAATGCAAGAAACCTAGACATATTAAATTTGAATGTCCACATTTGAAGAACACGGAAAAGCAAAATAAAAAGTACAGCCTTCAAGAAGAAGGCGTACGTGTCTGCCACCTAGCGAGACAGTTCCTTGGATGAAGAAAGCTAGGATGAAGAAGTTGCCAACATATGCCTTGTAGCTGAAGAAGAACGTGAAAGTAAAGAGGTATATGATTCTGAACCAACTTATGATGAACTCTTTTCTGAATATAACGAGTTGCATTATGAATTTAGAAAGATTGTGAAAGAACTCATAGCTTTAAAGAAAAGAATTAAGTTGCTTGAACAACAAGTTCAAGACACTTCTCTGGTTTGTGAAAAATATCCTGACTTGGAGATAAGAAATTCTTATCTTAACAAAACTCTTGAAAAATTCACCAGAGGAAGTGAAATGCTTAATGTCATTTCGAAAACTCAAAGGTTTACAAACGATAGATCATGAATAGACTATACTCTTGAACTAAATAAAAGAAAGGGCAAAAAGAAAAGAGGAGAAAAATCATATTTGAACTATTTTCAAAAATCAGTTCACTCTTCTAATCCATTTGCTCATTGTAACTACTGCAATTGAAAGGGGCATAGTACATCCTCAAGTTTTCATAAGAAGGAAAGAAATGATAGACTAGTAGGTACTTATAAATGGGTACTTAAAAGGATCATATGTTCCTTCTACAATTCAACTAACCAAAAAGGACCCAAGAAAAGATGGGTACCTAAAACTTGATTGCTAATAAAATTGCAGGTATGTCTAAGAGCATCAAAATCCATAAGTGGTATGTTGATAGTGGATGCTCTAGACACATGAAGGGAGACCCATCCAAATTTGTTGCAATGAGACCAAAGAATGGCGGCAAAGTGACATTTGGAGAAAACCAGTCTGGAAAGATAGACGAAGTTGGTAAAATTGGAGAAAATGATGGACCTCAAATTAAAGATGTGTATTATGTAGAAGGTCTCTATCACGACCTCCTTAGTGTCAGCCAAAGTGCAGATAAAAACAACTGGATCATCTTTGATTCAGATGAGTGTCTCATTGTCAAGAAGAAGGATCACCAAATAAATAAGGATAAACTAAACATTCCCTTCAAGGTATCAAGAGAAGGTAATTGCTATACCATGAATATGCCTTGTAGTAATTCTTAAAAACATTTTGTTAGCAACATGGATGAAAGTTAATTAAATATTTACTTTGTGAGAGAGTTATCTTTATTCAATTATTAAATTGATTGTTGTAAAATCTCAAGGTAGTAAGACCTTGAGTGTGGTTGTTCGATTACAGTTGTAAGGGGGAGTGAATCTGGTGAGACTACTCTGTGCTTATTGTAATTGTTTTGTGAAAGATAGTGGAAATCTCATAGAAGCTCTAGGGACTGGATGTAGGCCACGTTGTTAAGGCTGAACCAATATAAATCTGTGGCACACTTCGGTGATATCTCTCTAACCTTTCATTCCTAATTTAATTATTGGTTAAGATTATTTTAATTTTTAGAATTCATCCCCTCTTGAGTGATTCGCTGTAACTAACATATTTTAGAGCTTCATAGCTTCAACTTCTTGAGTTAAAATAAACCTTTAAGCATCAAATTATCATCAAAATTTAATCTTTAAACCTTCCAAACAGCATCAATATTAGCGTCTAAATCATCATCATTTTAATCCCTCTGAACATGATCCAACCAATCTAGGACCATTATTTAGCATATGGAAGCACTAAACGATGAGATTTTGATCAGTTCCCAGCTTCAAAATAAGAACCCCATGGCTTCCAACATCATACATCTAATTGACATTAACATAATCTATCTCCTTTGATATTTAAAAATACCTTAACAAAATAAATATTAAATTTCATTTCATTTAGTTAAGGAACCTACATTCAATATTCAACAGGATAGGGAACTTTAGGTCCAAACTCATCACTTTTCATAACAATTTAACCATTCTATATAGCTACAAAATCAGCTATATGCATCCATGAGTTTGAGGGTATCCTCCAATTTGAACATTTCCCTTCAAGTCATTCCTGCTTACGTGGATTCCTTTTTATGTTATCATCTTTTGCTTCCTTTTCATATCTCTCCAGATTAATAAATTTATAATCAACTTGTTCAATATTTCAAGATGAATTTTAGTAGTAATTTTTAGATGGCTTCTTCATAATAATTGTATTAATGTTGTAAGTTGAAGGAAAAAAATTATATGATTGAGAGCCTAAACAAGCTAAACAAAGCTGTAGGTTTGCAATACATTTGGTTCTTTCTTTAATTAACTAATAACATCTAAGAGGAAGCTAAATACACACAATGCAATCATGATTCTAGAGGAGAGGTGGTATTATCCTCTGCTTTCCGAAAGAAGAATCAGAGGAACATGAATAAAGAATTTGTTGGGAATAGAAAGGTACCAATTGAGTAGTTTATTAAGAAGCTTCATAAATTTCATACCTCTTTCCCTATCCCATAATTCACAGTATGACTAGAATGAAAATGCAGCTAAAGAAATACGAAGGAGCAAAAGATACATAGCACACAATAGATACCACAAACTCATCTGAAAACACAAAATCACAAAACACAACAGATTTGCCAAACTTTTGAGAGGAAGGCACTCTCCATCCCAAGGCCAAAGCCATAGTTCCGAGTTCTCTGCTCTCTCCACCTTCCCTTCTCTTCTTTTTTGCATATGAAAGTATAGGTCTTAATACATGGCTTAAAGATGCTCAAAATAGAACATTTTTTTTTAGTTCTTCATCTTCAATTTGGCAAGACAGATAAGGTCCCCAAAGAAGGATGTCCTCCCCCTAAAACTGTGTAGATCATGGCGCAATTTGACACAAAATATTGTAACTGAGAAGTGGGTTTCAGACTTTGGTTGACAAGACAAACACCAAAAACTCAGATTTAACCACAAATTAGCTAAAAGTCATACAACCTCAGTCATCAGATAGAATCATGGGAAATTAGTGTCATGTCTAAAATATATAGCCACAGTCATCATCTCCAGCACATATATATGAACTCACCAAAGAAAATCAGATAGAAACATGGTATGCAAAGGCATAAGCACCCTGCACAGGTTATTAGCCAAAGAAAAAAGGGCAATATATATATATATATATATGAAATCACCAAAGCTTTTGAAGTAGTCAGAATCCAACAAATTTTTTGCTAAGTCTCTTCATCAAGATATAAATACTTGCTACAAGGATTAGGATGAGGCTCACCATCTTTCACCTTCATATGCACATATTTGTTAGCTAGATCTGTCTTAAACTTCCTCTGTAGTTCACAACAATATGACATTGTCTTCTTATACAATTTATCACTCTCAGGAACATCGTAAGTAAGCTGTATAGTATCCCAAATATGTTGCTTTACCCGATCATTGATATTTCTCCACTCATCTATCAAGATGCTAGGTTTGTTGCATGCTAGGAGGCCGACGAAACTCCTATATCGGCTTGCATTAGGCCCGATTGGTTTCCAATATCTACCAAACTGAATCAGGATCTTTTGCCCGACACTCCGACTTAGGGAAATCTCTCTCAATCGTGTGCCTCTTTGTAAAGAACGGTTACTAAGCTCATTTTGAGATGTGTCAAGCTCGCTCTGATTCACACTAGCTAGTGTCCCTTGAAAAGGAGTAGATTGACTTTGACCCTTCATTTTACTATTAAGTTGTTTGCTTGAGGGAATGCGACTGTCTGGAGGGGAGCTGAAGAGTCACAGAGGATGGTGGTAGTGGGAGTGTCGCAGAGGATGGTAGAAGCGAGGTTCAGAGAGTGAAATTCAATTTTCGGCACGACGAAGAGAGGATTCAGTGATTGAGTTGTAATTTGAGTCTAATCTTTTAGATTGATTATGCTTAAAATAAGGTCTGAAAAGTTCACCTTTTAGTCCGGTTAGTCTTATCAACCGGTCTTAAAAATAATAAATATATTATTTTTCATTCCGCACCTTTTAGACCGGTTATAAGAAATATAAGGCATAAAAAGTTTCATTTTTTAGACTAGTTAAACAAGAAAACCGGTATTAAAAGTAATAAATATATTATTATTTTATTCCGCATATTTTAGTTCGGTTATAAGAAAAATAAGGTTTAAAAAGTTTTATCTTTTAGACCGGTTATAAGAGACAACTGGACTAAAAAGTAATTGACATTTTATTTGTTTTTATCTTTCAAGTTTCAACAATCCTCATCCCCCATCCCCCATGGAAAACCAGAAGGAACAAATGTAGAAAGTGCTATTAGGAAATCACGTTAGATTCATGTACCTACAGACCCATTTGTATATATAATCAATCATGTTGCAGCAAAACCATTATTGTGAGTGAGTGATGCTAAAGTGTTTTGGAAAGGAGTCCATGGAAAATTTTGTTCAATATCATCAAGGAAGAGATATTACCCAGAGCCGTCCTCCCTCTTACGGACATAGCAAAAGAGATTTTTGGTTATGAACAAAAGATTTAATCATTCCAATACTTTGGATGTTCGATTCCTTTAGAAACTCAATATCTGAATCGTCTCTTCCACTGTTGCAGTAAAAAGTAAACCGCCCACACAACACACTGCTAGTTTTCTAAACATCCCTTTCCTCAATAAACATTCATAGATGAAAAACCAGAGAAGCTCTGAATGATTAAAACATAAAATCTTCCCTAGAGCGTCCCTAACGCAGGTGTGAATTTTCATGATTCCAAATTCCCAACAAGAAGCACATTTGTTTTTATTTCTGCCAGGATGCGCCAGAAAAAGAAAGTTTTCAGAATTTACGCGAAATTTGAATTTTTAATGCTTTATCAGAGAATGTTCTTATTTGGATCGGGGTGTTCCTGGCATCTCATCAGGAAAATCAACCTGGAGCTTGACTATTCAAAAACCCATCCGAACTCTTTGGGTCTTCTCATCTTCCTTGAATATTCGGCAAGATGAATGCCACATGGGTCATCAAAATCAGAGATAAGAGTATGCCATTGGAAGACCGGTTACAAAAAAAATATAAGGTTTAAAAAGTTTTATCTTTTAGGCCAGTTATTATAAGAACAAGCGGTATAGAAAGTAATCAGTTTTTTTTTTTTTTTTTTTTTTTTTTTTTTTTAAAAAAAATATTATTTATAAATTTTATCTTTTTAGATAGTTTATTAGGAAAACCGGTTATAAAAAATATAAGATCTAATAAGTTTTATCTTTTAGGCCACAAGTTATAAGGACAAGCGGTATAGAAAGTAATCGGCTTTTTTTTTTTTTTTAAAAAAATATCATTTTAGATAGTTTGTTAGGAAAACTGATCTAAAAAAATATCTCTTAGATCTTATATTAAAAGAACCGGTCTAAAAGTTCTTTATATTTATGAGATTACCACGATCATATTTTTTAGACCTGATTCTCTATAACCGGTCTAAATGTGGCAATCTAAATTCTTTTTTTTTTTTTTTGTACAAGTGAATTGATCTCAAATATCTAAACTTTTCCACCTAAGGGATAATTTGATCTTCCATTTAACTTTCAAATCATTTTTAACTTATCTTTTATCAAAACTAAAATGATGTCTATTTTGTGTTTTTCTCATATTCAAGTGAAAACCCTTCTACTCTAAAGTCTTTCTCTATAACTCAAGTTTAGAGTTAATCTCTTCTCTTGACTTAGCCAAAAAGCTTTATCATAATTAACAATAATAATCGACTAGGGACAATTAGAATAATTCTTTTAATCATTCATGGATCCTTGTGATAAAGAAAACATTCAAAACAATATAATAAATAAACATTTAATAAACTTCCTTTTATTAAATTAAATATAATGTCTACATTCAATCGACTGGCCGGGTTAGAACACAATTCCCAGCTAGGGTTATCCAAAAAAACCCGAGGTCTGGTTGGTCTGGTCCGACCCGACCCAATCTAGGGTTGTCCAAAATTGGTTCAAAACAATTTGACTGAACCGGACCGGACCAAACTGCTCGGGTTGGACTGGACTTCGGTCCAGGGGCTTAGATCCCCTGAACTGGTCCGGTCTGATCCGAGGTCCTTTTTTTTGGGTAAATCACCATTACATTGAGCCGCTTGCTGAAGTTTGGATATCCTAATGTGCTTTTTAATTTATAGGAATTACTTTTCACTATGTTACTTTTTATAATTTTGGGAAGTCAGGTGAAACCAGAGCTAAAATATTGCATCTCAAGAAAGTAAAAAAAATGGAAAAAAATATTAAAAAAAAACTTGACTTCCTGGACTAGTCCAGCTAGTCCAGTCCGGTCTAGCCCGAGCTCGGGCTGGTACCAGAGCGGACCAAACCTCGGGCTGATTTTTCCAACTCGAGGTCATATCGGGCCAGACCTCAAGTTGACTTCCAACCCGGTCTAGCCCAATCCTTGGACATCCCTCTTCCCAACAAATAATATGAGTCCAACACCCAAGAAACCAAGTATGTTTAATTAATATTTTTTTATGTCCTAATATGTCTAAGAAATGCTACTCGATGCGTTAGGATGTCAAAGAAGTAAGAAAGCTAGCAAGCAAAAGCAAGAAATGATCCTTGAAGAGCAAAATGAAAGGGTAAGATGGGAAATAACTTTCAAGTAAAATTTCCAAGATAATTAATCTGAACTGGCTGGATATTGGGTCAGACCGAAATCAAATAGGAACTAACCCAGGGCCAAATCGGTGAGAAAGTAAAGATTTCAGGGTTATTGATATGATTTTTTTTTTTTTTTTTAAAAAAAGGTGAATCGGGTTGATGCCTAAACAAGACTGGTTTACTGATCGGTTCACTGGTTTCCGTGCCAAACCGAGTGGTCCAGGTTTAATTACCTGAAATTTTTTTGGATATAAATTGGAAAACAGAATCTTCGTTGATATATATATTTTTTTTATATATATATATATATATATATATATATATTTTTCCAAATAGAGAACTTCAAGAGCTTTAATTGCAAACTAAATCATCTTGATATGATTTTTCTAGACTGACTAACAAATTTCCATATAATTTGTAAGAAAATTTAGAGTGACCAAATGAACAATAATTTGAGGGTATGTAGTTTCAAGAAAGAAAATTTGTACTCCCTTTGGTCCTCAATATAATCAACTTTTTTCTTCATTGCGTATAACAAATTGATGGTTAAAATTAGTTAAAAAATAAATATGTCAAAATATCATATTTCTTCCAAATATGCCCCTATTTAAGAAAAGAGTATAAGAGAGAGAGAGAACGAGTAAAAATATGAGAGATAATAGATAATAAATGATTAAATGAAATAGAAGTCTTTTTGGGTTATCGGTGGGAGAAGTGACTTTTTTTTTTCTATATTACTTTTGCAAAAGTAAGTTAGGATAAAAGTCGGATTGTAAATGTGATTTGTGTTTGAATTGATGGTATGTAGCAGAAGTGACTTTTTTCCAAACAGAAACATGTTTTGATTATTATTTGAAAAGTCGATTAAATTGAAAAATGACTTCTTGAATACTACATATATAAATATTAGTTATATATATTATGATAATTGAAGATAAAAATTTAAATTTGAAAAAAAAGTTATATTATTATTAAAATATTAATAAACAATAAAGTCCTTAATTAAATATATTTAATAGATAAAATTATATATAAATTAACATCCATATTTATTTTTATAAGTTAATATTAAATAATAGTATATTATTAATTGTACCACCTAACTTGGTCTGATTCACAAACACGATTTATTTCTACAGAGCTTTTCCAGCCTCTTGCCCTTTGACCTCTGGTTTCTGGGTATCACCTCCTTGTCATTTTCAAGGAAAAGCACCGAAATAAGATTTTTTTTTTCAAAAAATTTACCTAATTAAAACATATTGGAAACATTTTACTAAAGTAATACAGTTGGTGACGTAAAGACAGTTTACGCCACTAGTGGCGTAAATGGGGTTCACGCCACCTAGTGCTGTAATACCCGGGTAATTATTTATCTGGAATATTATATTTCGATAAATAATACCTATTGAAAATAGGTGAATATGTGGTCTCAAATAAGAAGTAATAATTATCTTATTTTCTAAGGTAATTTCTATGTAAATTAGAAGAGATAAAGAGCTAAAATCCATAAAATGTATTTTTGAGGCATTAAACGGCCTAAAAATATTATGATAAATCCCAAGAGGCAATTAAATATTTGTTAAAAATTAGAAAGTATGTTGTCTCTAATTTTAGGAATTTTTGGGGATAATTTCCCTTGAAAAATAATGAGGCAAAATTAAGTATTATTTTGGGATCATAAGTGACCCCATGATTTTTAATATTTTACATGGGATATAAAATACCAATGTAAGTAAAATAGTTGTGAGATAATGATTTATCCTAATTAAGAAAATTATCAAAAATTAGTAAGTGGCTAATCTGGTAATTAATGGGATAATTAAGGTATAAAGTAAATGAATTAAAAATAATTTAAATAATTATTTTTAATTGGAGAAATTCGAAATTATTAAATAAATAATAAATAATAAATAAAATAAAATATTAATAAAATATTTTATGCTTAGAAAAATAAATAAATAAAATAAAAGAAAAAAAAAATATCATGATATTTTTGTAAAATTGTATTATTATATAATATAGTGAATAGTAATGGAATAAATAGGAAATGGATCCTATCTAGAGAACCAGGAATAGGAATTCCAAAGTCAAGGTAAAATATTGATCAGTGAGTTTTTACCTTCAAGTGACCTCTTCCTAAATTAATTCCGAGGTCGGTAGCGCATTTGCCTAATAAGACGAAATAGGGAAAAATGCAGATATTCACATTTTGGATTTGAAGAAAATAAATTATAAGTCAACATCCTGGAGATGAGTTTATAATTATCTGGACATATTTGGAGTCAGTGAATTATTATCCAGAGATTGATGATTCCGAAAGCGTTTCCGACACTTTGACGTGTTCGGACACGTTTTTCGAGAAAACTTCAAGCTGGACCGTTGGAGCCCTGTAAGGGACCGAAATCTAAGTTAAATTAGATATTATTGATGAGGAAGAGAAGATCTTCAAAGTTATGAATCCAGAATTTTGAGATTTCTCCGAAGAGACGCAACAACGGAGATCGAACGGGGAAAATCATGTCGAACCGCCATAAAGCAAGTTGACTCACCATTTTTGGACCAATTGTTTGCTGCCAAATCAGCCTTGAATGTCGACCAACATGCTGCATGGCTAGGAATTAAACACCATTATGCTTTGATTTTACTTGGTTATAAGGTAAGAGAAAATTACAAGATTTGGAATATGGAAATTACCAAAGTGGCACAATTTTTCCCTATATAAGGGCATGAGCACCTTCTTCATTTTTCACACCAAAAATCTGCCCCTTAGAGAGAAGTTAGAGAGAGAAGCTGCGGAGAAAGTCCGAGCAAAGTCTCGGGTAAGTTCTTCGGTCCCTGGTCTTTAGTTTCGGTAGTTCTTTCGGTAGATATAGTAGGAATGCTAGATTTATCTTTAATTTTTCAAGATAGTCTAGATATCATATTTAGGGTAAATATGATATATATTTCGAAAATATGATAAGGGAAAAGATCATCAAAATTCGGAGAGATAGAGCGAAAACAATAAGCTACGCGAAATTCCGCCAAATAGGGGTACTAGGGGCAAAATAGTAATTTTCGCCCAAATGGCCTGTTATGATGCCAAATGTTGATAAACGTTGTCCTTATAGGATATCTGAGCTAATCGAGCATTTGTTGTGCCGCCGTCATACCGCCGTTTTTTTTCCTTATTTGTCGAATTTCACGTTTTTAGTAAAAGTTACATTTGTACCGCCAAAAAGGTACGTTCGCGTCTTTAACACTAACTCGATGGTTATTGTATGGATATATATATGATTGTTGTATTCACACTATGGTGGTAGCATACGTGGATATGTTACACCCGTTGCTATGTCACATACGTGGTTATGTTACATACGTTATTATTATTGTTGTATCATACGTGGTTATGTTACATACGTTATTATTATTGTATCATACGTGGTTATGTTACATACGTGGTTATTATCTTGTATACGTGGTTATGTGTTTTTAATCATACATCTGTTTGTGGATCGTTGTATTGATTCTTTGCATCGTGTATATGTAGTCGTATTTAAGCATGAGGTTAACCGTTTTTGAGATCCAAATTGCAATTGGATCTCGGCTCTTATCATAGCGTCGGGTTCGGAGAGAACCGAGGAGAAAGCGACGAGCCGCACAGAGACCCGGCTGAAGATTTTCTTCGTTGTTATTCATTTTTGAAAACTCTCGGTCAATGTACCGCTTCGTAAATCAGCCGGACTTACGGAATTTGAATAAATGTATCAGTTACTCAATTGCTCCGATGCTCTACTCTGATGAAAAAAAATATATACTGCTTTTGAAAATGGGATGTTACAGTTTGGTATCAGAGCAGTTGTCCTGGCATAGATCTGACTAAGTTATTCTAAAAACCTTTTGGTGCCGAAGGCAAGGCTAGTCTATGTGGATCGACCAATCGATCACCCTAGCACGGTGAGGCTCCCATGATAGACACTTACACGGCCAAATTGGTTGAGTAACGGAGTTAGGCTCTACGCCTTTTAAAGAGCATGTTTTGAAAATGAGTACCGATATAGCCCTAAGTCGGTGTACCGATCTGCACCGGTATACCATTCTCGAACCGGTGTACCACCCTCTGTCGGTGCATCATTCTAACCCGAAATCGATAAATCCATCGTCCATATTCATATTTGAAATCGAGACCACGATAATTACGATAACTCGATATCGGTCTCTGGTAATCCCGATAACTCGATAATTCCGATAACTCGATATCGGTCTCGATAACTCGATAATTCGATAATCGTCGGTTTGTCTCTTGGACGACTATTACATCCTAGCGCAGAGATTATATGTGGAGCTAGGCCACGCCGGATGAAACTCTGAGACCAACAAGGATAAGTACATGTAGTATTTGACTCATGTAGAGGAACTCCCGATACGAAATTCCGTACCCGTTTCTGAGTAGACCAACTCAACGAAATCCTGAACAAAGGGAAATAGTACGAGTGTCCGTTTGTTTGTAGTATTAGTGTGATAAAGTCTGCGATAGACTAATCATTGTCTTTTTAAATCTAACGTTTTCCCTAATAAAGGAGAAAGAACGAGACATGACAAATTTAAGAGGAGCCGGAGCTCCCGCAGGCCGAGCGAGGCGAGGGTAGAGGAAGACGACCACGAATAATCTCCGAGAGGATCCGCATAACTATCTCTCAATAGGAATCTACTTTAGATATTATACAACACGGGTGCTAATCACTCGGCATGTCGATAAATAGGCGAATCATTTTGGGATACATACATACCTTACAATCTAGTAGTAGTTACACCATTGGGTGTGAACTATTTTGCTTAATAAAGCATGTCTAAATTCTAAGTCGAATATATATCTCGTTCAAAATTTACATCTCACAAACATCGATGACATTCTCAAAATCAGTAGGACTAGCATGATCAATAAAATGATCAAACGATGACGAGGGGATTGAGTCCTTATTCTAAAAACAACCCGAGACACAAATAAAATCTCTCGACAAATATTCCTTCGGAAAAGAAAAGTCAAAATTCACTATGAAGTTGATGCCTAACATTGGATCAACATCTAAAACACCATATCAAATGCTACCGAACAAAGCACGAGAGTTTGTGACTTTGTATCAATCATCGCAGGTGGACAAAATGACTATCATGAACACATACCCACTTTCCATGATCTACGAGTTACTCGGTTTTGTAATCCCTACGTTTTGGCAAGAGTTGACGAATGCTCGGAACACCATTTAGTTGTACATCAAAAATAGAAATAATAACATAGATATTTAGTTTCTGGATCTAGCGGGATAGTACCGTAGATTCATGCCGAAATTTTTCATAATCGTTGATAAAGCTTGAAGAGTAAGACTTAAATCTTTGCGTAGAACACAGGGCGTGAGATGAGCTTGCATAGGCGAGAACGAAGTTGGTCACGGCACCAAGAGTTGGTTATCCGGATCCAAGTAGATGTTATAGATTTGGTCGTGGTGCCATTAGATATGGATCGGGATATGTCTTGCTGCAGCGGCGGGACAGGCGTGATGACTTATGCCTCTCGCCTATTGAAGCCTCTCAAGTTGAACTAATCGATGTAAGACCTAGAGTTAGTGAGTATCGTATAGAATTGTCTTGCTAACACAAGTGTTTGAAGTACCTTTTGAGTTGAAAGAAACTCGGAAAGGACAAGAAGTCCCGTGTTTTAATGGACGAAAAGTCCAGTTCGAAAACTACACCCGAGTACGGGGTGAAAGAAATCGTTAAGATACATGTATAGTAAGGAATTCCTATGGTTTGATAAATAGTTATCTTACTTGTCGCGAAAATTTTAGTTTCCAATGCATATTTCTTAGTTACTACGATCGACCACGATCGTGTCATTGAGTAGGAGGTATCTTGTGTTGACATGGTGTATGGGCGTCATGGAAACATTTAAGGTATCTTGTGTTACCATGGTGTATGGGCGTCATGGAGACATTTTGATATCTGGTGTTGGCCAAGGTATATGGGTGCCACGGAAAATACTATATATCAAAGTACGACATGACAAGATCTTTACTGTCAAACTGAGCGAATTCTCGATCATCGAGCGAAGCGGCCAACATATAGAGAAAAATTCCGGAGCGATTAGTCCGAAGGTTAGTACGTACAAAGTCTAAATTGGGATAGAGCAAATTTCGAGGGCGAAATTTTGTTTAACGAGGAGAAATGTAATACCCGGTAATTATTTATCCGGAATATTATATTTCGATAAATAATACCTATTGAAAATAGGTGAATATGTGGTCTCAAATAAGAAGTAATAATTATCTTATTTTCTAAGGTAATTTCTATGTAAATTAGAAGAGATAAAGAGCTAAAATCCATAAAATGTATTTTTGAGGCATTAAATGGCCTAAAAATATTATGATAAATCCCAGGAGGCAATTAAATATTTGTTAAAAATTAGAAAGTATGTTGTCTCTAATTTTAGGAATTTTTGGGGATAATTTCCTTGAAAAATAATGAGGCAAAATTAAGTATTATTTTGGGATCATAAGTGACCCCATGATTTTTAATATTTTACATGGGATATAAAATACCAATGTAAGTAAAATAGTTGTGAGATAATGATTTATCCTAATTAAGAAAATTATCAAAAATTAGTAAGTGGCTAATCTGGTAATTAATGGGATAATTAAGGTATAAAGTAAATGAATTAAAAATAATTTAAATAATTATTTTTAATTGGAGAAATTCGAAATTATTAAATAAATAATAAATAATAAATAAAATAAAATATTAATAAAATATTTTATGCTTAGAAAAATAAATAAATAAAATAAAAGAAAAAAAATAAATATCATGATATTTTTGTAAAATTGTATTATTATATAATATAGTGAATAGTAATGGAATAAATAGGAAATGGATCCTATCTAGAGAACCAGGAATAGGAATTCCAAAGTCAAGGTAAAATATTGATCGTGAGTTTTTACCTTCAAGTGACCTCTTCCGGAAATTAATTAGAAGGTCGGTAGCGCATTTGCCTAATAAGACGAAATAGGGAAAAATGCGAGATATTCACATTTTGGATTTGAAGAAAATAAATTATAAGTCAACATCTGGAGATGAGTTTATAATTATCTGGACATATTTGGAGTCGGTGAATTATTATCCAGAGATTGATGATTCCGAAAGCGATTTAGACAGGACGTGTTCGGACACGTTTTTCGAGAAAACTTCAATCGGATTTGGAACCACCGTAAGGGACCGAAATCTAAGTTAAATTAGATATTATTGATGAGGAAGAAAGATCTTCAAAGTTATGAATCCAGAATTTTGAGATTTCTCCGAAGAAGAGCGCGAAACGGAGACGAGCAGGGGAAAATCATTTAACCGGCCATAAAGCAAGTTGACTCACCATTTTTGGACCAATTGTTTGCTGCCAAATCAGCCTTGAATGTCGACCAACATGCTGCATGGCTAGGAATTAAACACCATTATGCTTTGATTTTACTTGGTTATAAGGTAAGAGAAAATTACAAGATTTGGAATATGGAAATTACCAAAGTGGCACAATTTTTCCCTATATAAGGGCATGAGCACCTTCTTCATTTTTCACACCAAAAATCTGCCCCTTAGAGAGAAGTTAGAGAGAGAAGCTCGGAGAAAGTCGAGCAAAGTCAGGGTAAGTTCTTCGGTCCACTGGTCTTTAGTTTCGGTAGTTCTTTCGGTAGATATAGTAGGAATGCTAGATTTATCTTTAATTTTTCAAGATAGTCTAGATATCATATTTAGGGGTAAATATGATATATATTTCGAAAATATGATAAGGAAAAGATCTCAAAATTCGGAGAGATAGAGCGAAAACAATGAAGCTCGGCGAAATTCCGCCAAATAGGGGTACTAGGGGCAAAATAGTAATTTTCGCCCAAATGGCCTGTTATGATGCCAAATGTTGATAAACGTTGTCCTTATAGGATATCTGAGCTAATCGAGCCGAGCATTTGTTGTGCCGCCGTCATACATCTTTTTTTTTCCGCCGTCGAATTTCACGTTTTTCCGTAAAAGTTACATTGTACCGCCAAAAGGTACGTTCGCGTCTTTGTAACACTAACTCGATGGTTATTGTATGGATATATATATGATTGTTGTATTCACACTATGGTGGTAGTACGTGGATATGTTACACCCGTTGCTATACACATACGTGGTTATGTTACATAAGTTATTATTATTGTTGTATCATACGTGGTTATGTTACATACGTTATTATTATTGTTGTATCATACGTGGTTATGTTACATACGTGGTTATTATCTTGTATACGTGGTTATGTGTTTTTAATCATACATCATTGTGGACTACATTGTATTGATTGTTTGTCGTGTATATGTAGTCGTATTTAAGCATGAGGTTAACGTTACGAGATCCAAATTGCAATTGGATCTCGGCTCTTATCATAGCGTCGGGTTCGGGAGAGAACCGAGGAGAAAGGCGAGCGGGCCGCACGAGACCCGGCTGAAGATTTTCTTCATTTGTTATTCATTTTGAAAACTCTCGGTCAATGTACCGCTTACGTAAATCACGGACTTACGGAATTTGAATAAATGTATCGATTACTCAATTGCTCCGATGCTCTACTCGATGAAAAAAATATATATCTTGCTTTTGAAAATGGGATGTTACGGTTTGGTATCGGAGCGGTTGTCCCGGCATAGATCGACTAAGTTATTCTAAAAACCTTTTGGTGCGAAGGCAAGGCTAGTCTATGTGGATCGGCCCATCGATCACCCTAGCACGGTGAGGCTCCCATGATAGACACTTACCTGGCCAAATTGGTTGAGTAACGGAGTTAGGCTCTACGCCTTTTTAAAGAGCATGTTTTGAAAATGAGTACTGATATAGCCCTAAGTCGGTGTACCGATCTGCCCGTATACCATTACGAACCGGTGTACCACCCTCTGTCGGTGCATCATTCTAACCCGAGAATCGATAAATCCATCGTCCATATTCATATTTGAAATCGAGACCACGATAATTCGATAACTCGATATCGGTCTGGGTAATCCCGATAACTCGATAATTCCGATAACTCGATATCGGTCTCTGCGATAACTCGATAATCGATAATCGTCGGTTTGTCTTGGACGACTATTACGTCCTAGCGCGAGAGATTATATGTGGAGCTAGGCCACGCCGGATGAAACTTCGAGACCAACAAGGATAAGTACATGTAGTATTTGACTCATGTAGAGGAACTCCCGATACGAAATTCCGTACCCGTTTCTGAGTAGACCAACTCAACGAAATCCCGAACAAAGGGAAATAGTACGAGTGTCCGTTTTGTTTGTAGTATTAGTGTGATAAAGTATGCGATAGACTAATCATTGTCTTTTTAAATCTAACGTTTTCCCTAATAAAGGAGAAAGAACGAGACATGACAAATTTAAGAGGAGCCGGAGCTCCCGGAGGCCGAGCGAGGCGGAGGTAGAGGAAGACGACCACGAATAATCTCCGAGAGGGATCCGCATAACTATCTCTCAATAGGAATCTACTTTAGATATTATACAACACGGGTGCTAATCACTCGGCATGTATGCGATAAATAGGCGAATCATTTTGGGATACATACATACCTTACAATCTAGTAGTAGTTACACCATTGGGTGTGAACTATTTTGCTTAATAAAGCATGTCTAAATTCTAAGTCGAATATATATCTCGTTCAAAATTTATGTCTCACAAACATCGATGACATTCTCAAAATCTGTAGGACTAGCAGTGATCAATAAAATGATCAAACGATGACGAGGGGATTGAGTCCTTATTCTAAAAACAACCCGAGACACAAATAAAATCTCTCGACAAATATTCCTTCGGAAAAGAAAAGTCAAAATTCACTATGAAGTTGATGCCTAACATTGGATCAACATCTAAAACACCATATCAAATGCTACCGAACAAAGCACGAGAGTTTGTGACTTTGTATCAATCATCGCGGGTGGACAAAATGACTATCATGAACACATACCCACTTTCCATGATCTACGAGTTACTCGGTTTGTAATCCCTACGTTTTGGCAAGAGTTGACGAATGCTCGGAACACCATTTAGTTGTACATCAAAAATAGAAATAATAACATAGATATTTAGTTTCTGGATCTAGCGGGATAGTACCGTAGATTCATGCCGAAATTTTTCATAATCGTTGATAAAGCTTGAAGAGTAAGACTTAAATCTTTGCGTAGAACACAGATCGTGAGATGAGCTTGCATAGGCCGAGAACGAAGTTGGTCACGGCACCAAGAGTTGGTTATCCGGATCCAAGTAGATGTTATAGATTTGGTCGTGGTGCCATTAGATATGGATCGGGATATGTCTTGCTGCAGCAGGACAGCGTGATGACTTATGCCTCTCGCCTATTGAAGCCTCTCAAGTTGAACTAATCGATGTAAGACCTAGAGTTAGTGAGTATCGTATAGAATTGTCTTGCTAACACAAGTGTTTGAAGTACCTTTTGAGTTGAAAGAAACTCGGGAAAGGACAAGAAGTCCTGTGTTTTAATGGACGAAAAGTCCGTGTTCGAAAACTACACTGAGTACGGGGTGAAAGAAATCGTTAAGATACATGTATAGTAAGGAATTCCTATGGTTTGATAAATAGTTATCTTACTTGTCGCGAAAATTTTAGTTTCCAATGCATATTTCTTAGTTACTACGATCGACCACGATCGTGTCATTGAGTAGGAGGTATCTTGTGTTGACATGGTGTATGGGCGTCATGGAAACATTTAAGGTATCTTGTGTTACCATGGTGTATGGGCGTCATGGAGACATTTTGATATCGGTGTTGGCCAAGGGTATATGGGTGCCACGGAAAATACTATATATCAAAGTACGACATGACAAGATCTTTACGGTCAAACCCGAGCGAATTCTCGATCATCGAGCGAAGCGGCCAACATATAGAGAAAAATTCCGGAGCGATTAGTCGAAGGTTAGTCTGTACAAAGTCTAAATTGGGATAGAGCAAATTTCGAGGGCGAAATTTTGTTTAACGAGGAGAAATGTAATACCGGGTAATTATTTATCTGGAATATTATATTTCGATAAATAATACCTATTGAAAATAGGTGAATATGTGGTCTCAAATAAGAAGTAATAATTATCTTATTTTCTAAGGTAATTTCTATGTAAATTAGAAGAGATAAAGAGCTAAAATCCATAAAATGTATTTTTGAGGCATTAAATGGCCTAAAAATATTATGATAAATCCCAGGAGGCAATTAAATATTTGTTAAAAATTAGAAAGTATGTTGTCTCTAATTTTAGGAATTTTTAGGGATAATTTCCCTTGAAAAATAATGAGGCAAAATTAAGTATTATTTTGGGATCATAAGTGACCCCATGATTTTTAATATTTTACATGGGATATAAAATACCAATGTAAGTAAAATAGTTGTGAGATAATGATTTATCCTAATTAAGAAAATTATCAAAAATTAGTAAGTGGCTAATCCGGTAATTAATGGGATAATTAAGGTATAAAGTAAATGAATTAAAAATAATTTAAATAATTATTTTTAATTGGAGAAATTCGAAATTATTAAATAAATAATAAATAATAAATAAAATAAAATATTAATAAAATATTTTATGCTTAGAAAAATAAATAAATAAAATAAAAAAAAAAAAATATCATGATATTTTTGTAAAATTGTATTATTATATAATATAGTGAATAGTAATGGAATAAATAGGAAATGGATCCTATCTAGAGAACCAGGAATAGGAATTCCAAAGTCAAGGTAAAATATTGATCAGTGAGTTTTTACCTTCAAGTGACCTCTTCCTAAATTAATTAGAAGGTTCGGTAGCGCATTTGCCTAATAAGACGAAATAGGGAAAAATGCGATATTCACATTTTGGATTTGAAGAAAATAAATTATAAGTCAACATCTGGAGATGAGTTTATAATTATCTGGACATATTTGGAGTCAGTGAATTATTATCCAGAGATTGATGATTCCGAAAGCGTTTTCCGACACCTAGGACGTGTTCGGACACGTTTTTCGAGAAAACTTCAACTGATCGTTGGAACCCCGTAAGGGACCGAAATCTAAGTTAAATTAGATATTATTGATGAGGAAGAAAGATCTTCAAAGTTATGAATCCGAGAATTTTGAGATTTCTCCGAAGAGACGCAAAACGGAGACGAACAGGGGAAAATCAGTCGAGCCGGCCATAAAGCAAGTTGACTCACCATTTTTGGACCAATTGTTTGCTGCCAAATCAGCCTTGAATGTCGACCAACATGCTGCATGGCTAGGAATTAAACACCATTATGCTTTGATTTTACTTGGTTATAAGGTAAGAGAAAATTACAAGATTTGGAATATGGAAATTACCAAAGTGGCACAATTTTTCCCTATATAAGGGCATGAGCACCTTCTTCATTTTTCACACCAAAAATCTGCCCCTTAGAGAGAAGTTAGAGAGAAGCTCGGAGAAAGTCGAGCAAAGTCCGGGTAAGTTCTTCGGTCCCTGGTCTTTAGTTTCGGTAGTTCTTTCGGTAGATATAGTAGGAATGCTAGATTTATCTTTAATTTTTCAAGATAGTCTAGATATCATATTTAGGGGTAAATATGATATATATTTCGAAAATATGATAAGGGAAAAGATCTGTCAAAATTCTGGAGAGATAGAGCGAAAACAGCGAAGCTCTGGCGAAATTCCGCCAAATAGGGGTACTAGGGGCAAAATAGTAATTTTCGCCCAAATGGCCTGTTATGATGCCAAATGTTGATAAACGTTGTCCTTATAGGATATCGAGCTAATCGAGCCGTTGTGCCGCCGTCATACCGCATTTGTTTTCCCGCCGTCGAATTTCACGTTTTTAAAGTAAAAGTTCTCGTTGTACCGCCAAAAAGGTACGTTCGCGTACTGTAACACTAACTCTGATGGTTATTGTATGGATATATATATGATTGTTGTATTCACACTATGGTGGTAGCATACGTGGATATGTTACACCCGTTGCTATGTCACATACGTGGTTATGTTACATACGTTATTATTATTGTTGTATCATACGTGGTTATGTTACATACGTTATTATTATTGCTGTATCATACGTGGTTATGTTACATACGTGGTTATTATCTTGTATACGTGGTTATGTGTTTTTAATCATACATCTGTTGTGGACTGTTGTATTGATTGCTGCTGTCGTGTATATGTAGTCGTATTTAAGCATGAGGTTAATTACACGAGATCCAAATTGCAATTGGATCTCGGCTCTTATCATAGCGTCGGGTTCGGGAGAACCGAGGAGAAAGGCGAAAGGGCCGCACGGAGACCCGGCTGAAGATTTTCTTATGTTGTTATTCATTTTGAAAACTCTCGGTCAATGTACCGCTTCAAATCGACGGACTTACGGCAATTTGAATAAATGTATCGATTACTCAATTGCTCCGATGCTCTCTACTATGATGAAAAAAATATATATCTTGCTTTTGAAAATGGGATGTTATAGTGCCGTGAACGTCGTGAATCAATGAATCAGACCCACTTGTAGTGGGTCTGATTCCATATTAAAAGAAAAATTAATATTAAATATAATAATAATATAATAATAAATAATAAAAAAAGTGAAATAATTTAAAGCTCTACTTCATTTAATTTGAAGTCAAAAGAAAGAAAACATGAAGCTGAAATAACTCATTAAGAACGCATTTTAAAAGATTACGAGGTACAATTTGGTTATAACAACAGATCCCAATACAAGGGATCTATATATTTGTTATACACCAAATATTTGTATAACAACAGTATTGATTTTGAGATCTGTATAAAAAAGTGTACCGTGTAAAAGATTTTCTAATAAGTTATACAAATCCCAGAAACACTTTTACGTGAAACACTTTTTTATACTGATTCCAAAATCAATACTTGTTGATATACAAATATTTGGTGTATAACAAATATATAGATCCCACTATATTGAGATCTGTTGTTATAACCAAATCATGACGCGTAATCTGTTAAAAGACGTTTTTAATGAGTTATTTCAATTCCATATTTTCTTTCTTTCGACTTCAAATTAAATGAAGTAGAACTTTAAATTATTCAACTTTCTTTATAATTTATTATTATATATTATTATTTTATTTATTTATTTATTTTTAAATATGGAATCAGACCCACTACAATTGAGCGGGTGTGATTCATTGATTCACACCTAGTGGCGTGAATGTTGTTCACGCCATTAGTGACGTGAGCAGGTAAAAAGTTTCCAATATACTTTAATTAGGTAAAAAAATTTAAAAAAAAATTATTTTGGTGCTTTTCCCGTCCTTCTCATCTTCCTCAACACATTCTTCACCTTCCGTACTCAGCCCCTCACCTTATCCGCCATTCTCATGCAAATCGCCGTCCTCCCCATCGGAAAGTTCATGGCCTCTGTTCTTCCCACCATGGAATACAACTTCCTTGGCTGGAGATTCAGTTTGAATCCTGGGCCTTTCAACATCAAAGAGCATGTGATTATTACTATATTTGCTAATTGTGGTGTTTCCTATGGAGGTGGCGATGATTACTCCATTGGAGCCATTACTGTCATGAAAGCTTACTATGAACAGACTATTAGCTTCCTCTGTGCTCTTCTCATGGTCTTGACCCCCCAGGTTAGATCTCTCTGCTTTAAAAAGTTTATTGCCTTTTCCCCATTTGCTTCTGTTTAATTCTTCTTTCAGAAATTTTAAGAGCTTTTTTGATATGAACTGATTGGTTCTTTTAAGATCTTGTTTCTCTTCAAAAATCTGTCAACATTCTCGTGGCTTGTACTTTCTTCTGTTTCTTCCTTAAACGTTACTCTCCCGTGCTTTTAACACCACATGATTCTATCACGAACACAGGAGGTGAAAGGGACGAGAGGTTGGAAAAGCTCTGCATACGCTTCTGAAAGGCTGGTCGAAAGGGACGAGATGGGACAGAAGGAGCAACGCTCAGCCCAATACTCCTCACCTGACCATCCAGCTAGAAGGGGCCCGTTTTTTTTTTTCAGAAGACTAGCGGGTGAAAAGCTACCCCAGGCACCACAGATTGAGTTTTTTTTTTTTTTTTTTTTTCCCCCTCTACTGTGGGGGTTTTTTTGGTTCTGAACGCACCCTGAATGCTTACCCAAACATAGTGTTAGCGGTGAGTGGGAATAAATAATATAAATATATATATTTAATAGTACAGCGGTAGAAAATGAAAAAAATAGCGTAAAATTTGAGACAAAAGACAAAAGTTGCTTACATTAAGGACCGACCCAAAAAAGAGAAAATTGCTTATAAAAGGATAAGAGATAGTAGTTATTAACCAATGCTTTTGTATGACTTCCATAATGGTCTTGAGAGGTTATTATATACTCCTTTAGTCTAAAATATAAGACATACTTAAGTAATTTACACCAAACAAGGAATATTAGTTTAGGCATTTGATGTCTCTTAAATTGAAAAAAGTTACCTATTTTACCTGATTAAAAATGTGATTTTTAAATATTATCTATCACATCTCTTCCTCCTGTAGTGAAAGTGAAAAATAATAATTAATTACCCTGTCAATCTCTCTTATTCTAGACCAAATTTTTCTTGAAGACTTTTTGTATTTTGGGCACGAGGGAGTAGTTGGTATTTGTCATTGGAGGAAGGAGAACTTTCACCAAATGTTATAATTGCCCATCGCAAAATACTCCGGACAAGAGATAAAACACAAATTACATAACTATAAAATCAAATGATAAAATCCCATATTGTACTACATAAAATGAACTGATAAATCAGTCAATTATCCACCAATCCCTAATTTATCACCCTTGATTAGCCTTATCAGTATAACACACGAATCTCAACAGATGAAAAGATATCAGTTTTGATGTTATTCCATATACACAGATAGAGATATATTTGAGAAGTCTCATGTATTACATTGAATTATACTAACATATACATATACATATACATATACATATACACACTGACACAGTACACACAAGAAAATGATCCAGAAATGTAGTGCTCTAAAACACAGGCTAAGAATGATAAGGGTTAAACAAAAATCTCACTTGTGTTTGAGATTACTTTAGCCCTAATTAATATTAATAGTGATATATATATATATATGGAAGCCCAAATTTAAACATGATGACAAGTCTGGAGACAGTGGCCTAAATGTTGAGAGTTTGGTTTTACAAATGTTTGGAGCAGTCAAGACCTTGTCATTTTTGGATACTTCATAATATCCAAAGAACAAGAAAATTAGAGAGTGTATATGTGTGATCATATTATATATGAACGCACACTTCAGACAAGGTTAAGAATAAGTCCCATATTTCATAAAATAAGAATGAAGAAGTAATATACACGTAAAAAGAAGACACATAAATGCTTAGATATTTTATATCATCAAGAAATATATAGTTTGCCATTTACATATTTTCTCACAAAAGTTTAACTGTGAAGGTTGATTGAAGACCTCCTTCCTATTTCCTTTTTTTTTTAATCAAGAGGGCATGCACTAATGGCATGAGGGGTTACACTGGAATTGAACTTGCAACCTCCTATTTAAAGGGGGAACTCTCATACCATTAAGCCATAAAGCATTTGGCATATCTGCTTTCTAGTTGATGCTCCACTTAAGCACTAATAGTCTGTGTTATTAGAAAGACAGACATCTGCTATTATGTGAGTGTGACTATTATGTGAATAAAGAGACATATGGGTCCATATATAGAGGAAGTTTTCTCTTTTTGATTTTGATGTTTAAATCCATGTAACAGCCGGGTACGTATGTGATATATGGATATGATTTGAGGGGTCGGATGCATAATGTATGCATAACTTCCGCATGCCCTCTTAGTTATCTTCCTCTCTATTAGTGCTATTTGCTATAACCCTAGTGTTTGGTTTGAGGGGAGGGAGTATAACCCTAAAGTATATTTTTGTTTTTATGGACTTAATTAAAAAAATCGTGAATTATCAGATTCATCTAAGCAATCGGGTTGCTTCACCAGACTTCCAAGTACGTCCCAATTCCTTCAACATGTAACCTATTCTTTTACTACTACGTACATGTCTATAAAGAACGTCCAAATTTGGATGCACATACATTATTATGGCAAGAATAGAGCTAATATATGTTATATATATATATATATGTATTAACACATATACACAAGCAAGATAGTCCTTTCCTAATAAATAAAATATATATAAGAGTACACCTTTAAAGAAAAGACTGCACTCTATCGGTAATATATATAAGGTACATGGAAATCCCTCAAATTAATAGCTTGCTATGGCCTATGATGAGTAAAAGATGTTGTACGTCACGATTAAACTAATACCAAGCTGTCAATGAAACGACAGTGCGTTTTGTTTTCTTCAATTCCTCCCCTTTTCTTGCGCTTTTTAATTTGGTTCCAATACCTATTAGAAAGAGGTGAAGCATTCATGTTCAGATGAATTTGAGTCGTCGCAAGGAGAGTGGTTGTGCCTTCCTTCATAAGTTGTTATCACCATACGACAATCCTCTGATAGTCGTTCAACCCTCTTCTTCACTCTGCAATTGCTATGGGTGCAACGGTAGTAGCTTCTGTGAAAATGAAGATTTTCTTGGGTCAGAATTATATTGAATAAAAAAGTAATTAAAAATAATATATCCTCGTATCAGTGAAAAGTCCCTGTTTTTTTGGACAAAAGTGAAAACTCTTTGTTTGGAAATATTTTATTGGCTAGAAGGAATTGATATATTTTTTTATGTAGAAAGTACCAATGCTATGTAGGATTTCATATAAAAAAAGTATGCACTCGAATTGATGTCCTTTTGGCCAATAAAATTTTCTAACGGTCACATTTCACAAATTTTTATTTATAATTTATAAAAAACTGACATAAACAATAGTCCTAATTTTCTGCACAAATAGGTCATATTCGTTTAACATTTTATCAGATGCTCACAAAACTAAACGCATATGGGATATTTTGAGAGACATTATAATATGCCAAAAAACAATACCAGGACAAAAACAATATGCCATATTAAAATTTCATTTCAGTCAAAAGAACACTTGATCATTTAACTACAGTAGGCCCCATACATCTGCATGGATTTCATGATGAGCTATAAATAATGTTCACAGCATGTAAATACTGTGGCATTTTTTATTTTTGAATTTTATTAATATTGATATTGTTAAATGATTTCTAATTATTAGCAGGCTCCAATTTGTACTCATCTATGTTATGTAGAAACAATTAAAATGATTAGTACATGCATAATAGAAGACAGGCTCAATTCATTAAGCTCATCAAGAAAAGATTATGCAATTAACTTTCATTTTGCATGAATTGTAATAAACATTCTACTTGCATGCCATATAGTTTTAATTTAAGTAAACTGAATTGGATGTCGCGTGCTTTACACAAAAAACTTACATATATCACGCTACATATAAAAACATTAAAGTGTAGCAAAGTAAACACATTAAACTTAAATGAGAATTTTCAAGAAAACAATTATTTATGGCCATTTCAGGAGAAATGCCTTCTTATAATTAAAGACTTAGAAGTTACTCTTTCTAATTATTAGTGATGCTCTCCATATATAATACTATATCTAATAAATCAGATGTCATCCAGCATCAAGAATTGAATTTTCACCTTTCATATCCATTCTCAAATTCTTAACCTGCTGTGTCAATTGACTTTTCAAAACCAAAAAAAGTACAATAAAATAAATGAAATCCTTGTCACAACTTAAGGAAAAATTACACCTAATGACTTTTATCTCATAAATCTAGACTGAAAAACAATAAATGTAGTAATTATATTAAAAGACCAATGTTACTATCAAATTTCACAGGATTTATTTTAAGGTTCTAAGAATCTCTTAAAAATAATTTATAAGAGCTTTAGCATAAAATTAAGTTAATTCACTAATACAATCAACCATATCAGTTTGGTACTATATATATATATATATATATATAATGAGACAATAAAATTCTCTTCTTTTTATAACTACCGATTGTCTATATATAAAGACAATCGGTTGTTATAAAAAGAAGAGAATTTTATTGTCTCATTCAAATTCCATCATAATATTTTGACCACTTATGTAATAAGAACCCCCTTTATTGAATGACAGAATATAAGAAAGGCATTATATTTATTGTAATCCAATAACGTACTCTATCTTCCTAGTTAGCTAGCTAATTGCACTTATATCTAAGGAAGTACATACCTTTAAGTGCAAACTTCTAATGATGGTTTTCATCTGAACCCATTTAGGATTTAATTGATATGCCACTTTGACAATTTTCACATTATTGTGTCATGCATTACTATATATATAATCTCATTTCAACCTAATGGGGTTTTCCTTTACATGCACGCATGGGAAGAATATTAAGAAGATATGGCCAAGAATTTGCATGTTTCTTTTTCTTTATGTTCATAATTATGTCTCACTTGATGTAAGTAACTTAGGATTTCATCCTTCTATATAATATTCCATTTCTTTATAGAATATACATGATTCAATTAATCTTATTTACGCTTTTCCTTTTCTATAAGAAGGTGTTGTGACTTGTGAAACAACAGACCTTTTTGTCTCCTGTTTGTTTGTTTTTTCTCGTATTGAAAATAGCTACTAAAATTACTTGAAACTTCTCATTTGTTGTCCTTGTTTTGATATTGTTATAGATTTCCATTTTCACTATAAGAAATAGCTGCAAAATCTGTTTGGTACAATTATTTTGAAAGCAAATCCTCTGCTATTGTCAATGCAACAGCATATTTTAACATGTAATTGTCATTTTTAAAAGTTATAATGTTTTTCTATATTTCTTAAAATAAATATTAAAATTGAAAAATTATAATATACCGAATTTTTTTATATGTAATTTTATTAAAATCATATTAAGAATTTTGGATTTTTCTCCAAGGTCTGTTTTCTTCCTTTCCATAATTAAAGATGAGATATTAAATAATTTTAAAGAGTAATAATTATACAATCATATTTAGTTCATTTTCAAACATATTTATAAAGATACTAGTCAAATATTAAAATCTATTTATATATATATACTCCCTCCCTTTGGTCTTTATATAAGTCATATTTACATAATTTGATTAGATTAAGAAAGTTAGTTAAGTTAGTTAATATGACATGTATTTTTCAAAATACATATTCATCTTCATCAATTCCCTCATTTTCTTCCCTCCTTGATTATTGTTGAAGGAGTATCAATAGAGGTAAATTAGGAAAAAATTGACAAATATGAAAACTGTTTTATATTTAGGACTAAAATCAACTCCCTAAATATGTCTTATATTAAGACCCGAAAGAGTGTGTGTGTATTTTTTGGGGACCCTTGTGCCTGACCTAGGAGAATTATTTGATGCATAATTCAGTGTGGTTTTTCAATCTCAGTCCTATTTTGTATTAGTACCTCCGGTTCTAAATATATGACATAATTTGTAGTGCAATTTGCACTATAAACTCACTATAAACTACAATATATCCTATATTTAGGACTAGAGGAGTATTTCTTAAGAACATATGTACGGTTTTAAAACATTACTTATTAAATAAATTTGAATTCTTAGTCGCGGTCTAGAATAGCAATAAACCAATAACTATAAAACCCAAAAACAAATCAACCTCTTATGATCTATAAATATGAGATAAACAACAAAGTTACACAAAGAAACATTCTTTCGGTTGATTTATTGATGAAAATTTGTGAAAACATTTTACCAAAATATATTATGCACCATAAAAAATATAAAAATATGTTGGCTCGTAAATAAATATATTTGGTGTTCGTCCATTATTGTTAGACTGTCTTTAATTACATCTAAGATCTAATATTTATTACCAAAACATATTTTCACACCATAAAAGAACCAAAAAATCAAAAATTAGGTCATCATACAAATAAATCTATATTGCTTAATTATTTAAAAAAATCTCATTTTAATTATTTATTTCATCACAGTGAATTTGCTGAAAATAGTTGGACCAAATGTGATAGCTGGTCAAGATAAAATCCTTCAATACCTTTAAAAACTATTGTTTTGATTTATTTCTAGTTACAAATTTTTCTCTGTAATATATATTTATCTTAAAACACTTTAATATTTTTTTTATTATATTTGAAAAATTAAACTGCATCTTTATTAGAAAATTTTCTGGAGCTATCTATATGTATACTCGAGTTATATAGAAAACTTTATGTGAAGTCGCAGCTTTTTTCAGTGAAAGATATGAATGTGTGGAAGGACTTTGTATGTGTCATTGAAATTGAGGCCTCTTTAGGGGTCCCTATAATATGTCCTATTGTCAAAATAATAATCATTCATATAATACACCACATATTCTCATTATTTATATTATATTTTTTTATCTCTCTCAATAATTTGTCTGAAAACTAATCATAAATAAAACCAATTGCTAGCTCATTCTGTTCCATCAACCCTTCTCTTCAACAGTATCATTCAGTACGCTGGAGATTCTCTCTTTCTCTTTCTATCTCTATCTACCCTACCTTTATTAATTTGAAAGTTACATTATATATATAAAAAAATTATTTAATTTTTGTATTAATATGTGTAAATAAATTCTTTATTTTTAAAATTATATTTATTTTTCTAATAACTTTGTAGAAAGCTAATCTATGATGAACTGTAAAATTCGTCATGTGGGATTAAACACACATGCAAACACACTAGTCACACTATTTAATTTTTGATAATAAAGTCCCAAATTATTACTCTTTTCGGTCTTTTTTTTTTTTTTTAAAACAATCTTTTGTATTGCTTAAAATGAATTGACGGTTAATATTAGTTAAAAGAAATAAATATGTTAAAAATGTCATGTTTCTTCTAAATATGCCTATATTTATGAAAAAAGCATAGGAGAGAGAATGTGTTAAAAATATGAGAGATGACAAGTATAAAATACGAGAGAAAATGAGTAATAAATGATTAAATGAAAATGAATTAGAGTTTATTTGGTTTGAGGGGAGAGAAGGGATATGAGAGAAAAATTTTACCTGGTTTTAACCAAATTGTCCATAAATTTTTTTCAATATTCCATAATTACACTATCAACAAAAAAACCTTTTTTTCCCCTCTTTAATGGCAATTTGGTAAAAACATTCCCTTGCCTCCCTCCCTCGTCATCCCCTCCTTTCAAACCACACACACTCTAAATGAAAAGGTAGTTTAAATTTTGATAGATAAAAAAGAAAGTTGCTTACTTTAAAAACCAGCCTCATCTGAGAAAAAAGTTACTCATAAAAAGGATTAGAACGAGTATATTTGAAAAACATTTTTCTAAATTCTCTATTATTAATTTTAATCAAATATAGCTAAGTCTCCTAAAGTATCACAACTTAGTTTTTTTTCCCAAAAAGTACTAACCCTTATTAACATCAAAAAGAACTATAACAAGGAGTTTATCATTAAGTTTTAAAAGGTATGTACATTGTTAGTTCATAACCCATCATTTATACATGCACAATTTACCTTTAAGGTATTAATCTTTAATTAATTCAAATTAAGCCTAAGAAAACTTATTTCTGAAAGTATTATGACCTGTTATAATGTTGAATTTTTCATTATCATCAGTCATCACATACGTTATTTCAAAAAGAGACATTTTACCTTAATTCCCCGACGATATTGCCTATGATGTAGCTATTGCACTCAATAGGTCTTTTAATAATAATTTGATGGAGACACTACTAGACAGAAAAAGTAGAAAAATTAAAACAATTTAAAAACAATAATTGTTTGCTAATCACTTAAACTGCAGTGACTTAACTTCAGAATTTTCTTATCTTAATTTACATTTTTCAATATGCTTTTAACAATATAGTAAAAAGGTTTTCTTAAACCGTTACTATTAGATCAAGTGGTTAATTATATTGGCCAAGTCTTATAGATATCTGATAGTAACATGACTACTATAAAATTCCATACCAAAGATGCACAAACTGCAATTTGTTAAAAACCGAACCTTTAACTCTATAAAACAAACAATACAAAGAACAAAAATTTCCAATCCACAATTATATCAAAATTTTTCCCTGTCCAATTTCTTTACTCTTTCTAAATTAAACAAGATGAAATTGGATTATTCTCTACATTTATGCAATATTTATGTCCATTTCTTTATTCTAATCTTCAAATATACTCCACATCCACTCACTTTTTATTTGTGAATGTAGTTGTTATAGATAATATATTTTTTCAGACAAGAACAACAACATAAATCAAAACAAAGAGAGGGAAATTAAAATAAAGATATATTTTAAAAGATAGAATTGATTATTACCTTGGATGGAGGCTGTTTTTGACAACCTTTTGGCCATATTTCCTCCATTTGTAGCCATCATCAAGAACATCCACATCGCTTCTTGTTTGGAAACAAAACCTTGGTTCTCTCAGCTTCCTCCTCACCTTCACTTTGCTTTTCTCTGATGCTGTGTTCCTCCACCTAACATTATCTCACACATCAAAATAATTCAATTATATCACATCAACCCTATCAAATATCATCAATAATTCATTTAATTATTTTATAATTCATCGGCAAAATAATTAAGTCTTTCAAAGACTACCCAATAATACAGCACTGCGACCATCAAGTGCAATCCCTGATCTTATGAGCAAGAAGACTAATATTAGTAGTTACCATAAACACTACCGAGTTCATAAACCTGTATATAGTTGACACATATATTAATGAAAGCCCTATGTATATTGTGTAATTAATAAATTCCCATGATTGGGTTTTATTGGATTTGCTTATGATAAGTATGTTTATACAAGTCAAGATAAAACTTCTTTTGCACTCTTATCTCGTAAACCATAAAATTAGGATTGAAATGCTAGATTAAGGCTTCAAAATGCCAATATATCCAAACAAGCACATAATTACTTTATACACACACACACATATGTGGAATTTGTTCTACCAGATTAAAGCAAAACAGTTGGTATTTGTGTTTGTGTGTGTTTTGAGGAAAATGGAAATGGAAAAGTGAAAAATATATATAACTGAAGGATTATTGTTGGGTGGAGAGTGATGGAGGGAGTAGTGGATTCGAGAATCGATGAGTATCAAGACTTTCAAGTCCCAATTAACCTCTTAGCTTGTTCTTCTCTCACAACCCCAAGACAGAAAAAAGAGAGAGAGAGAGTTATAATGATAGCTTGGCGTACGAAAAAGCAAAATAGAAGCAGACTCTATAACGTCTCTCTCTGGTTCCATAGAAGGGATGAGACCTTTAGATTCTTCGCAGAAGCCTAAAGGAATATCTTCTTGGGTTCCTAAATAAGCTATTTACGTGCATGTCTTTTTTCCCTCATAGCCACATAGAAAATGAAAGAGAGTAAGCATATATACAAGAGAATCAAAAAGGGTATGTATTGATGTTTCGGTATGAAGGAGAGAAAGAAAGAAGCCAGAAACAATATAAGAATACACACACACACACACACACACATATATATATCATACCATGTATTGTTGCCGTCACTAGCATTTCCAGTGCAGTTTTCATCATTGACAGCCTTGGGATCCAGAGTTCCCACCTAAAAAGTTTGTATTACCAAATAAATAAATACATAAGAAGAAAATTCAGAAACAAATTAATTACCCTAAAATCTTTTATTGAATAATTATATAGGACTTGGTAACTTGATAATTCTGATGTGGATTTTGCAGATAATAATTAATTTGAAATAAACAACCTGGTCGGTGTTCCATGGAGTTGATCTGGTATTAACAAGGTCATTATGGCTAAACCCGGCCGAAGTGGCGACTGCGCCAGCGGCTCCTCCTCCTCCGTTTGTGGCAGGTGCTGAGGAAGGGGCCGCAGCCGCCGCGCTGCCACCACAGGAAGAAGATTGAGACTGAGCAGAAGGAGCTAAGAAGCTGAGGACTTGATTCTCTTCGAATTGAACAAAACCCATTTCGTGGATGGCTGCTTGATGATGAGGATGATGAGGGTTTGTGAAGGAAACCTGAAGTTCATAATTATTCGGAACGCCTCTCTCTCCTTCCATGTTGAGATAATTTTAAGCTTCGGATGATTCTAGATATGAATTCTCTAAGGAAATAATTGGTCTTCTTCTTCTTCGACTATAGCTTTGAGAATAGAGAGAGAGAGAGAGAGAAATTAAACAGCTGAAAAGAACAAAAACAGAGAAGAATAATAAAGTAGTGATTGATTGAGGAAGGAGGTTTTCGGGTTGGGAGAGAATAAGAGAATTAGGAGGAGGAGGGTATGTAGTTTGGTCAACTTGGATTCATATATTTTGATTTCTTTGCGATTAAAATGCTTAATAGGAATAAGGGAATGTTTGTTTCTTGTGAAAATATGTGTGTGTATGTATGTAGATATATATATATATATATATATATATATATATGTATGGTATTCTTTCCGTCATGTAAAAGGGATATAGAAGTCCACTAATTCAACACTTGAACAGTCTCTTTCTCTCAATTCTCATTCTTTTTTCTCTCTCTATTGGATACACGTGCATTGTACTGAAATGTTTTCAGGGGAATCTACTTGAACAACCTGGGGCTACATGTATGTGTTAATGGGCAAATTTAATCACATTACCAGCCAGTTCTTTTTTGTTAAAATGTATTTTTTTTAAAAAAAAAAACTTCAATAGCAGTTTGATGCAGATATAAAGAGGATTTTGTTGATGAATTTTTATTATTTTTTAACAAAAAATAAGACGACGAAGTTGTTATTATAAATTATTAATTCCCTATCTTAAATGTAGGAGCTAATAATTGAAATATATGCTTTAGCCCCAAGTGTAGCTACGACCTGATTTACTATGTCTCCTAAATATACAATTTTTCTTGAAAATTATCCTGTCCATTGCACATATCAGAAAGGTTTTCCATATTTTAAGGAAATTAACATATTTTTTATAAATACCTAACTCAACTAATTATTTATCTTCTTAAAATATTTATCTATCTTTTATTTTTAGCACCTGAGTGGGACTACTAATTTCCAATTTATAAACAAATTAATAATTTAACTTGAGATGTTTTGATAATTACTTTGAACACCGCTTGTGTCCCCCTTATTTTGATTTTTTAACGGTTAATAAGAAGGTTTTCTTAAATTCAAAGTGGCAAGATGTACATCTCAAAACTGTGAGACTTAAGGATTGTTAATGATTAGTTGCTTTAAGATAAAATTTGATTGAGGTTTATCAATCAGGTTATTTATGTAAGTCTTCAAATAAACGTATGATATTATTTTTTAAGACTCAAATTGTTTAATTATGAAAATACAATTGGACGTATCATCATCTCATACACTTAATAATTGCGAGTTTCTTCTTTGTCACTCTTCATCAAAAATTCTAGATGCTTGCTTATATATCAAGGATTTGTTTTGATAAGAATTAATGTAAATAACAAGTTTTAAACATGTCACTCAAAAGAAACCCCTTCAATTGAAGAAACTAAACTTTGACACGTAATTATAATTATCATTAATTATATTAATAATCACTATTTGCTTAAGATATTCGTGGCTTAACAAGGTTCATTATTGTTTCCGGAATTACGTAGTTTTCATTATATTGATCTGAAAGGACAAGACATAATTAATTAAATACGTGTTGCTTTGTAAAATTAAGTTCGGCAGAATAGATGTTTATTAGGTTTTTGGATATATCTATGATGGACAAACGCTGATTTAATAAGTTTAATTAGCTAATAATTAATTACTAACAGTAAACTTATAATATTAAGACAAACGAAATGATTAACAGCGATCAAATTCTTGAGAAAAGTTAAATAGTATTGGTAGATATTTCATTTTGTTTAAATTAAAATTCCAATCGGCTACTATAATATTATATATATTCAGAATCAGAAAGTAGAAGATTGAGTAATTTTTGACTACACAGCTTGATATCTAATAAATGTGTTGCTAGAATATATATAACATGATGGAGACAGGCATACAAAAAAAAAAAAAAACTCTAAGCCTTTTGTTTCATTTAATTGCCTCAGCCGGTTGAATTGGGTTAAATTTGATTTAAATTGCGGTTTAGACATTATTATTTTTATTTTCTGAACTTTATGTTTAATATTTTTTTTTTTTTTGAGAGCAAAATAAAGAATAAGGTAATTCTATATATCAAACAGAAAGAAAATTTTCACGAACTCTTTTTATGCTGAAATTTTCCGTTTTATCAAAAAAGAAATATTTGAAAAATAAAGTCCAATGTTTGGTTTAATCAGTTTTAATTCGGGCGATTTTTCATTTAATTTCCCCCTCCTACTTAAGCCTAATAATTCAAAATTGGTAACATCATTAGACAATTTGGAAATGAGAGATAGATCACAAGACGTGTTAAGCAAAGTATTGGATTAAACTATCTAAAGTCAGGGATAAAGTCACAAACTCAAAACTATGTTCATATTGATAATTGCAATTCACCTAGTGGTTTCTTCGATACATACCACCAGCTCTAATCCTAAATATAAGACCTCTTTATCTAGTTTGAGGAGATTAAAGAAGCTAAAGATATTATCTAATTATAATGTAAGTAATATGACCTCTATGAAATACTTTTCTGTATCATTATATTATATATCAATTTATAAGTTAGACAAATAAAATTTGAAGGAAAAAATAATAAATAGAAAAGATAAAATAAAAATGTCTTATTTTAGGATCAAAACTTAATTCTAAACAAGGTATTATATATTGTATCAGAGGTAGTATCTTATAGGGATATAAAGACACCCCAAAATAATCTACATATTTCAAATCAAGACTCCGAAATGGCGTAATCAATGTAAAGTCCTTAGGGACTAGTCAGAAATTAAATCTGTAGCAAAATAATCCGAATGTCCTTAATTAAAAATGTAAGGAAAATAATAAAACAACAACGATAATTTCATAAGAAATAACTTTAACTTTTCAAATGATGGCAATAACTAATACAATGACAACTAATTTTGCTTAACACAATTAGATCATTGCACAGAAAAAATTAATTCCATATATTTCTAAGGATTTTTGTAGGAATTTCACTACAAAAATATTGTTAATTCGTAGCGGTTACAAAAAACCGCTACAAATATCAGAATTTGTAGCGGTTTATACCAATATCACTACAAATTTGCAATGGGATAACTCGTGTCAAGTGGTGCACTAGTTAGGGAATGACCTTTGTAGATGTTATCACAAATTAACCGCTACAAAATATGACGCCAAGCTTGCGCCAATTTTAATTTGTAGTGGTTTCTTTTCACAAACTGCCACAAATGTGGCGCCATCTAGGTGCCTTATGGCGCAAAAGTTGTGGTGATTTATTTGTAGAGGTTTATATGAACAAACCGCTATAGAATGTAAAGAGTCTTGCATATTTGTAGTTGTTACTCATAGAAACCGCTACATAATACAAATAGTCTTGCACATTTATAGCGGTTACTTATAGAAATCGTTAAAGAATGCAAACAATCTTTCACATTTGCAGCGATTATATAGAACCGCTACAAAGTTTCATGTTGGACGAGGTAGGGTTTTGTTATTTGTAGCGGTTAGTGTTAAACTGCTACCAATGTCTACACTTTGTATCAGCTTTTTTGTAAAACTGCTACAAAGTTGAAGCCTTTTTACACACGCCGCCACCAAACAATTTATCAGGCAAATTTGTTTCTCACGCAGCCTTAGGAAGATTTCACTACATCTCTGACATTCTTCTTAAGCATTTACAAATGTTTGGGAGATATAAGGACAGGGGGAAGGAGGTTGAGCGTCCCAGACCTATTCTACGGATGAGCAGTAGTAGAGGGGGTGGTGGTAGGGGCTATTGAGGGCAGTATGAGGGTAGAAATGTCCTTGTTCCATCACAGGAGGCGACCCAGCTGCAACAACTCCTCCCAGAGCAGCCATAGCAGACAATCCTATAGGAGGCGACCTTACCAGAGCTACATGTTCATGATGAGGGGGCTGAGCTCATTTTAAGTAACTACAAGGCAAATGAAGTGTTTGACTTCAACATTCCCATTTGCAAGATAGAGCAACTCCTAGATGAGGAGGACGCTCGGGAGTAGAATAACCCTCAACAGTCGTCTTCGCGATCAAATGGGTTTGAGGTGCAAGTCGAAGGTAAATTTAATTATTGTTTGAATAAAATTAATATTTAAATTTCATACGGTTAATTAAAAATGGATTTAAATTTAATAAAAGAATGTGGTAAATTGTGCAAATGAGCAAGGGAACATCACTACCAGGAGATTGGACATGGCTGGTGTAAATAAGCTGAAGGAGCTATGTGTCGTAGTTATGTGGAATGAGGCCACGAACCAGCTAATTGAGAATGGTGGTAACCTATTCAACCGTTATCTGAACAACTTGGGCTTGATTTGGTTGCGGTTCCCCATCCACTTCAAGACTTGGAAGAATGTTGGTTAGGGGCTGAAGGATTTAGTGTGGGACGAGGTTGTGAAGGTAATTAATTGTATTTAATTATGTTATAAATGTAAATAATTATAATTTATGTCATTTTTAATTAATTAATTATATTGAATTATTATTTATTCAATTGTGATATAGGATAAGTTTGTCATCCACGACAGTAGGAAGATGTACACCTTGATCAAGATGGGGATGGCTGGAAGAACCAGAGGAATAGTCTCTACCACTTCATAAATAAGGATGGGACAATTCCTTTACAGGATCTGATCGAGAATGTGCCACACGGCATCCCACCTTAATGATTTGGTTGTTTGTAGCGGTTTTAATTATAACCGCTTCAAAATGTGAAAGTTTGAGAATTGAAGTTTGGTAACCTGTCAACAATCATTTGTTTTGTAGCGGTTTTTGGCTAATAACTACTACAAAGTTATGGATTTCGTAATGGTTATGGTAGCGGTCTGCTACAACATGTGAACAATCATGAAATTTATAGTGGTTTAAGTCTAATAACTGCCACAAAGTTATGAAATTTGTAGCGGTTATGGTGGCAGTTTAAACCGCTACAAATTGTTCAATGTTTCATGGATTTCACATTTTCTCATGCCAGCTGTAATGGTAAGATCGTGTGTATGTGTTATAGATACAAGTTTAAGAAGTGGCATACACGAGAAGTTCTTAAGGAACATTTGCTTGTGAAGTCTTCCCCATAAGACTATACATTCTGGGGAGTTTATGTTGAGAAACCCTATATGAGATATAATGATCATCTTCCTTGAAGTTCACAAGTAGGATTTCAATTAGATCAAGATTATCCTGTTAAAGATGGTGTTCATGATGCATTTGGTTTTCAAGATAACAAATTCATTGCATAAGACATTTTTTCTTGAGGAATGAGGTAGCTTAGAAATTTTTCAACCTTATGGATGAAGCATATCCCCCTTTGTATCAAGGTTGTTGAAAATACTCCAAATTATTTTTCTTGATCAAATTGTATTATATCAAGTGCTTGTATGGGATCACAGATAAGGGAATGTCGATGTTGCTAAAATTATCACAAGATGCATTTCTTGATGTGGAGATTTCCACAGCGTTCTATGAGGCCAAGAAGATTATTAACAGATTATGCTTAAACTTCAAAAAATTGATGCATGCCCCTAACGATTGTATACTATATTGGGAAGATGATGCTCATAGGGAGACTTATAAGCGATGTCAACTTTAAGGTATAGGACAATTCAAAAGGGGAAAAAGTAGAAGAAGAAATCAACAAAGATTCTTAGGTACTTTCCATTAAAGCCGGTAGGTTACAAAGATTGTTTATGTCGTCTAAAATAGTTGAGCATATGAGGTGGCATGAAGTTGAGAAGAACGAAGATGGTAAATTAAGACATCCATGTGATGCAAAAGCCTAGAAAGCGTTCGACTCAGACTTTTCATCTTTCACGGTGGATCTTAGAAATATTCGGCTTACTTTAGCAATCGACAGTTTTAATCCATTTGGGAATCTTAACAAAAGTTATAGTATTTGGCCTGTTGTCTTAATTCCCTACAACTTGCCCCTTGGATGTGTATGAAACAAAGTCCCTTCATTTTATCTATGATCATTCTAGGAAAAAAGACACTGGGTAATGACATCGATGTGTATCTCCAACCGCTTATTGCGGAATTGCTGGACTTGTTGAATTTCAACATCAATACATATGACGCGTACGAGAACACATTGTTCAACTTGCGTGCAGCCTTGATATGGAGGATACGTGACTTTCCTAGTCTAGGAACATTATCGGGGTAGAATGTGCATATTGGGACGGTGTGTCCAGCTTGCAATTTTGATTCTGACTCAATGCACCTTCCCCACAGTCAAAAATAGTGCTTCAAGGGTCATTGGAGATTTATCGATGGTAAGCACAAGTTTAGGATGCAATGAAATCATTTTAATGGGAAACAGAAAAAAGAGGACTTCCTTAGACTTTATCTGGTGCAGATATCTTACAATAACTTCAGGATGTTGAATTCGAGTTTGGAAAAAACGACGATGTATCAAAAGCAGGAAGAAAGATTGTCAACACATTTGCTTCTACGCCTCAACAATGGCAAAAGATAAGCACATTTTAGCATTTATTAACATTTTTGTTTCTTTATTTTATAGGTTTCTTGGGAAATTGAAATCTTACTTAAGGAATAAGGCGTGGCTAGAAGGTTCTATAGCTGAAGGTTATATAGGAGATGATGTCCATGTATTTATGTTCTAGGTATTTTGATGACATTGAGACTTCTTTCAACCGACCGCCTTGTGTAGGTGATTGTTCTAAACCTGAGCCATCATTAAGAGATTTTTTAATCCTTTGTGTTGGTAAACCAGTTGTAGAAAGTGAGAACTTCAAACTAACATCAACTCAGAAGTTGCAAGCACATAGACATGTCTTGATTAATTGCACTGAAGCTGAATCCTTCCTTCAGTAAGAATTGTATACTCATATGTTATCCATATATTTCCTTATATTTTATACTTGCATTTCATGATCATTATCTCATGATTAATTGTAGGGAATTCATAAGTCATGTGAAGCGTCAACTCATGATCCATACATAAACATCCTCCAAAATTGACAAAAAGTCCACAGAGAAGTCCCAAGTTGGTTTGTGCGCAGAATACTAAATGATCACAACCGGCACTTACCAGATTTTATAACTCTCACAATTGGCCCTCTTGCCCATGCAACCAGGTTTACAGCATACAATGTCAATGGTTTCAAGTTTTGCACAATTTCACTAGATTAAGGATTTCTAACCCAAAACTCAGGTGTTCATGGCACATTTGGGACAAGGAGTTATGCGAGTAGCAGTGACAACAACATGCAATTCAGAGACGTCCCTTACTATGGAAAGCTTTTTGATGTCGTTAAACTAAATTACTAAGGCTGTTTCACTGTGACGCTGTTCAAATATTTGTGGGAAAAGATGATAATTTTCTGGGAGCTGATGACTTAGGCACCACATCAGTAAATTCCTTCCGACTAGTTGGTCAATCTCAAGATGATAAGGCATATATATTCTTGTCTTAGAGGCACACCATGTTTATTATGTCCAGGATGAGAGGCATAGGGATTAGAATATGATGGTCCACTTAAAGCCTTGAGACCTTTACAACATGAGTGATGGTGATAACAACGGCTATAAGAGTGAGCCATTCCAACCGCTAATTTTGAAAACTTTTTCCCTGAAGGCAATGAAAATTTACCTAGAGTTCAGTACATTTTTATAAGTTATGCTTTATTATCACTTAATTTAAGTTTAATTTTTGTACAAACATATTAAACTCAACTAATATCTTCTCCACTCAATTTTTGTTGGGATGACAATGATGAATGATTAAACAAATTATGCTTATGTTCTTGTAAACCTCTATATTTTTTTTATAAAACAAATACCAACGAATATTTGTAGCAGTTTATAACCTCTACAAAACAAACAAAAACCGCTACAAAAAGTAAAACTGCTACAAATATTGACACCAACCGCTACAAGAGTTACGCAGATCCCTATAAATACCCCCACCACACCTCATTTCACACGAGAAAAGCACCATGTAGCAACTTTCACCAAATATTGTGCCTAGTTAAAACACATGGGAGAAGTTTTACCGGAATAAGGCAGTCAGTGCCGTTTTGTTAGGCAATGGCACTAGTGCCGTTGAGATTAATGACGCCACTCAATGAGTGGCGTCAAGCCATGTGACGCCACCAATGGCGCCACATGGCATGACGACACTAATGCCGTCAAGGTGTGTGACAGCACTAGTGCCGGCCACCCCCTCAATCACGCCTTCCCTCTCCCTATCTCCCTCATTCATGCCTTCCCTTTCCTTCTCCCTCTCTCATTCACGCCTTCCTTCTCCCTCTCCTTCTCCGGTCACCCTCCTCCATTCTTTTTCACTTTCACCCACATCCTTCCCTCTCCCCCTCCCTCTCCAGAAACTCCCTCTATCCTCCTCTGTCTTTCACCCTCCTCCATTCTTTTTCATTCTCACCCACAGTAGCAACTCGTCACACACACATACACCTCCTCATCCTTCCAATCTCCATCTCATTCCCTCCTTTCTTGAAGCTGAGAAAACTCTGAGAGAGGCTGAGAAACTTTGAGACCCAAAGAAGAGAGAATCACCAGAAGGAAGAAGAAGAAGAAGAAGAAGAAGAAGGCTCAAATTCTCTCTCTCACCAGAAGAAGAAGGAGAAGGAGGAAGAAGAAGAACACGTGTGTAGGTAACATTTAATTTTTTTTGTTATGTTTATTGTTTAATAATTTGATTTAAGTTTTAATTACATACATTTATTTATTATAAATGCTTAATAAATGTATAACTTTAGGATTGATGCTTAATTACTTACAAATTATTAATAATTATAAATAAGAAAAAGAGTAAATAATAATTCTAATTAATAATTTAGGGAATTAAAATATTTAAAATTTATTATGAACCCTAGGATACAAGACTAATTAGTAAATTAATTAATTAGTGAATTAATTATTTATTTTGTATGTTAATTATAAACCTTAAGATAGATGACTAATTATTTAATATTTCGTAAATTAATAATTTGATATATAAATTGTAAAATATTATTTCCTAAATTTAATTAAAGAAATTTATGAGAATAAAAATTAGTGAATTCATAAAAAGATTTTTGAAATATGTTGTATATTATTATTTATAGTACCCTAAGATAGATAAGATAAGCTTAAATAGAGAATAATAATTAGTCAAATAATTAATTGATTAATTAATTATTTAGAGAATAATTGTAACATCGCTTAAATATGACTACATATACACGACAAAGAAAATCAATACAACACCATAACGATGTATGATTAAAACCACATAACCACGTATACAAGATAATAACCACGTATGTAACATAACCTCGTATGATACAACATTAATAACCTCGTATGTGACATAACCTCGTATGTAACATACCGTGTATATAGCATAACCTCGTACACTACTACACAAAAAACATATATAATCATACAATAACCATAAGAGTTAGTGTTACAGTACGCGAACGTACATACCTAACAACACATATACGCATATAATAAGCATCGAGTTAGTGTTACGAAGACGCGAACGTACCTTTTTTGGTACAAATGAACTTTTACGGAAAAACGTGAAATTCGACAAATGAAAAACAAATGTATAACGGCGGCACAACAGCGGCTCGATTAGCTCGATATCCTATAAGGATAACGTTTATCAACATTTGGCATCATAACAGGCCATTTGGGCGAAAATTACTATTTTGCCCCTAGTACCCCTATTTGGCGGAATTTCGCGAGCCAATCATTTTTCGCTCTATCTCTCCGGAATTTTGACGGATCTTTTCCCTCATCATATTTTCGAAATATATATCATATTTACCCCTAAATATGATATCTAGACTATCTTGAAAATTTAAAGATAAATCTAGCATTCCTACTATATCTACCGAAAGAACTACCGAAACTAAAGACCGGGGACCAAAGAACTTACCCGACTTTGCTCAGACTTTCTCCAGAGCTTCTCTCTCTAACTTCTCTCTAAGGGGCAGATTTTTGGTGTGAAAAATGAAGAAGGTGCTCATGCCCTTATATAGGCAAAAATTGTGCCACTTTGGTAATTTCCATATTCCAAATCTTGTAATTTTCTCTTACCTTATAACCAAGTAAAATAAAGGCTAAATGGTGGTTAATTCTTGACCATGGGCTGCCCTAGTCGACATAAGGGGGTGATGTGGCAGCAATTGGTCCAAGAATGGTGACTCAAGCTCACTTTATGCCCTATCCCGATAGAATTTCCCCGATCGGTGTCCGTTTCGCGTAGTCTCGGAAAATCTCAAAATTCTGAATTCATAACTTTGAAGATCTTCTCTTCCTCATCAAGAATATCTAATTTAACTTAGATTTCGGTCCCTTACAAGTGGTTCCAACAAATTCCAGTTGAAGTTTTCTCGAAAACGTGTCCGAACACGTCCGGTGTCGTAAATCGCTTTCGGAATCATCAATCTCTGGATAATAATTCACCGATTCCAAATATGTCCAGATAATTATAAACTCATCTCTAGATGTTGAGTTATAATTATTTTCTTCAAATCAAAATGTGAATATCTCGCATTTTTCCCTATTTCGTCTTATTAGGCAAATGCGCTACGACCTCGGAATTAACTTCCTAAGAGGTCACTTGAAGGTAAAAACTCACCGATCAATATTTTACCTTGACTTTGGAATTCCTATTCCTGGTTCTCTAGATAGGATCCGTTTCCTATTTATTCCATTACTATTCACTATATTATATAATAATACAATTTTACAAAAATATCATGATATTTTTATTTTTATTTATTTTTCTAAGCATAAAATATTTTATTAATATTTTATTTTTTTTATTTAATAATTTCGAATTTCTCCAATTAAAAATAATTATTTAAATTATTTTTAATTCATTTACTTTATACCTTAATTATCCCATTAATTACCAGATTAACCACTTACTAATTTTTGATAATTTTATTAATTAGGATAAATCATTATCTCACAATTATTTTACTTACATTGGTATTTTATATCCCATGTAAAATATTAAAAATCATGGGGTCAATTATGATCCCCAAAATAATATTAAATCTTGCCTCAATATTTTCCAAGGAAATTAATCCCATAAATTCCTAAAATTAGAGACAACATACTTTCTAATTTTTAATAAATATTTTATTGCCTCTTGGGATTTATCATAATATTTTTAGGTCATTTAATGCCCTAAAAATACATTTTAGCTCTTTATCTCTCCTAATTTCCATAGTAATTACCTTAGAAAATAAGATAATTATTAATTATTATTTGAAACCACATGTTCACCTATTTTCAATAGGTATTATCTATTGAAATATAATATTTCAGATAAATAATTATCCGGGTATTACAATAATAATTAGTGACTTAATAATGTGTTGTGTTATTGTAAATTTTTATTAGTTAAATGGATGATCAACGCACCTGCAATATTGAGCCCGGCCCCAAAGAGTGGAGAGTTCTTAATGAGGAGGTGCAGCAGTCACACCGATCACAAGTTGTGTGGAACACAAGAGAATGTAAGTCTTTGAGGGTGTGGCGAACCTCACAGGGCATCACCCAGATCTCATCCCACTAGATTTGCAGCAGCACCTTATGCGTGTAGGTTTCTGGCACGTGTCTCGCATGAAGAGACTCCCGATACGTTTTATTCTTTATGTAAATAATTATATGCATTTAGTTGTTTGTACATGATACGGATAATATAGGACCCTTACATATTTTTTCTCTATTTTTATGTTGGTGCAGATTGATAAAAACCTTATTTTTGCTTTGGTTGAGAGGTAGAGGCCAGAGACTCACACCTTTCATAGGCCGGTTGGTGAGATGACTATTACTTTACAGGATGTGGAGGGCATTTTAGGTTGTCCACTGAGGGTCTAGTAGTTTCCGGTTAGTTGCATGGCAACTGGGCAACAGTTATGCAGCAATACATGGGTCGAACTCCACTCCCTTTTTGACAGGCGGAAACATCAAGATGAGCTGGTTTGATCGTCATTGGGGCTACTAAGAGGAGCACTCAGCTACTGTTGGGGGTCAGCTTTTATACACACGTGCTTACCTCATGCGCCTATTGGGTGGATTTTTGTTGTGTGACAAGTTCAGCTTAGAGGTCCCTTGCCGATATATACAATTACTGGGTGGTGACCTTGTGGAGACTTCTACATACAGTTGGGGGTCTGCTATACTCGCTATACTGTTTCGCGAGCTATGTCAGGTCACGTCAGCTTCAGCTAAAGACATTGGAGGTTGTTTGTTGTTATTGCAGATATGGGAGTGGTCCAAATTTCCTGCCATATCACATTGTTATTGCAGATATGAGCAGGGTCCAGATTTCTTGCCATATCACCTCCCAGTGACGCAGGTGATCATTACGGACGCAGGTACGAAAGCAGTATGATATAATGAATATTTTGAACTGGTTGGAGTAGTTGAGTGATTACGTTCTTATTTGCATGTCGTTTCATTAATGTTGTTGAGTTACATATTGTAGGTTCAATAATGTCGATGTGCGGTTATTGTGAGGTGATCTAAAGACATATCGGATAGAGCTTGACCAGATGGGTTGAGACGATGTATGTATAATAAATTTGAGATTAGGGAACAAAAAGAGTAAACTAATTCATGTTATATGTGTGACCATTTGTTTATATGTACAGGTGAAGTGGGAGCCATATACCCGTACTTGCTTTCTACATTATCAAGATGCACCAACCCGATCGCTGCATGCGACAATTTGGCTTGCAGCAACACATCCTTGGCCCTGCTTCACAGCTTCAGGGTGCACATGATCTTACCTTACGCGATAAGATGACTGATGATTGGGAGATCAAGATGGATTCGCATATTCAGTTGTGGAACACACGACATTTGCACATCGAGACTATAGATCCATCGGAGGGGCCGATTTCCCTGAACTCCGAGCACATGACTTGGTTTTTCACACACACTAGACGGTATATGCTGAGGCAGGTCGCCAAGATCGAGCACGTGGTACGTATTGATATTGCTTTCGTTTTTGGTCCTATATATTTCATCTTATTATCCATAACTTAGTTTTAGTGATGTTATCTATTTTACTGGAAAAATGTAGGTAGATGGTGTAGAGTGGATTTGGTGGATGAATTCTCCACAATTTGATGCCCAGTTCAGCAAGAGGCAGGTTCAGGAGGTTTGTGACCAGTTACTCCGAGCACTTAGAGAGTTTAGACGAGTTGCCGAGCTTGGTCCCAATGCGCCAATGGGACTCTTAACCGGTGTACCAGATCTCGCTTTAGAGGTCCCGCCCCATGCAAAGGAGGGATGAGGACTGGGTCAACGACGACCGCGTAATGAGATGCAAGCATATAAGATACCCCGGCTTGGTCCACGTGGTGGAGGTGTATATAGACCACCCGTATGGCCCGATATGGCGTATACTTTTGTTCCATGGTACCCAGAGCAGTTGCCAGCATAGGTGCCTCCAGAGATGCATGCACTGATGCCTCCTTTCATGCCTTCTTACCCACAGCCAGAGACGTCGTTTGCTCCGCAGACACAGGTTCCTCGTTCATATCAGTGGCCATCACAAAGTTCCCAGCTCGATTTTGCTTCATTCAGTTCTTACCATCCTGGATAGGGGTTTACTGGATTCAGTGCCTATCAGACTGCACATGGGTTTGCTGGCTTCAATCCTTATCAGACTGCGTAGGGTTTTACTGCCTTCCGTTCCTACTAGCATAGATAGGGTAGTGGTGATGTTGGGAGCACAAGCATGAGTGACATGGGCTTTCAATCTGAGCTAGGAGGGTACATGCCAGGTGATATGTCAGGATCTAGTCGTAGTGCATACCGGTCAGGGCATCACATATCCGATGACGGAGGTGAGCATACCGATGAATTTTTACGGGCAGCTGCTGAGGATTTCGATATTAGGCACGATCCAGATGCACAGCGTGAACCTGATGGCATTTGTAGGAACTCTGAGAGTAATGCGCGATCAAGACATGGCCTACATATACTCTACCTTGAGCGTATTGCCCGTACGGGACTGTATTATGTTATATTTTCATGGATTACTGTATTATGATATATTTGCATGGATTCCTGGATTGTCCAGTTTTCAGTTAATATGCTGTCCATTTTTTCTTATATCAGTAATGGTATAAGGATAGCAAATAGGAAAGCAAATTTGAACTAATTAGCTATGCGCTTTGTAGGACATGAACGCTTATTATGTCTGGACTGTTTACATATACTACATCTAGTTCAACTGGAGTTAGGTTGGACCTCCATCACATCCATTTCATTGTGAATGTGTGTAGATTTTGGGCATTCCATACCATACAATTGCGATTCATCGAGGATAATCTTTGGTCCGAGAGCGGGCAGTATTCCTTGTTCACTACCGATCAGCTGAAATGATGAAGAGTAAACATGCATGATATTGTAGACTGAGAATACTGGATCCATGTACTGTTCAGCATCATGGGATACACTCGAACTATTGGGATCCGTACACGCAGCGGAAGGATTTAATCCATTAAAATCTTACGAATCCTATTGAGAGGGTCTATCAACGGTGTTTAAATCGGGTTCGTTAGGAAACGTACCTATCCGAACTCGTGTGCGTCCTACGTTCGATCAAACAGGAGCCGACTCTGCGAATCCACTCCCTCTACCGGTATCCACATCGAACAGCCTCCAACACCGACGGCAGTGTGCTAGCACCTTTAGTATTTTCATGTCTCTTCTTTTCTCTAGGGCTTTTCACGGCTCGTCTAATTCATTCGTGTTTTTTTTTAATACGACTAGATCAATATCTCTTATAGAGTTTCTAAAACCCTAATGAGCTGTATTAAAATATTCAAAATTAATCTGATTAATCTTGAAACTCAAATTTGCATTAAAATAATATATATTAATTAAATCTGTCCAACAGATCTAATCTAATATATTTATTTAATCCAAATTATAAGCCTATAGATTTAATTTATCTTTATAAATTAAATTTGAGATATGATATCTTTCTATTTAATTAAATCTAAGATACTATATCTTTATTCGAAAATTACATATGAGATACAATATCTCTATTTGTTTTTAGATATTTATCAAATAAATTAAATACAATATCCATCCTAGATTAAATACAGTATTAATTAAATCTTAGACATATCTAAGATTCAATGAATCTGGACACTATTGCTCGTGTTGGGCTATTCTTGTGTGCGACTCTGCAGGCCCACATGAGATTGGCAGTGGGTCAATACTGTACCAGCCCACAAGTTGCAAGCGGCCTCTAGCAAGACATTGCGACTACTCAATTCATATGGGGATCGATAATATGATACAACCTATCGTACAACCATGTCACATCCCTTTTGTCACGCGATAATTTGGTCAAGGATGAGGCATGGATAATGTCAACTTCCTGTTCTTGACCATTACTTTCTCGATTCTTGAGTAGTCTAATAATTGAAATGGAAAATCCTTTCCATCGTAGTATGACCATACATTTCTCAAACTCACTCATCGAGGGGCCCAGTATTATCTCTCTACAAATGTGAGAGACAAATTCCATCTTGACCATTCACATTCCTGTGCATGAAAACCACTAATCTTGATCAACGCCTTTATCATCACCCGGCCAAAGGTGACTTCTGACTAGGTCAAAGATCAACGACTCATCATGTAGGAATCCATTATGATCTCAGGTCAAAGGGCGTTGTGACGCGGTTATATATGAGATAAGCTTATGACTTAATCCATGCAGCTTTCTCATAGTGGGTCGATCCAGCACCTTGTACTCTTACAAGTGCCTAAGACTTTGATTCATATATTCATACCTCATCAAAGTCATACTGGTCTTATTTCATCTTCGCTCCTGCATAGATGACCGACCAGAGACATTTATGATAATCTATAAGATATATCCAAGGATACAGTTATCACTATAAACATGCAAATGAAATGATAACTAAATGGAGAATATTTTAAATGACACTAACATTTAAAGTACAATGACTTGCCCCTATGGCATAATTTCCAACACAAACATGCAGCAATTACATGACTACATGGGAATTAAATGCCTGAAACTTGCCACACTGGAATTTCCATTGGCTCAAGTTCACCAAGTATGTATTGCCCTGATCATCAACTTCAAATGTGGTACGCGCCACATTAAACTTCTGAACACGTATCAATATAGCTTGCTCTCCATTCTTTGTCATAGCTTCTTCAATAACATTCGAAAAATGTTTTCCGTTCATTGCATTTTTTTGTGCTTTGGTCCCTCTTTTGTACTAGTAACAAACAAGTCGACTATAGGTTCATTTTATCAACGATGTTATTGGCATGTTCCTCGCTCCCCTGAAAACCTTATTGATTGATTCAGACAAATTGGTTGTCATATGACCGTATCTTCGTCCATTCTCTTCGTAACTCCGACACCATTTCTCTTTTGGAATTCTTTCAATCCATGCAGCCACTTCACTACTGTAACTGCAGAATTAGGCATACAAAGCATCAAAGTGTATTTTGTTTGGAATATATCCTGTAAAAAAGACAGAAAGACACAACATTATATGGTTCTAGTAAAGAAAAAATAAATGTCACTGCACATCAGTTGGAGTATATTACCTATCTTCGTTAAATTTTTCTTCAACTCCTAGTCCTTGAAGCGAGTATTAAAATTGCTTGCAACATGACGAATGCAAAACACATGGTACGCATTAGGAGGCTGCCAACCAATGGCCTCATTGCCGACTGCTGATATTATGCTTTTGTGACGATCAGAAATAAGACATAGACCAACCTTATTTGTAACATACAGTCGTATGGAAGACAAAAAATACTCCTATGCTTCCTTAGTTTCACTTTCAACAATTGCAAATGCAATCGGTAAGATCTCATTATTTCCATCTTGGGCGGTGGCAATCAATAATGTCCCCTTATACTTACCGAATAAATGTGTACCATCCAGTTGTATGATTGGTTTGCACCATTTGAATGCCTCACAACATTGACTGAAGGTCCAAAATGTACGTTGAAAAACCTGAATCTCATTAACAACCCGCCGATCAACAATATACGATCCATGTTGAATATTATAAACAGATCCTGGGGAAATTTCAACATGTACTCGAACCATCTTGGCAGGAACGCATATGACTCATCCCAATCACCGTAAATCTTAGCCATTGCTTTTTGTTTTGCCTTCCATGCCTTCCTCTAAGAAACATGATAACCAAACATTCCAGTCACCCTTTCTTGTATCATGATCACAGGTACCGACCATGTGTGCAAAACCAATCACAAAAAGTGTATGCTAGGAATGTTATTTATGTTCACTGATAAACACAATTAAATTCACAAATTCTCAAATGGTGTTGTGCATCGTACCTTTTATGGCCTCAGAAATAATTTCAGAATCAAGTTGTTTGTGATCTTAGGAGAGTATTTTGCTCACACAACTATGATTTCCAACCCATTTACTTACCACCCAAGTGTTGCTATTCTTCAATTTAATTGCTCTTACTCTCCAATCGTAACCTTGCTCATGATTTCGACATTTCATTGACAACTTGGTTGTAGTACTCCCAACCACTACAGTTTCTTGATGTTCCTTCATGCAATAATGTTTTATTGCGGCTTGCACATAATTCTTGGACCTGAACTCTTGTTTCAAATATAATCCATCTCCTCTTGCCCACGGTCCCCGGCCCAAGCCTTCAACATCTAGTATATCCTCATGCAGGTAATCTTCATCAATAGTCTCATAATGCGGAATCTCATTCCAAAACGGTGTAATATCTGCATATTCACACATAATACAGTTTATACGAAAACATGGTAACTAATAAAAAATAACATATATAATAATACAACTCCGTAACTAACCTGATGATTGTAACATACCAGTTTGCTGTGACATGACATTACCATGATATTCGTCATCTGCATCACTATCATTCTTATTATGGTCATTAACCAATAAAGTGTCTTCATCTTCTTCCTCTTGCTCCCCCTCATTGTCAGGTTTGTCTACCATATAGTTGATTTCTTCTCTATGTGCAACGGTTGAGGTGTACCAGAATGAGCCATATAATGTGACTGATTACTAAGGTGGAGTCCATGAAGCGGTATTGATACATCTTCCTCTGACATCTCAATATCCACATATAACTCAACAAATTGGGACGTAGGGTTTTCATCGAATGTTTGAACAAAAACATCCACATCCTCATCATCGGATATCTCAAAACCCGTATATTTGCGGTTTCCATAAGGAACTCTACCCGTCACTGAAGATATTACCTGATTTTATTGCAGCTTTAACTTTTGACGGATCTTTTCATTTAAATCTTCGGTGGACATGCCTCGAACAATATACATTGCTTTTTTTTTTCACCTTCAAAGCTCAATCCGTTTGCACCTATATTTTGAGAACCATTATAATATACAAATGAACGAATTTGATTCATTTTTCACTTATGTTATATTATGAAAAAGAAGAACAAATTACAAATAAAACAAATAACAACAACACAAATTGCAATTGAGTAGAAGAAGAAACACAATGTATATATGGAATTAAAAAAAGAAAAGAAATGAAGAAACAGAATGTGATCAAAACACACGGTCAGAAAATAGATATGGGATAAACAAAAGAAACCACAAGATAAAAATACAATGTGATGAAACATTGAGTGTGAATTCGTAAAGCTTCACAACACAGAAATGCCGTATATATAGAGAATTATAAACTAGTGCTGTCACAGGATTAGACGGCATTAATGGCTTCACCAATCTCTATGCCACTTTGCTGAATTCAAGCTCAATTTCGGGTACAATCTGAATTCCAGGTACAATTATACAATCTGAACTCCTCTGAATTCCGTGTACAATCACATTGAGTGGAGTCTAAACGATTCAATGGCGTCAAATGGGTAGACACCACTAGTGGCGTTGTAACATCCCATTTCCAAAAGTAGTATATTTTTTTTCATCAGAGTCGAGCATCGGAGCGTAAGAGTAACTGATACATTTATTCAAATTGCCATAAGTCTGGCTGATTTATAGAAGCGGTACAGTGAACGAGATTTTTCAAAATGAATAACAACAGAAGAAAGTCTTCAGCCGGGTCTCTGTGCGGCCTGCTCGCCTTTCTCCTCGGTTCTCGGTTCTCTTGAACCTGACGCTATAATAAGAGTTGAGGTTCAATGCACATTGAACCTCAGGTAACGGTTAACCTCATGCTTAAATATGACAATATATACACGACAGCAGCAATCAATACAACAGTCCACAACAGATGTATGATTAGAAATACATAACCACGTATGTAAGATAACCACGTATGTAACATAACCACATATGATACAACAACAATAATAACGTATGTAACATAACCACGTATGATACAGCAATAATAATAACGTATGTAACATAACCACGTATGATACAACAATAATAATAACGTATGTAACATAACCACGTATGATACAACAATAATAATAACGTATGGAACATAACCACGTATGTGACATAGCAACGGTGTAACATATCCACGTATGCTACCACCATAGTGTGAATACAACAATCATATATATCCATACAATAACCATCAGAGTTAGTGTTACAGTACGCGAACGTACCTTCGTTGTCGACTACGGTACGTTTTACGGAAAACGATAATTTTTGACAGCGGGTGAAACAGCGGTACGACGGCGGTACAACAACGGTATGATTATCTCAGATATCCTATAAGGATAAAATTTATCAACTTCTAGCAGTATAACAGGCATTTTAGGTATAAATTACCATTTTGCCCCCGAACCCCTAATCGGTGGAATTTCGCGAAGCCATTTACTTTCGCTCTATTTCTCTGGAATTTCGACAGACCTCTTTTCCCCATGCAACATCCCATTTGAAAACGGCGGAATTTTTTTTTTTAAAAAAACGTTTCCAAATATTTCAAGCAGAGTAATCAGAGTAGAGCATTGAAGCGAGTAAGTAATTTACATTACATTCAAAATATGGACCATAGTGTAAATGTATCGGATTACGCTCATCCGAGAATTCTCAAAAGTTAAAGAAACTAAAGAAAACGATAAATAATGTAGACACGTCTTGGCCTACTCCAAATTGCCTCGATCGCCAAACATCGGTCCTCCGGACCACGATGCTACAGCTGAGATCCATTCCACATATGGATCTCGTGTAACGGTTAACCTTATGCTCAAATAAAACAAAAGATACGTACAACAAATATTCATTTCAATACAAAGCATATCATCACAAAAGCAAACAGCAGATGTATGATCAATAACATGGATAGAACATAAGCACAAAGCAATATGTAAAGTCTCTCTCGACTAGTTCTACACATATCCAGTGCCACGCCACTAACGTGTCCTCAGCGCTAGGAATAATTCAAACGGCATTACCAATACTATAATCCGAGGGTAAAGTCAGAAGTATCTCCGACGATTCTCAACGTAACCTCGCTATGAACGTATCTATAACGCAAAAGTATATAAGCAGCATAGAGTTAGGGTTACGGACGCGTCCGTACCTTAGTTGCGAGATATCCGGCTCTTCCGCTAAAAACGGTACTTTTTGATGGCCGTACGTAAAAACAAATAAACAATGGCTCAACAAACAAAACAAATGAACGATGGAATTTCGACAATGTTCGACGTCGAAGTATTCTAATCAAAATAATAACACACTTATGAATATTTGGCAGCATAACGGGCATTTTAGGTGAAAAAGACCATTTTGCCCCTACTACCCCTATTTGGCGGAATTTCGCGAACTTCGTTACTTTGACTTTATTCCATTTCAAAATTATCCCCACTAGGTTTTTACCTCGTCAAGCATCTTTCAATGCAATGAGGCTTAAAAAAAGTATAGGAATATATTCTCAAACTTCCTAGATCAAAACAACAGTTCTACTATAACTACCGAAAGAACTACGAAACTAAAAGCTAAGGACGTAAGGACTTACTCGGAGCTAGGCGAATTTTTGCAGAGCTTCTCACTCTAAGATTTCGGCCAAGGAAGAGAGAAGAATGGTGTGAATTTTCAAGAAGAGGGGAGGGGTATTTATAGTGAAAATTTGGGACGTAAAGGGAATTTTTTGCTTTGTTTCTGGACCGTTAGATCTAGGGTTTTGTGAGATGAAATCTTGGCCATCCAAGGGTCTTGGCCGACATCCAAGGGGTCCAAAAGTCAAAGAATGAGTTGTCATCCAATGAAGACTCTTGCTTTATGGCCTCCGCCCGATAAAGCTACCCGACGGTGTTCGTTTCGCGCGATTTCGCGAAACTCAAAAATCGGGCATGTAACCTTGAAGATCTTTTCATCCTCTTTCATATTATCTATTTTGATCCTCTTTTTGATCATATCCAGGTATTCTCTGGTGCGTCGGAAGATATTCGGACAAACGCGTCCGGTTACGGAAATCACTTCCGATAGAACCAACTTTTGGACAATAATTCGCTGAATCGTAAAACGTCCAGTTGTTGCCTAACTTAATCCCGTGTTTGAAAACACGAAATTGTTTCTATAGGTTCTCACTTTGCCTTTCTGGCTCTACTCTATATGATCAGCTTTCCGTCTTATTAGGAATTAAGGTTTTCGGTTGCGGAAATCAACGTCTGGTAAATTCTTTCTTCGTGTAAAAATTTACTTGTTCTTAATTTGATCAGTCCGAAAAGACTTTTACCTCTGGTTTACCTGTAGAATTTATTTCGACTTTTCCCCTCGGTCCGCCATAAGCGACTCACCGCATTATATTATTATTTTATTCTAATTATCATTTTAATTATTTAAACAATTCATTTTAATTAAGAATGCCAAGAATTTCGCCCCTTCATTTTAAAATTCAGTTTTAATTATTTTTTCATAATTTTTTCCATTTTTTAAAAATATAATATTTTTTACCAAAAATTCATGTTTTACCCCGCGCTTCGTTAAGGCTTAATCGTGCCTAAATTCTTCGTTTAGTGATCTTTTTAGGATTAGATTTCTTCATACATTTATCTTTACTAATTTTTTCCTTAATCCTTTTTATCATAATTAGTAAGTATATTTTATGCTAATTACCAAATTTAATCTCTTAATTAAGGATTTTACCATAAATTTAACTTTCTATATTTCTCTTGTTTTATGAATCAATTAGCTAGTAATTATCTAATCATTCTCTTACCAATGGTTGATAATTTTATAATTTACAGTATATTATTATCTTACAAACTTTATAATGACATTGTCATTTTATATCATATGTAAATATTAAAAATGTTTACACCATAAAGTTACTTTATGGTTCTCGGAATGCTTTTTAAACATTTCTTCATGTTATTTCCTCTGAAATAATTTATTAAATTCTTATAATTAAAGATAATACTCCCATAATTTTCTCATAATCTTTCATGATCTTTAAGTATTTATCATAATGTTTTTAGACCGTTTTTATCACCATTATTGCATTTTTAGTCATTCTCGTTCATCCGATTTTTCCGTAACTTTTTCGAAAATTTACTCGACAATTATAACAATTTTCTATAATATTTTTAAACTCATGAATTTGCTTCATCAAAATATTCATTAATTTCTCTTATCTCAAGAATTCCAGATTTGCTAAAATCCGGGTATTACACCCCACATATTTTCGAAATAAGTACCATATTTACCCCTAAATATGATATTCAAACTATCTGGGAAATTTAAAGCTAATTCTAGCATTTCTACTATATCTACCGAAAGAACTACCGAAACTTAAGACCAGGGACCGAAAAACTTACCCCGCTTGGCTAGAACTTCGAGAGCTCTTCCTTCTCTCTAACTTCTCTCTAAGGCACGGTTTTGAGGGGTGAAGAATGAAGAGGAAGAGGCTTCTATTTATAGAAGAAAGGAGGGACAAGGTTAGAATTTCACAAAAGTTCTTCAGATCGGATTTCAACCGACGGATCGCACTTGGACACGTGGCTTCATCCTTGCCATACACCTATGTGCCGACATCATCCTTCTAGAAGAAGATGATGTCATGCATGACTTCACATGTGCTGACTTACCGATAAAGTTCCCTGATCGGTGTCCTAATCGCGTAATCTTGAAGAAACTCAAAAATTTGAAAGCAACGTTTTGAAGTTCCATTCTTCCTCTGTAGGAATATCTGGGTTAATGAAATTTATGATCCCATTAAGGGCATTCTCATTTGCTGTTGAACATTTTGGGACGACACCAACCATTACTTTAAATCACTTCCTAAGTGTCAACTTCGGACGTAAATTTGGTTCGTAATATGTTCTGACCTAAGAAACCTTAATCCTGGTTTGTCACAACACTCAAGTTTACCATGGGTTCACTTTTTACTATATGCCTATTCTCATAAATACTCGATTTCTTATTTGCTCTGTTGGTTTCAGAATCAGCTTCAGAGATAGTCCACTCCGAGGTAGAAATTCACTGGTTTATAAAAAGTCCAGATGACTTAGACTATATCCCTGTATTTTGGTGTATGATTTTATTTCTATCCATTCTCAAATGTCATGTTGGCTTTTTACCATATATATTATTATTTTATTCAAAATATCTAGATATTTATTTATTTTTCTTTTTTCTTTTATTTATTTTTCTAAGCATAAAATATTTTATTAATATTTTATTATTTATTTAATTATTAATTTCGAATTTCTCCCTTAAATTAATTATTTACTAATTAATTTACTTATATCTTAATCTAAACAATTAGCCACTAATCACTTAATTAGCCACTTACTAATTGTTGATAATTTTTATAATTAGGATTAATTATTATCTCACAACTTTTGCACTGACATTGGTATTTTATGTCCCATGTAAAATATTAAAAATCATGGGGCCAAAAAGTTCTTTTAATAATATTATATTTATGCTTCTCTATTTTCCAAGGAAATAATCCCAAAAATTCCTAAAATTAGAGATAACATACTTCCTAAGTTTTTTTTTTCAGTATTTGTTGCCATATGGTATTTATCATAATATTTTCAGGCCATTTTCTGCCTTATAAAATACATTTTTCATGGATTTTAACTCTTTTTCTTTTCTAATTTTCATTATAATTACCTTAGAAAATAAGATAATGATTACTTATTATTGGAAACCACATATTCACCTATTTTTAATAGGTATTATTTACCGAAATATGATACTTATCATAAATACGATTTTTAGGGTATTACAAGCGTCACACACCTTGACGCCACTAGTGGCCTCAAAACACATGGTGCCATTAACTCAGTGGCGTCACACATCTTGACGCCACTGGTGCCGTCCAGTCAGGCGACGCCATTGACTGCCTTATTCTAGTAAAACTTATCCAAGGTGCTTTAACTGTGCATAATATTTGGTAAAAGTTGCCACAATGGTGCTTTTCCCCATTTCACACACTCCATTTCTTCCCACCCACCTTTTCTCTCATTTTCTCTCATTTGTTAATATTTTCTAAAGAGGTTAAGTGCTGAGCAAGTTGATCAAATATGATAATTTTTTTAATAAAAATATTTGATTTCAATGTTTTTTTCCTTATTTTAATACTGATACTAATTATTATTATTTTTCTTATCCAGAACTTTAAGGACATTTCCTCAACATTTCTTCTATTATCATCAACATTCATTCCATACTCAAATATCTTCTAATGGACAACATTACAAGTTCATATTATCTACACATTCTTTGTATTATACCTATATAATATTTATATATATTTAACTTAAGTTAATAATTTTTTAAAGGTTAACTATTATCCTTTAAATTGTTACTTAAATAATAAAATATTGTAAAAATGGACTTGAATTATGTTTTTTTTAAAAAAAAATTGCAACATTTTATAACGGTTTTAGAACCGCCACAAATATTAATCCAAATTCACCTTTAAAATTAGGCACAATTTTTGTAATTTCATCCAATAGTTGTAGTGGTTCTACAAGCAATACAAAATTTTGATATTTTGTAGCGGTATTATAACTAGTAAAAATTTTAATTCAAATTCACCTTAAAATTTGGCGCAACATTTGAAATTTCATCCAATATTTGTAGCAGTTTTGAAGCTGCTACAAACTTTTTCCGCCAATTTTATTAAATATGTGGAAGTACTTAGTAGTGGTTTAATAATGCTACAATGTTGGCACCAATTTCTCAATTTTCCTTTCCCACAACTCAATTTTTGAGCCGTCATTTGTAGCGGTTTTCTAATGGGTACAAAATGTTCACACAATCCGTCATCTCAATCACATCTTGTAGCGGTGACATAAAACCACTACATGTAGAGTAGCGTTTTTTTGGTTTTAAAAAACCGCTACAAAACAGCTTGCAACATTGTATTTTGTAGCAATTCTTTGAACCGTTACTACTGTTGTTTGCATTGGTTACAACAACTATAAATATGCAATTATAACCGCGACAAAACGTCATTTTTTTGTAGTGTTTAGTCATTTTTAGGAACCATTTTAGAATTAATTAACATATTTTGTTTCGTCCTTATGTGTCTTTCTCTCGAGCTTATAATAATCATTTCAACAACAATACATGTACCTAACGGCATAAACTTGGGAAGGCATAGTAGGATTATATGTGTGTTTTTTTTTTTTTTTTTGGGGCAAGGGAGTATTATATGTTTCTAACATAAATAAAGATGAATTGGACTTTTCATTGAAGAAGGAAAGTGTTACAGCGAATCCATTTTTATTTGGCCTCCCAAATATTAGAAACCAACTTAACTTTGTCGTGAGAAAAGCTCATAACTTTTTTCATTTGCCTCATCAGATGAAGAAAATATATATTCACTATCACTCTCATTGTACCCCAAACAAGCTAGGTAACCAATATCACAAATTTGAAAAGCCACATCCAACATCACAATATCTATATCCCAAACATTTAGCAGTGACCTTTAATTTCTTCTTAGAATATATAAAAAGCATGTGTTCTCCAAAATAAAACAATTACTTCTATGGTTTTATATATAAGGCATAGAGAGAAAGAGAGAGAGAATGACATTTTTGGTCATATTTGTAAAGTAGAGAGAGAAAATTTTCCGTATGTTGTAAAATTTTACCTTTAATTTATTATTGTATTGAATTTGCTCTAATGTGTATGATATATATTAATTACGGGTAAAGTTGGAAAGTTGAATGTTATGGAAGAGTTAATAAAATTTAAGGTTTTTTTTTTTTTAAAATAAAATAAAATCTGTGTGAAACATAATGAAAGTACCTTATATATAGGATTAGAGCCGTATCTTGGGCTCGTTTAATTTGGTAAACATCATATGAAATATATACTCCCTCCAGTTTTGATTATTTTCCATTTTTACCCTCAATTAGTTATATGTCTCATTTCTTTTTCTCATATTCTCTCTCATCTCTTTTACAAGTCACGTACTCTCTCTCTCTCTCTCTCTCTCTCTCTCTCTCTCTCTCTCTCTCTCTCTCTCTCTCTCTCTCTCTCTGGATCAAAACTCATTCTCTCTTTCACTCATCATCTTCTTTAAAAGGGTTATGTATATTTTTTTTTTCAAAAAACATCTTTTACATATTTATTGCTTTTAAATAATGTTAACCAATATTTTAATCTACGTGGTTTATCTAGTTGATGCAAAATATCTTAACATTGTTTGTAATTTATAAATATTATAACTTATTAACTATTTTATTTTTATATTGATATATTGATTGTCAAAAGTCCAATTTGTTCTCCACAAACCCTGCAGATTGTAGGCACAAAAATAAGGGACAAATTTTAATGGGGCTTGTAATTATAGCAGAAGCACAAGTCACAGTCCCTGCCAGATGAGGAATTTTTTATCAACCTTTACAGTGCAAAGAAAATGACTGTTATATATATATATATGTGTGTGTGTGTGTGTGTGTGTGTGTGTGTGTGTGTGTGTGTGTACGTTTGTGTATATATATATGTATGTATATTATATGTATGTGTATGTATATATATATATTATGTATGTGTGTGCGTTTGTGTATATTATATGTATATATGTATGTATGTATATGCTTCTTCATTCACTCAATAATTAAACATGATTAGCGATGATAGCTAGGTTGCTTGATGGGAAAGCAGCGGAAAACATAAAACCAATTAAAATCCAAGTTATCATACTAAATTAGAAAAAATATACATTTTATTCCATATATATATATATATATATATATTTCATTTAAATTTTAAATAAGTCAATATATTCTAAAATGTATTATGTAATCCTCAAAAGTTATATTTTAAGTTAGTCCCACTAATTTGCATATATACTATACATTTATCACTAAAACAACCCTACCGAATGCATTTTGGGGATTCTCCTTTTTTTTTTTTTTTTTTTTTTTTTTTTTTTTTTTTTTTGGGGTGTGGGGTTGAATGTCTAAAAGTGGATTTAAAAAGAGAGAGGAAAAAATTAAACAATTTAATATTTTGACAGGTCAATCGTAAACAGAGATTCTACTCATGCAAACCGAAAAATTACTGTTAAGAAACCAAATGACGTGCACATACTTGTGTCTGCATAGATTTGGAATCCTCTCTTCATTTTTCTTTTTTCTTTTTTTCCTACTCATCCCATTCCCACCATTAAATTGAAAAATGAACGATTGGGATTTAGTATTTTATAAAATCATTATTTGTTTTTATTTTCATGTAGTCTACAGTTGTGAATTTATCCAGATCAAATTTTAACAATTTATTTTTTACATAGTAGTATAAGACTCCCTTCATCCTTGTATATAAGATCCTTTTTTTTTTAAAAAAAAAAAATAAAAATACTTATCCCTTTTTTATAAAATTCCTTTTGAATTTATCTCAACAGTAAATACACTTTTATACATTTTTCCCTCCAAACACTGAATCTTAGTATAATATAAGCTTATGATATATATTAAATCTCAAACATTCAATTTTTAACTCAAAGATGGAGATGAAATGAAAAAAAGAAAAGAAAAGATCATGAAAGTATCCAAATCCATTGTTCGCATAAGCATATAGCAAAATATTAGCTAAAATAAATTATGGGGATTGAATTATAAGGACCTAATTGCAAAATTCTAAACTGTAATGATCAAATTAAAGATTGAGGAAACTTATAAACAATAAAAGTATAATTTGATGGGGAAAAAATGAAATTGCACAATAGCAAAGGTCATTGGCGTTCACTGTTGCTTTTCCCAACTCACACAAAATATTTTTCTTAGTGCTATCTTCTGTTTATTTTCCAACTTCAGAACATAAAATATGATTAATTAGATGCATCATAACTAATACTAGTCACTATGAATACAAAATTGTTTTCCATGCTTGCTTACTCTTTTAAGTTGAGTAACTCTTAAATAAAATTTTATGCTTTTCTTAAGGAGTACACCAAATTCTTTATCTCACACACATACACACTTTTTCTTTGAATGTTTTTTATTAACAGAAAAGTTATAGTACGCCCTCCGATCCTAATTAAAAGATTGGATTGACTTTTTTATGGAGAGATTAAAGAAGTTAAATAAGTTACTTAATCATATCATATGTTGTGTATTCTTAGATTATATATTAGTTTATTAGTCAAACTAATTAGTCTGGAGGAAAAATATTAAAATACAAAATACTCTAAACTAATTTAATTGGCTTTCTTAATTTATACAAAAAAAATCAACTTGGTCTTGTAATTAGGACATGAGGGAGTAGTTGTTTCTCTAAATATGCAATATGTACACGTTAGATAATTTTTCTCACAACACGCTCATATTTCTGTTGTTTTTCCCCCCCTCTTCTAAAGAGCATTTCTTAAAAATATATTATATCTTTTTCCCATTCATTCATCTTCTTAAACTATAATATAATTAGGACATGGTAATTTTTTTCCCATTCATTCATCTTCTTAAACTATATTCTGAGAAAAGCTTATGACCAAAATGCGACTTCGTTAACATGTATTTTACTTTCGAGGACTTTCTTTCCCTCTTATCAAAGCAAAAAAGGAAAAAAAATATATCTTTCACTTTGAAGGTATCTCACAAAGCAAGCAAGCGGCACACGCGTGCACCCATTATATTATATTATATGAATTTAACTTATAAGAAAAATTCACCTTACCAAGAACTGATCCCTTCTAAAAGTGTGATTGTATATAAACGTTTTTTTTTAAAAAAAATATCTTGAAAAATTTTGTTACAATAAAAAAATAGAAAAAAATCTAGATAGACTTCAAATTCAAGAAAAAACATATAAATATTAAACATTAGAGTGACACTCCACATATATATTTAATTTCATTCATTACCTTATTTTTGTTTCAACCAATTTTAATAACCAGATGAATATGTCAAAAATATATTAGTAATCAATTTTTCAACTAGGAATTAAATATTTAAAAAAATTTGTAAGAAAGATTGAATTAATTTATTATATAAAGATTCTTATAATATTTAATCATTATTTATAAGACCAATATTTTAAATACAAAAATATTTTTGTGCTTTTTAATATTAAATATTTCTTTGAAGCATAATATAAGATAATTTTTCTAGTTAACTTAGTGAGGAATGAGGCCTTCCTTATATTTTATATTGATATCTTGTATATATGGATTTGATGATTTTACTTTATTTGAATTTGAATTGAAAATATGTAAAGTTTTTAGGGAGATGGAAGTCTAAAAGACAATAATTAGTGCTGGTGGGACACATCAAGACGTCCATCAAAGCTGAGAAAAAAAAGACTTGAATTTTTTTAAAAAAAAAATGAAGAAAATTGAAGGGCAAATTACATGCGGTCCCAAGGATCGAAATAAATACAATGGCGCCCCTTAAAATCACCAAATTACACAAAAGTCCCTGGGACTTTTTTTTTTGATATTATTTGTATTAACAATATAAAATGTTATATTTACAACGGGTGAAGTCTTATATTTACAACAAAATTTAAAAACCCGACCATTTACAACGAAAAAGCCATACTTACAACAAAAAGTGTCATATTTACAACAACATTTAAACACCTGGATTTTGTTTCAAACTCAAGTCCCTAAACATACAAAGGTTATTTACAACAAAAAAGGCTAAATTTACAACTGGAAGTGCTATATTTACAACAAAATTTAAAATATGGCCATTTACAAAAGAAAAAGCCATATTTACAATAGGAAATGTCATATTTACAACAAAATTTAAAAACCTAGATTTGGTTTCCATACAAATTTTTATTGGGACTTTTTTACTATTTTTTACTATTTTTTATGGTCCTTGAGACCTGGCTGTACTTTTCCCAAAATTGAATTCACACCCAGGACTTTTGATAGGTTTCAAATTAATCCTGTTCCAATGCATTATATACATGTACGCCTGAGTCCACTCAGACCACCCTTCTCTGCAAAAGGAAAGAAACCTCCAAAATTATATGGACCCACCCTTACATTATTTACTTGGAAATTATATAGCATATATTTGAAAATAATTTTAAATGTTACAAATTTTGATATATAATTATATATGATGACTCAATTCAGTAATATATACTACAAAAAATTCTTATCTCCTTTATTTTAATATATAGTATCCAAATCAAAATTATATATTGAGGTGTTGATATGTGTGTGTGTGTATATGGTTCACAAATTAAGTGAGCAATAAATAATATATTTAAGTTTAAATTTAAATATTAAAAATTATAATAATTTTTAAAGAATAAATCATTTCTTTTTATATGCATTGATATCCTTTTATTGGAAGCAATCCTATTTGAGGCATGATATTAAAATAAATAGTAGTAAAAAGTCTTCTTGCTGGCTCCTTCATACCTCATAAATGGTGTTTGAAAATAATTGAATTTTTTATTATATTTTATCAAATTATTTAGTTATATAAAAAAATAGAAATGAGCCTCCTATATTTTCATGGAGTTTGAAAAAAAGCACCAATATTTACAATTTGAGTAGTTTTTTAATTTCTCTGGCAATATCAGGCACTACTAGCAATTGACTAATCTGATTTACAAGAATATGACTTCCAAGTAATTATCGAGGCTTAAACACAAGACCATTGGTTAAGTTATAGAATAACTCATAGCCAATTGATCCAAGGGGTCAGTGCTAAAGTTTGAGTAATTTAAATAGCTATAATTTTTATAAACTTGAATGACAATACTCTTTATTTATTTATTTATTTATTTTTTGGCCGGCAATGGTAAGACCCATTCTGAAACTCCATGCAGAATATAAGCAAAATGTGTCTAATTTATATAGATTTTAATTTTCAAAATCAATGTAAATCTCACTTAAACATAGTTTTACTAATATTAAAAACAATTTCGTTTTTATTTTTTAAAGCCCACAAGCAACCTTTTTTAAACATAGAGCAGATTGTATAATCATATATACCTGAGCTTTATTGATATTATTGTAAACTCCTTTTTATTTGTATAACGTCTACAATTAATTTTCCTAAAAATAAATGGGATATTTTTTAATTATTAATATCGTTGTCTTTTTTATAAAAAATAAATGGGAGCTTTGTGTAATTTTCCTTACAGAATAGGAAAATTTTGTATACTTTGGTCTTGTTTTTCAGACCTATGTATGTAAATATTTTGAAAATGAAAAAAATGTCTATGTAATTTCATTACCATCATAAATTATTTATATGTATTTGAGAAAAATAATAAATATGCCTACATATCTTTTTTTTTTTTAAAAAAATGCAAGAAAGGATTTGAAAATTACTAAAATTATTACATATATAAAACAATTAGTAGAATTAATTTAAAACGAGGTTATATTATTTTTTTATTGATCTTTTAAATTATAGGTCTTTATTTGTAATTTCTCAATAAAAATATTGTACACAAAATAAATTTCTCAAAACTTTAATAGAGAAAGAGATGGATGACCACTAAAAATGGAGCTATCATAGCTTTGCCATCTTCTCTTAGTATCCTTTTCTCCATCCTTTTCCACTTGCTCTTATCTCTCTCTCTATCTCCATCATTCACATTGAAAAGACCCTCCCAACTCACTCCACAACACCAACATTTCCTATCTATTCTCTCTTTTCAATCATCCTCTTTTTATTGTATTCTCCTGCTCTTCTCAGTCTGATACTAAAAATAAGGGTTTATTAATAACTAATTTACGGATGTTAAAAAATGTAATTACATTAGTTTTTTTTAAAAAAATATAAAATGTGTATTGATTTTCCTCAAGTCTCTCTTTTGATATGTGCAATCAGTTTAGGAAACAATTATTTATTTGGAAACCAAATGAAAGTGGAGTGGAATTTTATATTTACAACCTCTCTCTCTGTTTTCCCCCCAATCATCTTCCCTATATTTTATTACTCTAATCCAATAACTTTTCCAAAATGTTCAATGAAATCCTTAAAGATGACAGTGATTCTTTCAAAAAGTTTCATCTCTTGTCATTTAACTTCTAAGTTCAACTTCCTTTTTTCTTAGAACGGGGCGGCAGCAAAAAGTTTAGTCACTTAATTAAACTTGTAATATTCGTACCATATGCGATAATCCAGTTTCTCCCTATATTAGACTATTAGCAAAATTAATTATTTGTTTACTTAAAAGCTCATTTCAATTAATTTCGGTTAATGTTAACACACACACACACACACATGCTATTTTCACACCAAAAAGTCGGTTAATTTTTAGCTAGGTGAAACAATTTAAACTAAGTTTACAACTTAAATGTTCTCAGATCTCAGATGATATCTGAGAACATTTAAGTTGTAAAAAATGGGTTAAAAATTATAATTTATAATCCTAACTAATAATTTTGAAATATTTATAAATTATTGTATCATTTTTTAACAATTAATATTTATAAAACATGGGTTAGCCTCATAAACAAAAACCGCTTTAGAAAACACTGCTTTTGGATGTTTATTTAAAATGTAATCAAAGTAAAGGAAATATGTGTGTCAGTGTGTGTACTTCTTTCTCATGGTTCAAACTAAGCATATTTTTTCATGATCTTAAATCCAATATGAAGAAAAAAATATTACTACTCTCCTCACAATGATAAAACAACTTTTGTATTGCAATTTGCACTACAAAAGTGTTCCTATAATTAAGACCGGGAGGAGTATCACACATGGCTTCCCTGAATAAAACAATACTTTGAAACGATTAATCTAGATCTTACCACGCATCATAATGGGTAAAATTTAGTTATAGGAGTAGTCTTCCATTCTTCATCTTTCCACTCATATTAATTAGATAAATATTCTATTTTAATTACTTCCAAAATAAATTCTTCAATTTTTAGAGGCTGACATATTTAGTCAAATGCCAAACTAAAAAAATGAAATAAATTGTCTAATTTGTTTTATTAATACAATTTTAAATTTGAGAGGACACTAGCTATTTGGATTTGGTCATTTAAATGCATAAAACAACTTATGATATTTTACTGATTTTTAATGTAAAAGATACAATTGATTGATATGTATAAAAATGAATTAAAAAGCTATATGAGTTGGAATAACAATGTGTCTCTTCTAAAACTTGAACTTAAAACTCATGGGATCAAGTGGGGTCTTACATCATTAAACCAATTATGTGTTGGTTCTTGGCAATTTTTTTATATTTCATTCTAGAAGCAGGCCATTTATTTGAGAGCGTGTTTTATATTTTGTCAAGTATAGCCCAGAAATTAGCAAATTTTAGTACATATACCTACAAGTCTACAACATGAGAAAAAAGTTGTTGATGATCCATTTTAAATGGACGCTTATCAATATATCTCACATTCAATTCAGCACTTGTTGCTATCAAGTTTACTTCTATCCCTCTCTGTAGTGTTGGCTTTAATAGAATCCTTTGTCTCCAAGGAATGTACGGTGTGAAGAATCTTACGTGTATGATGTCATGGGTCGGTGATCAATTATATTGATTTTATGCCCTTTAAATTAATAAACTTAAGCTTATGAGAATTGAATTATATCAACTTTCAAGTCGGAATAATTGACCATGGTATGCAATTTTTTTGAAGAAAACCAAATAATCCATGGACTCGTCTCATATTCAGTCCAATGATAAAATAAATTATGAGGGCATATTTGTAAACACTAATTTTTTTTTGGAAAATCCTTTTGAGGACCCTTTTTGGTGTAAAAATCCCAAAAAAGGCCCTCAAAATCTGACAATACTTGAAAAGGCCTAAGGCCTTTTCAGGTATTTTCGGAATCTTGGAGGAGTTGTTAACGAGGCTGATATAGTTGTTAACTTTAATCGATATAGTTGTTAATGTGGGCTGATTTAGTTGTTAAAAAATTGTTGTTAATGGGGATGATATAGTTGTTAACTAACAACTATATCAGCCAAATTAACAACTCCCCCAAGATTCTGAATATACCTGTTGTCAGATTTTGAGGGCCTTTTTTGGGATTTTTACACAAAAAAGGGCCCTCAAAAGGATTTTCCCATTTTTTTAACCCTTATAATGTATTAATGATTAATTTCCAGTATTTATTTAGTAACTCAATACCGAAAAAGAAGGGGTAAAATAGTAAATTTGCTACAATAACAAGCCCAAAAATGAACTGGGCAACATATAAGCCCAAATTTTAAATCCATTACGTGATGCCATGGCCAAGAAGATTGGGACAGATGCTTATATAAAGAGATGGCTTGTGAGATAAGCTTGGTAAAAGGACTTATTAAAATAATCAAAGGAGTAAAATACAAAATTGCTGGACAATGGGCCAGAGCTAGGGGGCGTACATTTGGTAATGTTAGCTTAATAGAAGATTAAGTGTTTCACTAAGCCAATTTAAGCTTCATCTTCAGCATCGCCTTATTGTTATGCCTTCCATTAGCTGCAAACCGAACAAGAAAAGAGAGAAAAAAGAAGTGCAGAGCTCTCGCATGGCGACATGGAAGGAGTTCAAGAAAAGAATTGAATGTTTCCAAATTCTTCCACTAAACCACCGTTGCAGACAAAATACCCTTCACAAAACTGTCTCCTCTCCTTGAAAACTACCTATCGATGGTTGTAGATGTTGGAAATTATGCCCTAGGGCAAGTCATTGTACTATAAGCGTTTATGTTATTTAAAGTATTCTCCTTTTGTTATCATTTCATTTGCATGTTTATATTGATAACAGAATCCTTGGATATATCTTATAGATTATCCTAAATGTCCCTGATCGGTCGTCTTCGCAGGAGCGAAGATGAAATAAGACCAGTATGATTTTGATGAGTATAGATATACGAGTCAAAGTCATAGACACTTGTAAGAGTATAAGGTGCTGGACCGACCCACTATGAGAAAGCTATATAGATTAAGGCATAAGCTTTTCTCATGTATAACCGCGTCACAACGCCCTTTGACCTGAGATCATCATGGATTCCTACATGATGAGTCGTTGCTCTTTGACCTAGTCAAAAGTCACCTTTGACCAGGTGAAGATAAAGGCTTGGATCGGGATCAGTTGTTTTCATGTAGAGGAATGTGAATGGTCAAGATGGAATTTGTCCCTCACATTTGTAGAGAGATAATACTGGGCCCTTCGATGAGTGAGTCTGAGAAATGTATGTCCATACTACGATGGAAAAGAGTTTCCATTTCAATTGTTAGACTACTCAAGAATTGAGAAAATAATGGTCAAGAACAGGAAGTTGACATTATCCATGCATGCCTCATCCTTGACCAAATTATCGCGTGACAAATGGGACATGACATGGTTATACGATAGGTTATATCGTATCATCGATCCCCATATGAATTTGGTAGTCACAATGTCTTGCTAGAGGCCGCTTGCGACTTGTGGGCTGGTACATTATTGGCCCACTGCCAATCTAATGTGGGCCTGCAGGGTCGCACACAAGAATAATAGCAACATGAGCAAAGTTTCCGATTCATTGAATCTTAGATATGTCTAAGATTTAATGAATACCGTATTTAATCTAGAATGGGTATATATATATAATTAAATTCGAAAATAATATAATGATATTATTTAATAGAGATTATAATATTATTATATATATAATATTTGTTTTGTATTTAATTTATTTGATAAATTAAATATATAAAACAAATTGAGATATTGTATCTTAGATTTAATTTTCGAATATAGATATCATATATCTAATTTAATATGAATTGAGATATAGTATCTCGATTTAATTAAATAGATAGATATCATATCTCATATTTAATTTATAAAGATAAATTAAATCAAAAGGCTTTTAATTCGATTAAATAAATAGATTAGATTATATCTATTGGTCGATTTAATTAATATATTATTTTAATCCAAATTCAAATTCAAGATTAATAAGGATTAATTTTGAATATAATACGTCGATTGAGTTTTGAAAACCTACGGGACATTTTGTAAGACGTATTAGAAAAGCCGCGAGAAACCCTAGAGAGAAAAAAAAAAAAAAAAGAGACGCGAGAATACTGAAGGCGCTAGCACCCTACCGTTCGTGTTCGAGGCTATTCGTTTGGATACCGGTAGAGGAAGGAGATTGGTAGAGTCGACTTCTGTTGATCGAGTAGGTAGCCCATGAGTTCAAATAGAATGAGACGCACACCAGTTCGACATAGGTATGGTTTCTAATGAACCTTGATTTAAACGTCGTTGATAAATCCTCTCAAGGGATCCGTAAGTTTTATGGATGAGAATCCTTCCGCTGTGTGTATGGATCCCAACATATGGTATCAGAGCCAGGGCTCGAGTCGTTGTGCCAGCGAAGACGCTAGGCCCCAAGGGGGGTAGAGTGTGAAGTTCCACATCGACTGGAAAGGCGAACGAAGCATGCCTTATAAGGTTTGGAGACCTTTCCCTTTTGGATGCATTTTAATGGGCTAGGCCCAGTTGAAAACAAAACCGTGAGGCCTTGTGTGCCAAAGCGGACAATATCCACAAGCAAGTGCCTGGGATGTTACAGTTGTTTGGGTATGGTGAACAACATGGCTCTAGAATTTACAAGTGTTGTAATATTTAAATATGGCCTATGAGCCATGCCTTTCTCTAAATATTCTTGATGTACATTCTCTTCTCATCCCACTCCCCTCGCATGTTGAAACAAGGTTTCTCTTGATGTATTTCTCTTTTTTCTTATTTAGAGAAGTCCTACCATTGGCTTGAGAGGATTTTAGGTTAGATGAGCCTTGTTGTGTCACGTTTTTTTAATTATGTTTTGATTTGATTACTGCATGATTAATTTAGAGTTAATATGAGATACAATAGTGATTGCATTCATATAGGTAGAATTAATAGGATTAATTAGACTATACCAAATATACCCTCTAAATAAAATCTTAAGTCATATTGCCATTAATAGAGGAATACTTGTCAAAACCTAGATCGCCCATTTGTATGTTCCATCAAAGTGGATGCATTTGAGTTATCTTGGTGAGACAAGAGTGATTAATGGTGATACTTAACATTCATTATTGTCTTGACTTAATTGAGATTATCAAAACGATTTTGGATCTCAAGGCATTATATGGGGTTAAACATGCCATGTCATATGATGATTGAATCCCATAAAGATCTAAGAGTTACATGTGATGTAATTGGCAAAGAGGTTTGCCTACCTAAATAACTTGATTTTAAGCGTCCTGCCAAAGCGAACTTAAATTTAAGCCAAATATGGATCTTAGCCCACTAATTATAATGAGGGTTATTAATTCAGTGGGAGGTTATTAATTAAACTTTGCATATCTTTTAGTTGTAGAATCATGCAGACTAGCAATACTGCCACACCATTAATGCAATCAGTCCTTGAGAAGGACGAACTCGACGAGTCAAACCTTCTTGCAATGTTTGGAAACTTAAGCGTTGATCCTAAGCACGAAAGAAAAGAGTATCTCATCGATCAACCCATTCCTAACGAGCCAGCAACTATTGATCCAAGAGCTCAGACTGATGCTTATATGATGCATCAGGATGACTCTGTGGATTCAGGATGCCTGATGCCTACCACTATGGTTCCAGACCTCGATGGAGATCTGGAACATGTGGGGGCCTCTGAGATGATTGTTCATCCTATGGAAATGTTCCAGCAACAGGCAAGGCAAGAGAGGTATGAGACCACAATGGCCTTATATTCCTGCAAGATGGTTGAAGGTGCATCAGTTAGTCCTCATGTGTTCTGACATAAAAGGCTACATTGATCATCTTGAGAGGATTGGATTTCCCATCAGCCAGGAGTTAGCTACAGATATGATCTTGAACTCACTCCCGGATAGTTATAACTAGTTTGTCATGAACTATAACATGAACAACATGGAGAAATCAATTTCTGAATTGCATGGGATACTTAAAACAACTGAGCAGAGCATTAAGAAGAAGCCCAACATTGTTTTGATGGTTCAGAAACGAAAGAGTATGAAAAGGAAAGGCAAGGGCAAAAGAAAGGGTGATGGCTCAATTGGTAAGACCAATGAGTCAAACAGGCTCGAATCTAAGCCTGCAGCCAAGAAGGCAAAACCTCCGAAGGATGGGGTCTGCTTCTTCTGCAATGAACTTGGGTCATTAAAAGATGAATTGCAAACTCTACATCAAAGATCTGAAAAGGACAAAAAGGATAGCGGGGCTATCGCTTCAGGTATCTATGTCATAGATATTCTCTTTTCTACTTCCTCAACATGAGTATTAGATACTGCATGTGGTTCTCACATTTGTATAAATGTGTAGGAAGTCAAGGACAGTAGGAAATTGAATGGACATATCTATGACATAACTACCAAAAGGATCAAGTCAAATAATTTGAATCCAACCTATCTATGGCATTATCGTCTAGTCCATATAAATGAGAAACGCATTTCAAAACTTTATCAAGATGGATTTCTTGGGCCTCATACATGTACTTCTTGTTTATTGGGAAAGATGACAAAGGCACCTTTTACTAGGCATAGTGAGAGAGCCACTGATTTCTTGGGCCTTATACATACTGATGTGTGTGGACCAACGAATACATCTGCCAGAGGAAGTCATTTGTACTTCATTACATTTATAGACGATTTTAGTATATATGGGTATATATATCTAATAAACATAAGTCTGAATCGTTTGAAATGTTCAAAATATTTCAAAATGAAGTGCAAAACCAACTTGGCAAAACGATTAAGGCACTTCGATCTGATCGGGGTGGTGAATATTTGAGCCAAGAGTTCATTAACCATCTTAGGAGTTGTGGGATTATCTCTCAACTAACTCCTCCGGAACACCTCAATGGGATAGTGTTTCTGAGCGAATGAATCGAACTCTATAAGATATGGTTTGATCTATGATGAGTCAAACAGATCTTCCTCCTTCCTTTTGGGGCCATGCCTTAGAAACAGATGCATTCACACTAAATCGTGTTCCGTCAAAGGCAGTTGAAAAGACACCATATGAGATATAAACTGAGAAGAAACCCAGTTTGTCCTTTCTTAAAATTTGGGGATGTGAGGTTTACGTTAAACACCAAGCCTATGATAAATTATCATCCAGATCCTCAAAATGTCTTTTTGTGGGGTATCCTAAGGAAACTAAATGATACTATGTCTACAATCCTATCGATCACAAAGTGTTTGTTATCCGGAATGGTGTCTTTTTGGAGAAAGAGTTCATCTCTAAAAGAACCAGTGGGAGTAAGGTGAACCTCGAAGAAGTTCGAGAGCCACAAGACAACATAGAACCACAGATGGAAAATGGAGAAGACTCACAACAAGTTGTTAAGCCTACTCAAGTAACACAAGGCCCACGAAGGTCAGATAGATCATGGCTACAGCCTCAGAGATATGGATTTCTAATTACTGGAAGTCGTGATGTTTTGCTCATTGAGCAGAATGAGCCAACTACTTATCGAGAGGCTTTGGTGGGACGAAACTCCGAAATATGGCTTAATGCCATGAAGTCTGAAATGCAATCCATGTACGACAATAAGGTATGAACCTTAGTCGATCCACCTGAAGGTGTAAAAACCTTTGGGTGTAAGTGGGTTTTCAAGGATAAAACTGACATGGATGGCAAAGTAAATATCTTCAAGGCACGACTAGTTGCAAAAGGATTCACTCAAACTCATGGTGTGGCCTATGATGAAACCTTTTCCCCAGTTGCAATGGCCAAATCAATCAGAATCCTTCTTGCCATTGCATCATATTATGACTATGAAATATGATAGATGGACGTCAAAACTGCCTTCCTTAATGGAATGCTCCTTGAGGATGTGTACATGACACAACCTGAAGGCTTTGTGTATCCTGAGGAATCTGGTAAAGTTTGCAAGCTTCAAAGATCCATTTATGGATTGAAGCAAGCATCTCGGAGCTGAAATCATCGTTTTGATGAAGTAGTCAAAGAGTTTGGATTCATTTAAAACATCGATGAACTTTGTGTTTACAAGAAAGTTAGTGGGAGCACAGTTGTATTTCTAGTGCTTTATGTTGATGACATTCTACTCATTGGGAATGACATTCCTACCTTGCAGAGTGTCAAGTCTTGGTTAGGAAAGTCTTTCTCAATGAAAGATTTAGGCGAAGCCACTTACATCCTTAGGATCAGGATCTATAAAGATAGATCCAAGAGGCTCATAGGCCTAAGTCAGAGCAGATACATAGACAAGATACTGCATAAATTCAGTATGCAGGATTCTAAAAGGGGTTACATGCCCATGTCTCATGGCATTCATCTCAGTAAGGATCTGTGTCCTAGTACGCAAGATCAAAGAGACCGCATGAGTAAGATTCCATATGTACTCGACCGAATGTCTCATGTATGCCATGTTATGTACTCGACCGGATGTTTTATTTGCCTTAAGTATGACCAATAAATATCAACAAGATCCGGTGAGGGTCACTCGACTGCTGTCAAGAATATCCTTTAGTACTTAAGAAGGATAAAAGATTTATTCTTGGTATATAGTGGATTGGAAGATGAGCTCTGTGTAAATGGTTACACAGATACGAGTTTCCAAACTGACCAAGATGATCTAAGATCGTAATTTGGATATGTATTCCTTTTTTAATGGTGGTGCGGTAAGCTGGAAGTGCTCTAAGCAGAGCACTATAGCTGATTTTGCAATAGAAGCTGAGTATATAGCAGCATTGGATGCAGCTAAGGAGGCCTTTTGGATTAGAAAGTTCATTAATGAACTAGGGGTGGTTCCTACAATCTCAAATCCAATAGACTTGCTCTGTGACAATAGCGGCGCTATTGCGCAGACCAAGTAGCCTAGGTCATATCAAAGGACCAAGCACATACTCAGGCGATTTCATCTTAATAGAGAAATCAATGATAGAGGTGATATAAAAGTATGCAAAGTACCAGGAGAAGACAATGATGTTGATCCTCTTACTAAACCGCGTGCACAAGTAAAACATGAGCGTCATGTTAGGGTAATGGGAATTAGAGTAATTAATGATTGCACCTAGTACAAGTGGGAGTCTGTTGGAAATTATGCCCTAGGGCAAGTCATTGTACTTTAAACGTTTATGTTATTTAAAGTATTCTTCTTTTGTTATCATTTCATTTGCATGTTTATATTGATAACAGTATCCTTGGATATATCTTAAAGATTATCCTAAATGTCTCTGGTCGGTCGTCTTCACGGGAGCGAAGATGAAATAAGACTAGTATGACTTTGATGAGTATGGAGATACGAGTCAAAATCATAGGCATTTGTAAGAGTACAAGGTGCTAGACCGACCCAGTATGAGAAAGTTACATGGATTAAGTCATAAGCTTTTCTCATGTATAACCGCGTCACAATGCCCTTTGACCTGAGATCATCATGGATTCCTACATGATGAGTCGTTGCTCTTTGACCTAGTCAAAAGTCACCTTTGACCGGGTGATGAAAAAGGCTTGGATCGAGATCATTGGTTTTCATGCAGAGGAATGTGAATGGTCAAGATGGAATTTGTCCCTCACATTTGTAGAGAGATAATACTGGGCCCCTCGATGAGTGACTCTGAGAAATGTATGGCCATATTACGATTTAAAGGAGTTTCCATTTCAATTGTTAGACTACTCAAGAAACGAGAAAGTAATGGTCAAGAACAGAAAGTTGAAATTATCCATGCCTCATCCTTGGCCAAATTATCGCGTGACAAAGGGGATGTGACATGGTTATACGATAGGTTGTATTGTATCATCGATCCCCATATGAATTGGGTAGTCGCAATGTCTTGCTAGAGGCCGCTTGCGACTTGTGGGCTGGTACAGTATTGGCCCACTGCCAATCTCATGTGGGCCTGCAGAGTCGCATACAAAAATAGCCCAACACGAGCAAAAGTGTCCAGATTCATTGAATCTTAGATATGTCTAAGATTTAATGAATACTGTATTTAATCTAGGATGGATATATATATATATATATATATTATTAAATTCAAAAATAATAGAATGATATTATTTAATAGAGATTATAATATTATTATATATAATATTTGTTTTGTATTTAATTTATTTGATAAATTAAATATCTAAAACAAATTGAGATATTGTATCTCGATTTAATTTTCGAATATAGATATCATATATCTAATTTAATATGAATTGAGATATAGTATCTCGATTTAATTTATAGAGATAAATTAAATCAAAAGGCTATTAATTCAGATTAAATAAATAGATTAGATTATATCTATTGGATAGATTTAATTAATATATTATTTTAATCCAAATTCAAATTCAAGATTAATAAGGATTAATTTTGAATATAATACGTCGATTGAGTTTTGAAAACCTACGGGACATTTTGTAAGACATATTAGAAAAGCCGCGAGAAACCCTAGAGAAAAAAAAAAAAAAAGAGACGCGAGAATAATGAAGGCGCTAGCACGCTGCCGTCCGTGTTCGAGGCTATTCGTGTGGATACCGGTAGAGAAAGGAGATTGGTAGAGTCGACTTTTGTTGATCGAGTAGGTAGCCCACGAGTTCAAAATAGAACGAGACGCACACGAGTTCGGCATAGGTATGGTTTCTAACGAACTTTGATTTAAACACCGTTGATAGATCCTCTCAAGGGATCCGTAAGTTTTATGGATGAGAATCATTCCACTGCGTGTACGGATCCCAATAGCAGATTATGGAGAAAGAGGATTTATGGGCTATACAAATTGAAGATAGAAAGAAAACGAGAATATGAGGTAAGAATCTTTAGACTTTTGTTATGGTTTGTGTTTGAAGTATGGTCAAGTAATTGTGATACATATACATGTAGCCCATACTCTGGATAGTTGAGAAACACAAGCATTTGTTAAAGTTCTGAACATATAAAAGGTTCAAGAACATGAATTAAGAAAGCAAAGCAAATTGAAGTATCAAAAACTAAGAAGCAAAACTCAATTCAAGAGGTTTGGAAAAGTAATGACTTCCTATTTTTAATAGATTTGAGATATATTTTAATATATTTGGGAAGTCATAATGCTAAATTAAAGAAACTTTCAATCTTGAGATTTTATGAGATATCAATTCGGTGCATCACTTGTGGGATTTCAATAAAAATAGAAGTTTTTAATTTTAGCAAGGAATAATAAATAAATAAATAATAATGGGAATTTTTCTCAAATAAAAAATATTCAGATTTATAATCATTATTATGCTTTTCTTTTCTTTTCATTGATAGGACTAACACTGTTTTGGAAGTTTTGAGAGGAGACAATATATTCCTATATATATGCAAGGCATAGCAAGAAGGCGGTGTGTTTCATTTTTTGTTGTTGGTGAGGGCAAGGCGAGAACTCAACATTTTAATGGGAGGAGATTAAAGTTTTGAGATGCGGAAGCTCTATAACACGGATGAAAATTTGTCATTGAGTTTTTGTTTCTCCTTTCCTTTCTCTTCTTTATTTTGTTTTTACTTTTATCTTTGGTTAGCTATTATTGTATTCATGACAATGTTTAGTTTATGTATCAAAACCTTCATTTTGGATTATTTAGTTTGATTGTGGATTAGTGGATGATAGTTTCTTCTTTTGATTGCTATAATCTTATGATTGTTGATTCAATTGTGAGCTTAATTGCTATGAAAGATGAGAAATTTGATTGGAACTTTATTTGGTGTTCTAAAGAAGCCTAGACATTGGAAATATAGAATAGACCTTCAATTGAATCATGTAGGGTTAAGTTTCCAAACTTAATTTGCTTGTAGGATAGAATATACCTACTGGACTTACATACTCTCATTAGGCTTGCACTTAAATTAATCCAATTAAGTACTAATTGATTGTGAAATTAAGGATTAACATAATTGGAATGCCTTTTAGTGGATCGAAAGACAACCTTAGGTAATTAGCTCTCCGCTATAGTACACACAAGCTACCTGAGATGGTTGCAGTGATGTGTTGCTTGAAGGAAGGGTCAGTCCTTTCACCATGTTGATTAGGGATGATACCTAAGCTGCGAGAGCAGTCATGACATCCAATTCATGTATTCCATCAACAGTTCTGGAGGGTGCAGCTCTATCTACTTGCCATTGATGGCTGTTCATAGCCATGCGCTCTAATAATTCATGTGCCTCTTCATAGGACTTCATTAAAATGGACCCGCCAGATGAAGCATCTACAATAGATCGTGTTTGTCCATCGAGCCCTCTATAGAATGGTTCTAGCTGAACCTATTCACACAGTCCGTGTTGTGGGCACCTTCTAAGGAGGTCATTAAATCTGTCCCAAGCTTCATATGTGGATTCACCAGACTTTTGTTGGAAATTGGTGATATCCCCTCTGAGTTGGGCATTCTTAGTAGGCGGGAAATTTTTTAGCAAGAATTTACTCCCTAGATCATTCCAGGAGGTGATTGAATTGGCTGGCAAGTTGTTAAGCCATATTCGAGCCTTGTCTCTAAGAGAGAATGGGAATAATTTAATCCGAACGGCGTTCGGCGTGACTCCTGGAATGACAAATGAGTCACATACCTCCATGAAAGCCTTGAGATGTTAGTGAGGGTCTTCAGATGGGATTCCTCCAAATTGGCTGGCTGCATTCAGCATTTGAATCAAGACACCTTTAATTTCAAAGTGTCCTGCATTAAAGGTCGGAGGCGTGATAGCTGAATTCAACTTGTTTAAGTATGGAATCCCGAATTCCATGATAGCTTTGTTCAAATCTAGATTTGGAGGTGGAGGGACCTAATTGTCCCTGGTTATTGCTTGTGGCTCCATTCGATCCTGATCATGATTGACCTGCATATTTGCCATGTCTGCGGAGTCAAAAAGTTGACTTCTTTGCTTCTGCTTCTTGCGACTTTGATTGTAAGTGTGTTTGATTTCATGATCGTAAGGCTCTAGGTTGGCTGAAGGCGAATTACGCATACACTACAGAATGTACCTGAAAATCAAGAAAAGGGAAAGAATGAGCTTAATTGGATAAATCACAACTATTCAGTGATAAGGGCATCGTCACTAAAGGTATCTACAGTCCCCGACAATGGTGCCAAAAACTTGTTGGTCAATTTCTTTGATAGCAAGTGAACCATTCGAACAAGTAATAAAGAGTAAGTAGAGTATCGTCTCATAGAGACTGAGACATCGAATGATAGCGCCAAGTCACAAAATTAGTTGTGTTGAACAGGAAAGAAAATTTGATTGGTTTGAGAGTGTGATAGTTATACTAATAAGCAGGAAAATAACTAAATGATCACAGTCATAAGAAGATATTAGTAAGAGATAGGCTGCACTCAGAATCCTTCCTAAGCATGTTAATCCCCGAGTTACCTATACGCATTGCTATAGCATCTATGCTGCATAGCTCTCGCAATGCTACAGCATAAACACTCCTTACAACGTTGTTCAGTTAACCCACCACTCTAATCTACCAAAGCTCTCGCGTCCAATACATATAATTCTAACTTTACTTCTTCCATATGTCTATGACAACTTTTCTAGTTAGATTATCATTACAATTCAAGGTGTATGGTTATGAGCGGTAGACCCATTCCTGAAGCCTACAATAATAGGTCAAGCCTTGCACCAGCCTGCTTAGCAATCAAAGTTTCTCCGATGTCTAACCAGGACTCCCTCTCAGTAAGTTGAGGCTACTGATGTAGCCCTTAGCTCTCGCTAATCGACAAGAAATTAAATAATTGATAAGCAAAATGAATGTATTAAATTAAGAACTAGCAACTGGGTTCATTCCACACTTAAGAAATCATCCTCGCTCAGCCATAAAAAGTTTATCTCATGACTGACGAGCGAATCACTAAACAGAGTACATCAGAATAGCCCATGACAAAACGAATAACTAGAATTAAAATAAAGAAAAACAAAGAGAGCTTGATGGAGGTTCCGACGATGTGGAAGAAACCCTATCACGTCACAACTCCACGTCTTCTTGTCTCCGTCTCAATGCAGGCCCACATGAGATTGTCAGTGGGCCAATACTGTACCAGCCCCCAAGTTGCAAGCGGCCTCTAGCAATACATTGCAACTACCCAATTCATATAGGGATTGATGATACGATACAACCTATCGTATAACCATGTCACGTCCCTTTTGTCACACGATAATTTGGTTAAGGATGAGGCATGGATAATGTCAACTTCCTGTTCTTGACCACTACTTTCTCGATTCGTATCTTCATACCTCATCAAAGTCATACTGGTCTTATTTCATCTTTGCTCCCGTGTAGATGACCGACCAGGGACATTTAGGATATTCTTACAAGATATATCTAGGGATACAGTTATCACTATAAACATGCAAATGAAATGATAACTAAATGGAGAATACTTTAAATGACATTAACATTTAAAGTACAATGACTTGCCTCTAGGGCATAATTTCCAACAGTGTCATCTTTCCACTTTGATATGTTTGTTTTCTTCACTTTCATTACTTATTGTTAAATGTTCACATTGAGGATAATGTGATATTTAAGTGTGGGGGTGAGGGTATCATTCATTTTGCTTGACTTATTCTAAAGTTTGTTTTGAGAAAAACAAAATAAAATTGATTCCTTTTGGAAGTTTGGATTTTACTCGTGTGCATTGTCAAAGTTGGTTTGATTTGGACTTGAAAGGGTTGAATTTGATTATATGTTCTCTGAATGTTAGCAAGAGGGTAAATATTTGGCTTTAGGTACTTTACTTTAAGATGTTAAAAAACCTGTGAGGAATTTGAGCCTAAATATTGTTTCTTACATGAGAGAGTGCACTTATTGTGACTTCACCTCTAGAACTTGTATTGAATATTTTGAAGCGAAAAATTTCCTTTGCATACAAAAAGATGATTTAGGAAGCCATTTTTATTTGTTACTCTAGTAAGTGCTAAGTGAGATAACAAAATAAAACGATGAAAGGAATTGAAAAGAAAAAAGGGAAAAGGAATAAGAATAATAGCAACAACTTTGCTAACATATCTAGACTTGACTTAGTAACCGTGGGGCACTTCATCACCAACGTTGGCATTTGCATGAAATGATTAAGTCAAACTGGGTTATTAGTTGGATATTGCTGAAAGCCTCTTGAGGTGCTTGTTGGAATAACTGAGCAACTGATGTTGCATTACCCATGTGCAGGGTACGTTGTGTAAAAAAGGGACCTACAATAGCTCAAGATTAAAAACTGAGTATAAAGAATAAAAACATCCTTTCATCCTTCATATTATTTATTGAATTGCTTGCACTAATTAAAGTATTTTGCCTATTATCAAAGTCCTTTTGATTTGGATATGTAATAGGATAATATAGTGGAGATTGAGATGAGGCATAAGCTTATGGTAGATGGGTTGCAATAAGTGGAATTGAGTGAAATAAAGCCCTTGAATATCTTGAGAGATGAGTGTAAACACTTGACTTATGTGGGACATTCTATTGTGATTTATCTTTGCCTAATTAATTGTAATATCCTGAATATTGGGCCTAGATACTTGAAGATAAGTTTATATCAAACAAACAACTAAGCCAAGTTTGGGAAGTGTGACAAATATTATGAAAGGAAACTCTCTTGATGTTTCAGTAAAACGAAATAGTGAATTTTGGTCAGTTGTTAATTTTTCTGAAAATCTAAATTTAGAGACACATGGAATTAACATTTTAATTGATCCCTAAAGCTGCCAATTTTTGGCCAATTAAAGGGAAAATAAATGTAAGGGCTAAATAGAAATTTCAAAGACCATGAGATAATGATATAGTTTGGCCAATAAAATGACATCCTTAACCTTCTTATTTCATATTCATTTTTGGCCAAAGAGGATGAGATGCAAGATTTTATGTCTTATGAAAATTTAGCAAAAAAGGGTTATACTTAGTAACTTTTGGACATTTACCTATGGACAATGAAATGCAATATGTTGACCCCTTAAGCATGTGATTTTCTGCCAATTAGAAAATGGGAGGATAAGGAGCTAAATGGTCAATGAACAATTAATACAAGGCAATCAATGAGATTCCCAAGTGAGTAGAATATCTTGTCTAGGTGGCAAGAGGAGAATATTTAATAAATAAAGAGCATGTGCCATAAAACCATTGAGTAGCCTCCAAGAAATTCAAGAAACCATGGATTTGTGCCAAGTGTTCATCTAGATAATTCAAGAGAATTGGTCACACATTGAGATATTTCAAGAAACTTCATGTGGATGAGAATTTCGAATTACTTAGGAAGGAAGGATAAGATCATGGTTAACATAAACATGCCAAATGTCCTTGATAAGAATAAAAGTCAATATTCTTCCTTGACCCAAGTCAATGACACATGGAAAGCTAGGGATCTAAATTGTTCTTGCAAGAAAAGTGATGAGTGCAGATTATGCCATGTTTTCCCTATATTTCATGACTAAATTGTATGACGAACAAGAGCGTAAATTGCAAATAACTCAGGCAAAAATGTAGGTATTCATGATTTAAGGAACTGAGGGATGGAAACCATTTACATCCGAAAAACATGTGCTAAGGAAGAGCAAGTTACATTGTCTCTAGGAAGAATGCACAGCAGAGCTAATACTATGCTATAGCATTCCAACAGCAACTCGAATTGCAACTAAAGGCATAAGGAAGCTATAGCAAAGTAAAGGACGCGATGCTATACGACATATTTTCTGACCTTTTTATCTAGCTGATTTCAGGAATGGAAATAAAAGGTCGAGGCCAACAGGTAGATTGCAGATATAATAGAAGATACGGAGGATCAAAAAGGAAAGATTTGAAGAATCCCGCAGTATTAGCAAAATCAATCTACAAACAGAAGATATGATAGATCACGACAGATTTGGAAAGCCTGGCTAGCCTAACTTGCATCACACGAAAGTCTAAATATAAAAAGGAAGCAGCGAGTCAACCCTAAGAGAAGTCGGAGAAGAGCCAACATGAGAATACACATTCCGCCTACTCAAGAGAAGAGTGAAAGGTTTCACTAGCATGAGAATTCCAGGACAACCCATCATCCTTCCTCGCAGCAAGACGGAGGGAAGAAGACGTGGAGTAGTGACATGACAGGGCTTCATCCACACCGTCGGAACATCGTCAAGTTTTCTATTTTTCATTTACTTTCAATAGTTAGAGCATGGGTCATTCTGTTATTGGCTATATTGTGTTTCCTTTGTGAGTCATGAACTAACTTTCTAATGGCTGAACAAGGATGAATCCTTAAGTGTATATGAACCCAGTTGCAAGTTTTTAATTAAAGATTCGATTTACGTATCAGTAGATTAATTACTAGTCGGTTAGAGGAATCTAAGGGATAGATCTGTGGTCTCGGCTTACTGGTAAGGAGTCGAGGCTAGACTTCTGAGAAACAGTGTTTGCTAGGCAGCCGGTGCAAGGCTTGACCTATTTATTGTAGGCTTCAGGAATGGGTCTACCTCTCATAACCAGTACACCTTGAGAGTAATGCAGATAAAAGCTAGAAAGTTACCATAGGAATATGGAAGGAGTATAGTTAACATCAAATGTATTGGACGCAGAAGCTTCGGTAGATCATAGCAGTGGGTTAATCGAATAGCTTTGCAGTTAGTAACTATACTGTAGCAATTGCGAAAGCTGTGCAGTATAGATGCTATAGCATTTGGTAAAGCAACTGGGGGAATTATGCACTTAAGGAGGAGTCCGAGTTCAGCCTAATTTCTCGCTGATATCCTCTTTGAATTACTTTGTTTAATTCTGTTCTTAGTATAATCACCAAAAACCTCTCAAACCCATTACATCTACCTTCTAGTTGCAACTATCATAGCAATTGAGTGTCACTCTCTGGTATCTCAGTCTCTGTGGGATGATACTCTACTTTCACTTTATTACTTGTTCGACTGGTTCACTTGCCATCAAGGAAATCGACCAACAAAGAGCATGTGGACAAGTGTCTTCAAGATTGTTACACCCCTACCGGCCTTACCCTTTTGGGTGGCAGGTTAGAGGGATTCCTTTTATTTAATTACCTTTCCTTTTTTACTTATTTCTTTTATCATTTATCAGAGTGAACGCAGTAGAGCACGGTATCTGATTTGGACAATTACAACGTATTGGTAAATGTATAAAATCCAAATAGTAAGTAAGTCCCTGAAGGGTTAGGTACAATTATCCAAAGCAAAGTACTAATCAAAAGTTAATGCAATAGTCACCCAAAATACAATAGTACAAAAAGTGGTAGGGCATCCCCTATTTCTTCATCTCTTCGCATCAAGCCCTACCTTCTTCAGGTTTCACAGACCGCTACTACCTTGAAAGACTTGGCGATCACCCAAGAAGGGGGTGAATTGGGTGTCTGATTAAAAACTTGATACTTTGAAAATCTTTTGCGTTTTTTAAATCAACAGTTAGATATTCAAATAAACATAGACTGGAAATATAAGAGATAAGGGAAGAGAATATGCAAACTAAGATTTATACTGGTTCGGCCCAATCCTTGACCTACATCCAGTCCCCAAGCTTCACTTGAGATTTTCAATCCACTATCTTCTTTCAACTTGATTATACGTTCTGTACTTGAAGTAATCCTCTCACTAGGATTCACTGCCCCTTACAAACTGTAATCAATACACCCACTTGATTACATACTCTGTACTCGAAGTAATCCTCTCACTAGGATTCACTCCCATTACAAGTTGTAATCAATACAATAGGTTTCCTACTCAAGATCATCCAATCTTGAGTAACTCTCAGATAGAATGATAGGATGATTACAATAAATCTTCTCTCTCAGAAGTGAATGAATAAACACTGAAGTACAATAAAAATCATCTCACTCTCTATGATAAACTATGTAAACATTGAAAATAGAGAGTAAATAATATGAAGATAAGAGTATGAGCATTTTGAAGATGTAGGCTTGTGTCTTGCTCCTTCTATCTTGAATCTATCTTCTTTTTATAGGTAGTTGCAATTATGACCGTTGAGAAGATTCAATGACTGTTGGATAAAGAAATGTAGCCGTTAGACTCAGATGGAACTAGCCGTTAAACTTCGTTTTTTGAACCAGCTATGACATCAGCATTTACTTTATCCTTGATCTTCAGTTTAACAACCTTTGATCATCTGAAACATGTACACAAATGATATAAATAGTGTTAAGAAGTATAATAAGTCATTTGGGTATTCATCTGGATGTTCTTGATGAGAAACGAGATTTTCGACACGGTGATTTTTTGAAGCAGAGGTGTAAACTCGAGTTTGCATAAATAAACTTGAGTTTGGAGGTTGATTGCTCTCTGTCTGATCGAAACTCGAGTTTTGGTCTCACAAACTCGAGTTTAGAAGAAGCTCTGACATTCGCTGCTCTCTATCTGATGGAAACTCGAGTTTCCAACTTAATGACTCAAGTTTTGTTATCTCCCAAAAAAACATTTTCTCTCTGCCTCTCATAAACTCGAGTTTGATACTTACAAACTCGAGTTTGTAAGTTATTCTGCCCTTGGTTGATCTCTGACTTGGTCTGGCTCAAGTTTGAACTCTGTTGAGCGTTTTTGCAACTTCTTGAACTGGCCGTCAACTTTTGAAGGCCATATATCCTTGGTCTGAAATCCGTTTTGGTTGGTTCAAATCTTAATGGAAATCCTTTTAAGTGTATTTTCATATGCCACCGATTTCAGCTCTATTGGATTTGTAGTTTGTGAGATACACTCAAAACATTGAAGCTTGGTCTAGTGTGTGACGTTGATTTCACTATCAACTTCCATAATTCATAGCTCCATGATCTGGACTCCTTTGGGCTTGAATTTTTTTATCAAAATGACGCATTGGGAGTCTATTTTCATATTCCGCTAGTTTTACCTCAATCGGATCTCTGGTTTGGGAGATATCATCGAGTTACTAGACCTTGCCCAAGCTAAATATGAAATAGAGTAGAATAGAGTTGCTGATTAACGCTGTAAACTCGAGTTTGTTCTTGTAAACTCAAGTTTTCCTAGTCTAGAGACCCAGAGATGCTGAAGACACTACTAACTCGAGTTAGTTAGTAACAAACTCGAGTTTTGAGTGCCAAACTTGAGTTTTTATCCTTAACTCGAGTTTTCTCGTACCAGAGGAGCAAATCATTGTAGCGAAGTAGGAAACTTGAGTTTTCTCATCTTGAAGCTGATTTTTGCTGACTTTAATTCCTAATTGAGCCATTCCAACTTCCATATGATCTTGGAGACTTTTATCATCAATATAAGAACTTCAATAACCATATTCTCATTCCATTCATCATGTTCTTCTTTCTTTCTTCTCTTCTCTTGATTATTCTTCATAATTCAATTCTTTTTTTCTTCTCTTCTCTTGATCATTCTCTGTCATTCAACTTATACTCATCATTCTTTGCAAGTTGTACCTTCTTCAATATTTCATCTTCTTCTTGAACTCGACATTCTCTCCAATTTCTTCATTTTGAAATCTCTTATCTCCTTCTTTATCTATTATTCAACTTGGACTAATCTGTAATAAATATAGTAGTTAGTCAATGTATCAATGTAGGAGGTAAATATATTATACAAGCTTTTTGCTTTTAAGACTGACATCTATATAAGACATCATCAAAAATGATCATATCCAACATTCTCCCCCTTTTTGATGATGGCAAATACTTTAAGAAAAATATGTATGAATATGAAAATAGATTAGACCCAACATATTTTTCTTGTCATTTTCTCCCCCTTATTTGTCATTAGCAAAAAGTTGAAGTTAAGAAGAGATACTTGGAGAGGCAAATATGAAACCAAATTAGAATGAGTCAAGGAACTGATTTTCTCTCCCCGATTTGGAAGAATTTTCATTCTTAACATGATGCAATTTGGGAAGTTTTTATGAAAATAAATTTGAAATAATTTGGAGAGGTTTTACACTCAAAGCACATAAATATTAACTGAAAAAATAGAGATCAGAAATGCTCATGTAGGTTCTGCAAATTGATGAATAATTGATGAAGTCTGTTTGCTTGCTTTCTTGTTGTACGAGATCATTGAAGTGTGATCAATAGAAGGATCGTGAATATCATTTGAGATGTGAATAGGACGAAAGTACTGGCTTCTTGAGGATTATTAACTCTAAGAGGGTTTTCACCTACTTTGTAGAGCATATCTCAGCTTCAGTGTGATTGGGTGTCTAAACATCTTTCCTCAATGTAATAGTTTTTCCTTGTAGTGCATTAAGGAAGGCTTTTGCACAGACTTAATTCTCCTGCCACAATTGTAAAACTTTCTTGCAAGAGAGATTTATTAGTGCAATAAGATATCAAAATATTCCTTTCTATATAACATTTTCAAATTAAGATAATAAAGGAAATATGATATTAACTCATCATCAAAACTAATAGAACATAGTGAATGCAAATGAGTATGCTTAGAAGGGTTTTCTTCAAATAAAGGAGATGAGCTTTTGAAATATAGAACACATATGAATGTAAAGCTCCTCCTTAATGAATGCATGACTAAAATGTGAAGCTTCCTTTAATAATATCAAATAATAATGTGACACCAAAGGTTATGAGGACTAGAGTTCCTCCAACTCCAATAGACATAACATGGTATCTCAGAATTAAGAACTTTCAAGTTCATATGGGTGGACTTGAAATTGGTATAAAGAAATCACTTATGATTTTTATGATGATAAAAGGGTTTAAAGCATAAGGATAATTTTAAACAAATGAGTATGCTCATGCTAAGATTCATGAAATAAAATGGAATGAATAAAATCAAATTAGCCTAGCATGATTATGATATATTCATATTACAATACCTCAATCAAGTAATATCGTAATTACTTGAGTCATAATCATTTGTAATCAATAGATGCATCATTGGCTAGCTATTATCTGATAATGTGATCAATACTGAGGCTCTTCTAGATGTGAATAAGCTTCAAGAGGATGAGTCTCTATAACTACCAATTGGTCTGAATGCATCTTAGAAGTAGAAATCCCAAATGAGCTTTGAATAGGATCTCAAAATAAGTTGCTGCTCATAGCTTCTCATCAAGTAAGTATGCTCCTTATCATCTTGGTCTAAGCCTCTTGCTAGTGATGGGATGTCACTCAAGTGATGTCATAGAATTTGCAAACATAGCCACTGAAATGGTCTATTCTGTTTGCCTATGTTATTTGTATTTGACAACAAAACATTTTGATCAACTCCTGCAAAAATATGTGTTCTTTGGTACTCAATGATTCTTGAGTCCACACAAGATTAGACATGACAACTCTTGTGCTCTTATAAGATTAAATCATATGATATTTAAGCAAAGAGTATAATAAGACAATCAAAGACCAAAATATAATTTTACCCAATTAAATAAATTCAATCTAATGAATCATAAAGGGTAACAAATAAATGATACCAAGAATGTTATTTCTCAATGACAAGTTCTAAATATACTTTATGCAGAAAAGATGTCATTGATAAAATACATGTAAGTTTGAGCATAGAGCATAGAAAATCTTATCTATAAAGATAAACATTTATCAACTAATAGTTTATGAATGAGATCAGATTTTCCAAGAATGAAATATGCAAAATGTTTATATAAAACCTGTTGGTTTTGATTAGTTTTGATGATGTCTTATATAGATGCCATTCTTAAGAGCAAAAAGGTTGCACACTACATTTACATTATACTTTGACTAATTCTTATATCTAATGTAGATGTGAAGTTTAATGATGAAGAATAATCACGATAAGAGAAGAAAGAAAGAAGAACTTGCTCAATAGAATGAGAAAATCATTATACAAGCTCTCAGATTGATTCTAGAAGTCTCCACGATCATATAGAAGTTGGAACGGGTCAATTCGGAGTTAAAATGAGTGAAAACGAGTTACAAGTGTATTCTGAATCAATTCTCGAGAATGCAATCCATTCCCGAAGCAATTCTCGAGAATGCAACTGAATATGTGAAATCTGGAGGCAATTCTCGAGAATTGAAAACCCATTCTCGAGAATGGTTCTCAAGAATGGTCTCGAGAATGGTCGGGATTCGACAATTCTCGCAGCAGCTCTGTTTCGCGTTCAGTTTGGGCGACCTCTGGTAATTCGATGATATCTCACAAATCAGGAATCGGATTGACACGAAACCAGTGGAATATGAAACGACACATCCAACACGTACTGGTGACAAAATTTCAAGTCCAAAGGAGTCCAGATAAGAGCGCTATGATTTTCTCAAGTTAGAACACAAATCACCGTCACAGTCCAGACCAACCTTCGGTAATTTGAGTGTATCTCACAAACGAAAAATCGGATTGCGCCGAACTTGGTGCCATTGGAAACTAGACTCAAATACATTTCCAAAAACATCAAGAACACAGAAAACGAAGATCAATTGAAGAAGTTATGATGTTTGGAAGTTGGTAGTATGTTCAGGAAGTTGCAATCGAGTTGATTAAGAACACCTACATTCATCCTATGATAACCAACGAAATTCAACAAGTTTGGGCTGATTCTTCTTGCATGGAAAGAAGGCTTTAAAGAGTTCAAGAATTTGAATCAGAATCAACTCACTTACATGTCCATGTGAAATTGACTCTCGAGAATGGTGTGTGACGAATCGGCATCGCGAGTTCGAATCTTCTTCACCTACATCGATTCGATTCCCGAGAATAAGTAAGGGACTCTCGAGAATGGTTCTCGAGAATGCACCAGCAGCTCTCGAGAATGATCGAGACGAATCACACACCATAGTTCTTCGATATGATTCTCGAGAATACATAAGCAATTCTCGAGAATGGCTCTCGAGAATCGGAAGAATTCTCGAGAATGGTCGTATACTCCTTCACCGATATATCTCGCGAAGTGATTCTCGAGAATGAAAACTCATTCTCGAGAATGGTTCCCGAGAATCGGAATGATTCTCGAGTATGCTCGATCGAACGATATTCGCTTCGTCTCGTATCTTGTTGCTCGAGTGATTCTCGAGAATTAAGAATCAATTCTCGAGAATGGTTCTCGAGAATCCATGAAGCGATTCTCGAGAATGGTCGAAGGTCAAGCGATCGAAGTTGATTTAATGAACGATTCTCGAGTATGGTTTCGTGCACTCTCGAGAATGGTCGACAAAGATCTATATCAGACTTGATTGATTCTTCTGTAATCTTAATTAAATGATGATCTAGTTAATTGTTTTAATTCTTCAATACATCTTTCTATATTAACTATGATATTATTAATCATCTTTCAAAGTGTTTTACAGATTCATAATCAAAGTTGCAAGATCAGACGAAGAACACCAAGAATATTCATTTGACTTGAATACTGATTTGTGATTTATAGAATATACCATGCTGCTTATTATTATTGTTTCTAACTATGTTTGCTTGTGAATCTTCAGAAGAACAAAGTTTTACTTTACAGATTTCAAGCAATGACAAGCTGGCGCATTAAGAATGTCGCAGAAACAGAGCCGACAAAAAGAATCTTATCATAATGGTGCCCATACAGCAAAAGCTTCCAAATCATTAAACTAAGCTAATCTTCATCCAAGACCACGTGAATGACAACCTGGAAAGAGACTCAACTAAACAAACATTCTATCGTGGTTGAGCAGAAGGAGCGGACGCCTAAACACCTTCAACGGACGAATTCAAATATTCAAATGGGCAGATTCAAATCCTTCCAACGGTCCTCAAGCTTCAACTTATAAATACCCAAAGGATTGAATTCATCAAGTAAGAAGAACATACACATACACAGACAAAGCATTCAAAGCGATCAATCTATAGTCTGTATATATCTTCAGATATTACTAAGCTTCGGTGTTTATCATTCATCTACTCGTGAGGAGTTTCAAAACACTTATTTGATTATTGTGTTGTAAAATCTTAAGGTTGTGGAACCTTAAGTGTGGGTGTATAATTACAACTTGTAAGGGGAGTGAGTCCAAGAGTGAGAGGATCGTCCTTCGTTTTACGTAGTGTGTAATTGTGTCTCGTGGTTATTTGGTTACAACTTGTAAAGAGGGGTAAGTCCTAGTGAGAGGATTACTCGAGAGTTACGAGTGTGTAATCAAGTTACGAGATAGTGAAATCCCGGAGTGTCCGGGTGCGGACGTAGGTCAAGGAGTTGGACCGAACCAAGATAAATTCTCTCGTGTCATTTCTCCTTATTGTTTTACTACCTTCTTTGTTTATCCAAAAGATACCACGAAAGAATTTTTGAGGATCACCTATTCACCCCCCCTCTAGGTGATATTCCACCTTCATTTGGTATCAGAGCGTAGGTTTCTCAGTTGGGCTTAACATCCCGAGATAGATCATGGAAGAAATATTACTTAATGGTGCCTCGATCAACCAACCACCTGGCTTCAACGGTGAACACTATTCATTCTGGAAAGAAAAGTTCAAAGCGTTTATGTTAGCCACGGAGTATGGTCTCTGGCAAGTAATAGAGAATGGTGATTATGTTCCCACAAGAGAAGAAGGCAGAATTAATGTTCCAAAGGCTGAAGATGAGTTCAAGTCCCCAAGCTTCACTTGAGATTTTCAATCCACTATCTCCTTGTTTAACCGGGCACAAGAGAAAAGCCTTTACAACCTCACAAGTTTAGTCGGGCACTTGTGCAGCCTTTACACTCTCTTACTGAGATACTCCCCCTTACACACTGTAAGGATACAATTACACACTCTGTAAACGAAGGATGATCCTCTCACTATTGGACTCACTCCCCCTTACAAATTATAATAGTAAACCCACACCCAAAGGTTCCACAACCTTGAGATTTGATCACTAATCAAATAATCAAATAAGTGTTTAGACTCTCTCACAAAGAGATGAATAATAATCACTGAGGTACATAATCGATTATCACACTCTCTACTGAAAACTATATAAACATTGTGAAACATAGAGTATATGAGATAAGTGTTGGATTCATAATATCAGCATCTTGACAGTTCAAGCTCGTATGTCTCTTTCCATTTTGAATCATTCTCTTTTTATAGTTGATCGTCTTTAATGATCGTTGAGAAGCTTTGTAAACTAGCCGTTGTGTCTCTTCGTATTTCCGTTTAGGCACAAATGATTTTCATTGAAGTTAATCGACCGTTGCTTCATAAATGCTTCACCGTTGAATGTACTTGTGTAGAGAGTGATTCTGAGTAATAGCTGGAATAGGCATTCCTTGAAAGAATGTCTTCGATTGCAATGAAAATCTTATTCCGTTTGTAGCACTACTTTTCTGAACGAGCATTTAATGCGTCTGCCACGTCGGATTGCCTTTCATTCAAACACTCAGATTAACCCGATTAATCAACTGAAACTCAATCAAAAAGATGATTAAACATGCTATAAATAAGTTCAAATATGATTAATAGACAATACATAATGACCCATTGAATTTTTGAAGTCGATTAGTGACACTGGAAATTTGGCAGAACTAAGAATAACTCATTCTCGAGAATTGTTTCAACCATTCTCGAGAATCATATTATCAGAGAGCTAATTGAAAGAATTGATATAGTCGTACTCAAGAATCATGTTTATATTCTCAAGAATCAGAAGAGTGTAATTATTTGAGAGCATGTTGGATCAATGACTGTTATCCGTGCATTCTCAAGAATCATCTAGTCATTCTCGAGAATTGCCCTTACCAGGAATGGTTAGAGAAACAAGATAGCCAAGCTCATTCTCGAGAATCCTCCAGCATTCTTGAGAACTGATCTGATCAAGAATTGCATTTGAAACAATCACGCTCATTCTCGAGAATCATGGTATCATTCTCGAGAATCATATGTCCATTCTTGATAATCATCTGGCCATTCTCGTGAATCATGTTGTCATTCTCGAGAATTAGCAAAGTGCAACTACTTGACAATAATAATATCAGTGAACCTTTACCGCGCATTCTCGAGAATCACTTACCCATTCTCGAGAATTGCTCTGAAGGGAGATGGATATTGAAAGTGAACCATCACACACATACGGGAGAATCATGAACCACTCTCGAGAGTTGAAGTCTCATTCTTCAAGAATTCCAAACACATACTCCAGAATCATAAACATATCAGAAGTGTATATGTGATAGCACATTTTTCAAACCACCCATGCTAAGAAGGCTCTTCAAGTCTTCTTTCCATTTCAAGAAGAATCAGCTCCAAACTCATTGTAGTTCGTCCGTTATCATTAGATGAATGGAGGTTGTTCTTGACCAGCGTTTTTTGCAGCAACCTGAAGTGACCGTCAACTTCAAAACATCATATCTAATTCAATTGATCTTTGTTATTCGTGATCTTGATGTTTTTGGAAATTTATTTGAGTCTAGTTTAAAATGGCACCGCTTGTGAGATACACCCAAAATAGTGAAGCTTGGTCTGCTGTGTGGCGTGAATTTCAGTTCGAAGTTCTACAATGCATAGATCCTTGATATGAACCTTTTGACTTGAATTTTATATCAAAATGACGCACATGAAGTCTAGTTTCATATGCCACTGGTTTCACCTTAATCCGATCTCTGGTTTAGAAGATATCACCGAATTACCAGACGTCGCCCGAGTGAAATGTGAAACAGAGCTGAACAGAGTTGCTGAAACACGACTATTCTCGAGAATTGATGTATCATACTCGAGAATGACTTGCAATTTTAGCATGAACAATACCATTCTCAAGAATTACATTGTCATACTCGAGAATGACTTCAGGAACGCAATTGTAGCTCATTTTAACTCCGAATTGAGTCATTCCAACTTCCTTTTGATCATGAAGACTTCTAGTATCAATCTAGGAACTTCAATAATGATATTCTCATTCCATTCAGAAAGTTCTTCCTTCTTCCATCTCTCCTCTTCTTCTCTTCTCTTGATCATTCTCCACAATTCAACTTCTTCTTCAATATCTCCTCTTCTTCTCTTCTCTTGATCATTCTCCATAATTCAATTTCTTCAATATTAAATATAAGCAATAGTCAAAGTAGAAGATAAATGTACTATGGAAACTTTTTGCTCTTAATATTGATAAGCATATTTATCATCATCAAAACTAAGCATAACTAACATTCTCCCCCTTTTTGATGATGGCAAATACTCTAAGAAAAATATGTTTGAATATGAACATATTTTTCTTGTCATTCTCTCCCCCTTATTTGTCATTAGCAAAAAGTTGAAGTATAAAGAAGATATGCTTGGAGAGGTAAATATGAAAACAAATTAGAATTTTCTCCTTAAATAATATGTCAAGAAAACAATTAAATATTTTTATGAAAACAAGATGAAACAATTTGGAAAGGTTTTCAAGAAATTTTTCATAATTAAAGCATATAAATAACAAACAGCAAAATGTTTCTGAATATAAAAAGATAAAGTTCAGAAATGCTCATTTATATTCAGCAGACTAATGAATGATTTGTCAAGTTCATTTGCTTGTTGTATGAGACTCGATTGAGTTGTCGTGGCCTGAGATGAAGTAGTAGTAGGCTCTTTTTCCTTATGGAGTAAAGCTTAGCTTCAATTTGAATGAAATCAAAGCATCTTTCCTTAATTTAATAATTTCTCATTGTAGTACATTAAGGAAAGATCTTGCACAGACTGAATTCTCCTACGACAATTGTAAAACTTTCTTGCAAGAGAGAATTATTAGTGCAATCAGATATCAAAATATTCCTTTCTATATGATATTTTCAAATTAAGATAATGAAAGGAAAATATGATATTAACTCATCATCAAAACTAATAAAATATAGTGAATGCATATGAGTATGCTTTAAAAGGTTTTTCTTCAAATAAAGGAGATGAGCTTTTAAATATAAAACACATGTTAATGTGAAGCTTGAAAGACCTGGCTATCACCCAAGAGGGGGGGTGAATTGGGTGTATGATAAAACTTTTGTTAGTTTGAAAATATTTTCGCAATTTATTGAAATTAGTTTGTATGACAAGTAATAATTCATAAATCAATAATCATCATTCAAACTTATATGCTTTGAAATGTAAGAGATAAGGGAAGAGAATATGCAAACCGAGATTTATACTTGGTTCGGCCCAATCCTTGACCTACGTCCAGTCCCCAAGCAACACTTGAGATTTTCCACTATCTCCTTGTTTAACCAGGCACAAGAGAAAGGCCTTTACAACCTCAAAAGTTTAGTCGGGCACTTGTGCAACCTTTACAATCTCTTTCTGAGATATCCTCTTACAATTACCGACTCTGTACTCAGGATGATCCTTTCACACTAGGACTCACTCCCCCTTACAAGTTGTAATTGTATCCCAATCTCCAAGTCCCCGACTTGAGATTCTTTACAATAAATGATTTACAATCAGTGAACTCTCTCTAAGAGTAGATAATGATAATCACTAAAGTACAATACAAATCATCTCACTCTCTATGATAAACTATGTAAACATTTGAAAAACAGAGAGTAAATAAGATGAAGATCAGAGTATGAGCATTTTGAAGTTGTAGGCTTGTATCTTACTGGTTCTGTCTTGAATCTATCCTCTTTTATAGGTAGAGATCATTATATGACCGTTGGATGAAGAAATATAGCCGTTAGACTCAGATAGAAACTAGCCGTTAGAACCTCGTTTTACGAACTGCGCGACGAATACTCGAGTATTGGGTTGGAAACTTGAGTATTCAATACTTTACTTGGATACTCGAGTATTCACTCAAGTATTGCTTCTCACCAACCTTCAAGTTGTTCTCTGTCTGATGGAAACTCGAGTATTGAACTTACATACTCGAGTATTGACCTTTGTTGAACTAACCATAAACTTTGGAAGGTCATATCTCCCTGGTCTAAACTCCGTTTTGGTTATTTTAACTCTTGATGGAAATATCTGTGAGTCTAATTTCATATGCCACCAATTTCAGCTCAATCTGATTTGTATTTTGTGAGTTACACTCAAAACATTGAAGCTTGGTTTGCTGTGTGGAGTGGATGTTTCTGTCAACTTGTACAATTCATATCTCCCTCATATGAACTCCTTTGGGCTTGAATTTTATATCCAAATCACGCATTGGGAGTCTAGTTTCATATGCCACTGATTTCACTTCAATCCGATCTTTGGTTTAGAAGATATCATCACATTACAAGACATTGCCCATGCTGAACGTGAAACAGAGCTGATCAACGCTGCATACTCGAGTATTGACTCAAGTATTGCTAGTCCAGAGAGGCCAGAAGTGCTGAAAACACTGCATACTTGAGTATTGACTTGGATACTCGAGTCTTGACATTCCAGAGACGCCAGAGAAGCTGAAAACACTCCAATACTCGAGTATTGATGAACATACTCGAGTTTTGACTCCTAAACTCGAGTATTGAGTTCTTTACTCGAGTTTTCTCATCCTGAAGCTGATTTTTGTTGTCTTTAACTCCTAATTGAGCTATTCCAACTTCCATATGATCTTGGAGGCTTCTAGCATCAATGTAAGAACTTGAATAATGATATCTTCATTTCATTCAACAAGTTCTTCCTTTTTCCATCTCCCAACTTGATCATTCTTCATCCTTTTTCCATCTCTTCTCTTCTTCATTTTATATCATTCAACTTGTACTCATCATTCTCTGTAAGTTCCTCAGTATCTTCTCTTCTTGATTATTCCCAAAATCCTTTGAGAACTTCTTGCTTCCTTGACATTCTGATAGTCCCATTATATTTTGTGCAAGAACTTCTTTCTTCAATCTACTTTCTTGATCATTCTTCAATATTGAACTTCACATCTTCTTCAATATCCATAAAGCCGAGCCTATGCTGAACTTGTTCCAGAATTTAATGTGTCGGATTCCCGTATCAGCACTATTCATTTATACTCCACTGTAGCTCAAATATGATGAAGATTCATTCCAACTGCAGTTTGATCATGTAGATTTCCAGTATCACATATAAGAACATATAGTGCAAGTTCTTATTTCTTTAGCCTCATTTCTTGGTCAATCTCTATAGTTCAACTTGGAATAATCTTCTTTAATATCTCCTTCTTGATTAAACTCTATAATTCAACTTGGATTAATCTACATTAAATACAACAGTTAGTCAATGTAGGAGATAACTATATTACTCAATCTTTTTGCTTTTAAGAATGACATCTATATAAGACATCATCAAAACTAATCAAAACCAACAAAGCTCCCCCTTAATGAATGCATGACGAAAAAAATGAAGTTCTCTTTAATGATACCAGATAATACCATATAATAATGTGATACCAAATGTCATGAGGTCTGAAATTCTTCCAACTCCAATGGACACAACATGGTATCTCATAATTAAGAATTTTCAAGTTCACTTGGGTGGACTTGAAATTGGTATGAAGAAATCACTTATGCTTTTTATGATGATAAAAGAGTTTAAAGCATAAGGATCATTTGAAGATGAATAATGTTAAAAGAAAATGATGCTTGATCAATTAAAGAGCCTGACCCACACATCTTCATCAATTTCGTTGAAATAGAATGCTTGTTCATTTAAATGATGCACATAGAAAAACAATTCTTTGAATGAACCATCTTTTTGAATGATGCTTTGACCTCATATCAAGTGTGTATTGTGAACACTTGAAGCCTTTTTGAGGAGATAATTGATCTTAGCATATTAATTTGGTGAGATAAACTTGAATTTATCAGTTGACAGTGAATGATACTCAGGAATGCTTCGCATATACTCAAGAATTGATGAAGAGCTTCACTGCTTGACTTCCTTTTGTTCTACAGTTCTCGAGAATTTAGTTTTAATTCTTGAGAATTAGCATTGAAAGTCTCTTGAAGCTCCTCTGTCTCGATAATACTCGAGAATTCGTTGATGATTCTCGAGAATTAGCTGATAAAAGTGACTCTGGATTAGTTTTAGCCTCGACAATTCTCGAGAATGCCTTAGTGATTCTCAAGAATGATGATCTTATTTCGCATAGTCAATTCCTGAGACACTTATCAAACTCATCAAATCCCGATATTTCTTGAGAATTCATTGTCAATTCTCGAGAATGCTTTAGAAATTGCAAAGAATTGAGGGAATATGATACATCAATTCTCGAGAATGATAAGATCATTCTTGAGAATTATCATACTCTGTAAGTCTCTGTTTTCTAGTCACGGAACAGAACATCCTAATCTGATAAATTCAAACCAATGAATCAAATAGGGTAACAACTAAATGATACCAAGAAAATTATTTCTCAATGACAATTTATAAATACACTGACGTAGGAAAGTATGTCATTGATATGAATCTCACGAAATCTACGGATGAGATTAAATTTTCAAAAATCATAATGAAACATGTAAATTGTTTCAAATCTTGAATGTTCTTTCAAACTGTGATAATGCATTATGAAATTAAGATTTTGATGAATGAAAGATTCATTTTTGAAACATGTTTGAAAACAATGCACACGCTAAATATGATGGAAGTCAATATATCAGAATGTATCAGGATACTTCAATTTTGGAGAACAACATGCAAAAGAATTTTCCTAAGAGCAAAGGTCATAATGATAAAGCTTTAGCAATACATGCTTAGCACAATAAAGATATATATATAATGACTTTGCTATGATCAAGAGATCATCTTGCCTCTTAGAATAGAGTCTCGAAGTATATGAACATTCAAGGCAAGAATTTGAATATAGTTACTCAAAAGAATGGATGAAGACAATGTTGATGTATTTGAGTAACAGAATGACTATAGGATTCATGGATGATGAAGCACAAACTCATTAGTCCAAATGACTAGAGTTCCATAATATTATCCTAGTAAGTTATTCCATATAATGGTTAATGCATTAATATTCAATGCACTAATGAACATTTATAAAGCTTGGAATAACTCAGCCAACTAAGAATTTATGCTTAAGGCATAACAGATTCACAAATTGAATTATTTTCTTGAAGATAGACTTGAAACTCATATATGATCAACTTGTTAGACATGACGTCCAACTAGTCAGAGAATAAAGAATGAGGAGTTCAAGCATCGCATTATACAAAAAAAAAACAACATGTGAATGATAGGGAAAACTCAACTGGCTAATTTTGAAGCATATCCGACATTCAATATAAAATATTAACTTCCAATTTTGAAACATCATTTGAATGCAATCAAAATATTTTTCAAAACATTTGTGTGCATTTTCGCAAACAGAGTGAATTGAAATTTGAAACAAATTTTAGAATCGTGCACCTAAAACAAATATAAACTCAGAAAGTTATGTACAAATTCACTTATGGTCCAACTAACAATCTGAAAACATTTTGAAAACCATAAATGATTGATTGCTAATGAAGTGCAATAATGGACAAGTATTCATTTCCCAAATATGAATTTCACATAAACATAGTATAGGGTAAGAATTAGATATCACCGTAATTCCTCTTATCCTTATAGTAGTTTGCTTGGTTTAGATGAATTGATCTAGATATCTGCTTTTTCGTCTTTCACCATAATCTTCAAGCATAACTTGTTTAGCTTTCTCAAGACTTGAATTATTTCTCTAAGTTGCATTCTTGAGAAGCTTTCTTTGATCCTACAGAGACATATAAACCTTTTTTCTCCCATGATATCCAACCTTACTTGGATCCAATCATTATTAGCTTGTAGGAACCAAAATTCACATGCTTTTATGAATATAATTAATTCAGAACAATTGAGCACAATGAATTAAACATGACTTTATGAATAAAAGAGATGCTTTCTTTTCAAATTATCATGTATGCATAAAGAATTAGATTATTGAACATTGAAATCCCTTTGAAAAATAAATTAGGATGTGAAAGCCCAATTTTTTTAAAATAGTTTGCAATGTTCATTCCTAAGGTTGCAAAATATAAAATCTCAATGAATATTTCAGATGATAGCATAGGAGGTTTTACCATTTTATACCTTTGTCTTAGGTACTTGGAGTATTGTGTTTGCTCACCCACTGTCTCTTTTTGTCACATTGATTCTTCATATGTTTGCGCATGGGTGTCTGCAAAGATCTCTCAAGGGATATATACTTCAATAGTCTTCTATTTGATATTTGAGAGATTCTTCTTTTCTTGTTCTCCTCAAGATAGTTGAGTGGTACTTCATGGTAATCGATTCTTGAGGCAAAATATACTCCTCTTGCTTGTAACCATTGCTTCTTTTGATTTGAGGATAAGGTTGTAGCAATGGCTTCTCCACGAGTTCTCCTTTTAGGTTCATGAGAAACTCTTGGATTCTTCTTTCTCTTCTCTGTACCCTTATGTCATTTCTTTATGGAATCAATCTGCACACACAGAGCACTGGATGGACACTTTGGTCCTTGACGGTTAGTATTGGACCTTACATGTCCTTTCGGAACCCAAACAAATACTTACAGCTTTACCCACAGATTATAGTATTGGTAATGCCGTTTGAGTTATTCCTAGCGCTGAGGACACGTTAGTGGCGTGGCACTGGATATGTACAGAACTAGTCGAGAGAGACTTTACATACTGCTTTGTGCTTATGTTGTGTCCATGTTATTGATCATACATCTGTTGTTTGCTTTTGTGATGATATGCTGTATTGAAATGAATATCTGTTGTACGTACACTATTTTATTTGAGCATAAGGTTAATCGTTACCTAAGATCCATATGTGGAATGGATCTCAGCTGTAGCATCAGGGTCTGGAGGACCGATGTTTGGCGATCGAGGCAAGCCGCTGGAGTAGGCCAAGACGTGTCTACATTATTTATCGTTTTCTTTAGTTTCTTTAACTTTTGAGAATTTTGGACGACTGTAATCCGATACATTTACACTTTGGTCCATATTTTGAATGTAATGTAAATTACTTACTCACTCCAATGCTCTACTCTGATTACTCTGCTTGAAATATTTGGAAACGTTTTAAAAAAATAATTTCCGCCGTTTTCAAATGGGATGTTACACTTATAGACTCATATGAACTATTAACACTTTTAACTTCAACACAGTTGTTAGAAGCATATATAGAATCAAGAGAATCCTAGATATCTCTCACACTAGAGCAAGACTTGATTTTCTCAAAATCATTTTTGGTTAAAGCACTATATAAAATTTTCATTGCTATAATGTTCAACGAAAACATTTTCTTTTCCTTTTTAGTCCAATCCTTTCTTGGTTTGAAATCAAAGACGTTTATAAAAACATTCCACATATCAAAATCAAAACATTTTATAAACGATGTCATTCTAGATTTCCAAAACCAAAAATCAATATCTTTGAAAAATGGTGGAATGGTATAATCGAAACCTTCTAAACACGAACAACACCCAAAATCAGCCATTGATAACTCTTAAGACGATTAAGTCCTTTAAACAAGAGCCCAGCTCTGATACCAAATATAAAACCGGCTATCAACCAAGAGGGGGTGAATTGGGTGTCCGATAAAACTTTTGGGAACTTTGAAAATCTTTTCACAACTTACTGAAATCAATTCGTATGACAAAAATACTTTATAAAGCAATAGTCAGTCATTCAAATATATATGCTGGAAATATAAGAGTTTAGGGAAGAGAATATGCAAACTATGATTTATCCTGGTTCGGCCCAATCCTTGACCTACGTCCAGTCCCCAAGCTACACTTGAGATTTTCAATCCACTATCTCCTTGTTTAACCGGGCACAAGAGAAAAGCCTTGACAACCTCACAAGTTTAGTTGGGCACTTGTGCAGCCTTTACCCTCTCTTACCGAGATACTCCCCCTTACACACTGTAAGGATACAATTACACACTCTGTAAATGAAGGATGATCCTCTCACTCTTGGACTCACTCCCCCCTACAAGTTGTAATAGTAAACCCACACTCAAAGGTTCCTCAACCTTGAGATTTGATCAATAATCAAATAATCAAATAAGTGTTTAGACTCTCTCACAAAGAGATGAATAATAATCACTGAGGTACATAATTGATTATCACACTCTCTACTGAAAAATATATAAACATTGTGAAACAGAGAGTATATGAGAAAAGTGTTGGATTCAGAATATCAGCATCTTGACAGTGCAAGCTCGTATGTCTCTGTCCATTTTGAATCCTTCTCCTTTTATAGTTGATCATCCTTAATGACCATTGAGAAGCTTTATAAACTAGTCGTTGTGTCTCTTTGTATTTCCGTTTAGGCACAAATGATTTTCGTTGAAGTTAATCGACCGTTGCTTCATAAATGCTTCGCCGTTCAATGTACTTGTGCAGAGAGTGATTATGAGTAATAGCTGGAATAGGCATTCCTTGAAAGAATGTCTTCGATTGCAATGAAAATCTTATTCCATTTGTAGCTCTACTTTTCTGAATGAGCATTTAATGCGTCTGCCACGTCGGATTGCCTTTCGTTCAAACACTCAAGTTGACACGATTAATCTACTGAAACTCAATCAAAAAGATGATTAAACATGATATAAATAAGTTCCGATATGATTAATAGACAATACATAATGACCCATTGAATTTTTGAAATCGATTAGCGACACTGTAAATTTGGCAGAACTAAGAATAACTCATTCTCGAGAATTGCTTCAACCATTCTCGAGAATCATATGATCAGAGAGCTAATTGAAAGAATTGACATAGTCATACTCGAGAATCATGTTTATATTCTCAAGAATCAGAAGAGTGTAATTATTTGAGAGCATGTTGGATCAATGACTGTTATCCGTGCATTCTCGAGAATCATCTAGTCATTCTCGAGAATTGCCCTGACCAAGAATGGTTATAGAAACAAGATAGCCACGCTCATTCTCAAGAATCCTCCTGCATTCTCGAGAACTGATCTGATCGAGAATTGGATTTGAGACAATCACGCTCATTCTCGAGAATCATGGTATCATTCTCGAGAATCATATGTCCATTCTTGATAATCATCTGGCCAATCTCGAGAATCATGTTGTCATTCTCGAGAATTAGCAAAGTGCAACTACTTGACAATAATAATATCAGCGGAACTTTACCGCGCATTCTCGAGAATCACTTACCCATTCTCGAGAATTGCTCTGAAGGGAGATGGATATTGAAAGTGAACCATCACACACATTCTGGAGAATCATGAACCACTCTCGAGAGTTGAAGTCTCATTATTCAAGAATTCCAAGCACATACTCCAGAATCATAAACATATCAGAAGTGCATCTGTGATGGTACATTTGTCAAACCACCCATGCTAAGAAGGCTATTCAAGTCTTCTTTCCATTTCAAGAAGAATCAGCTCCAAACTCATTGTAGTTCGTCCGTTATCATTAGATGAATGGAGGTTGTACTTGACCAGCATTTTTTGCAGCAACCTGAAGTGACCGTCAACTTCAAAACACCAATTGGATTTGGAAATTTATTTGAGTCTACTTTTAAATGGCACCGGGTTCAGCTCAATTGGATTTGTAGATTGTGAGATACACCCAAAATACCGAAGCTTGGTCTGCTGTGTGGCGTGAATTTCAGTTCTAACTTCTACAATGCATAGCTCCTTGATATGAACTCCTTTGACTTGAATTTTATGTCAAAATGACGTATTGGGAGTCTAGTTTCATATGCCACTAGTTTCGCGTTAATCCGATCTCGGTTTAGGAGATATCAGTGAATTACCAGACGTCGCCCGAGTGAAACGTGAAACAGAGCTGAACAGGGTTGCTGAAACACGACCATTCTCGAGAATTGATGTATCATTCTCGATAATGACTTGCAATTTTAGCATGTACAGTACCATTCTCGAGAATTACATTGCCATACTCGAGAATGACTTCAGGAACGCAATTGTAGCTCATTTTAACTCCGAATTGAGTCATTCCAACTTCCTTTTGATCATGAAGACTTCTAGTATCAATCTAGGAACTTCAATAATGATATTCTCATTCCATTCAGCAAGTTCTTCCTTCTTCCATCTCTCCTCTTCTCCTCTTCTCTTGATCATTCTCCACAATTCAACTTCTTCTTCAATATCTCCTCTTCTTCTCTTCTCTTGATCATTCTCCATAATTCAATTTCTTCAATATTAAATATAAGCAATAGTCAAAGTAGAAGATAAATGTACTATGAAAACTTTTTGCTCTTAATATTGATAAACATATTTATCATCATCAAAACTAAGCATAACTAACAGTTTCAAATCTAAAATGTTCTTTGAAACTGTGATAATGCATTATGAAATCAAAATTTTGATGAATGAAAGATTCATTTTTGAAACATGTTTGAAAAATAATGATCACTTTAAAACATGGTGGAAGTCAATAGGTTGAATAAATATATCAATATGCTTCAGTTTTAGAAAACATGTTGAACATTGCAGTTAACATGTAAAAGAATTTTCTCAAAAGCAAAAGTCATGAAGATAGAGCATTATTGAAACATGCTTAGCACAACAGAAATATATGAGCACAATGACTTTGCTATTGACCAAGAGATAATCTTTCGTTTTAGATTAGAGTCTTGAAATATATGAATATTCAAGGAAAGAATTTGAATATAGTTACTCAAAAATAGATGAAGACAAAGTTGATGTATTTGAGTAACAAAATGACTACTTGGATTCATAGATGATGAAGCACATACTCATTAGTCCAAATGACTAGAGTTCTAGAATATCATCCTAGTAAGTTATTCCACTATAATGGTTAATGCACTAACATTTAATGCATTAATGAACATTCATTAAACTTAGAGTAACTTGGCTAATAAGGATTTATCCAATAAGCATCAGATTTTCACAAATTGAATTCTTTTCTGGAGATAAGCTCAAAACTCATATATGATCAACTTGTTAGACATGAGGTCCAACTAGTTAGAGAACGAAACTAAAGAGTTCAAGTAACACATTGAATTCCAAATATCAATATGTGAATGATAAGTAAAACTCCATTGGACAAATTTGAAGCATATCCAACATTCAATATACAATATTAACTTCCAATTGGAAATATCATTTGAATGCAATCAAAGTATGGATATGTTTTCAAAACATTTGTATGCATTTTCACAAAACAGAGTGAATTGAAATCCAAACAAATTTTAAACTTGTGCATTTAAAAAAATATAAACTCAGAAAGTTATGCACAAATTCACTTGTTTGATCATTAGAAACTCACTAAATTGTTTAAATATTAGTGATTGATGATATGGAGTATATAGATCATACAGGAAAATTTCGCAAATTCAAGAAAGATGATTTCAAAACATGGTTGACTCAAACTTGAGTTTGTAAATACAAACTGGAGTTTGGAATATTTTACTCAAGTGTCAAACTCGAGTTTCCATATCTAAACTCGAGTTTAGATCTTTATTGAGGAAAACATCGTGAAATCATTTTGAAAAACATTTTGAATTAGCACAAACTCGAGTCTATTAGTTACAAACTCGAGTTTGGAACTATTTGAAAATAAGTTTATTGTTAGCTCCTAATGTTTTGATGATAACAAAAGCCTAAGTTTTGAAAATGTTTTGAATCAGGTTTAACAAACTTAAAATTGTTTCTCAATTCAAACTCATCTGTGTTCAAGAGTTCAGGAAGCAATTCTCGAGAATGGCTTATGGATTCTCGAGAATGGTAGTTAAGTTCACCATCGCAAAAGCTCTCTGTACAAATGATTCTCGAGAATAGATAATAGATTCTCGAGAATGCATCAGTAATTCTCGAGAATGTCTAAGTCTGTATCTCAAAACAGAAGAGTTTTCTATGGTGATTCTCGAGAATGGTTCTCAAGAATCAATAGATGGATTCTCGAGAATAGTCGAATGCTTCATCAGAAATACACTAAGATAAAGTTTCCTCAAGTGATTCTCGAGAATGAAGAATCAATTCTCGAGAATAGTTCTCAAGAATGTATTTGGAGATACTCGAGAACGATCGAAAAACCATTCTGACTTCATACATTTCTAGTTTAAGATTAAGGTTGACTCTCGAGAATGAACACATCAATTATCGAGAATGCACAAAATCTTCCATATGTTAATCACTTTGTGTTTTGAATTCCCGAGAATCTTAAACATAGTTCACAAGTATCAGCGAGACTCATCTTCTGGATTATCATACTTGCTCAACTATTCTCGAGAACCATATGAACAATTCTTGAGAATGCCTGTTACCATTTAACATGCCCGCTGTCGTAATCTGTAAATCAATGATTATGTCTTGGTTGTTTTTTGTTATTAATTTATACTTCTTCTAACCAAGCTTAATCAGTTTGCTAGTTCCTTTCAGATTTGATTAACATGTTTTAATCATCAAATTTCAAAAAAGCAAATTTGTGTCAGACGCATTAAATGCAAAACAGAGACGCACGAAAGTAGAATACGGACTTCTAAGCAACTACAAAGCATTTCAAATATTTCCAGTCAATATTCTATCTAAATCTCAACGGACAAATCGAACAAAAAATGTCAACGGAGGATTTTCACCAACCTCGGAAGATTATGAAGAAATAGAGTGTAACATCCCATTTGAAAACGGCGGAATATTTTTTTTTTTTTTTTTTTTTTTTTACGTTTCCAAATATTTCACGCGAGTAGTCGAGTAGAGCATTGGAGCGAGTAAGTAATTTACATTACATTCAAAATATGGACCATAGTGTAAATGTATTGGATTACGGTCATCCGGAATTCTCAAAAGTTAAAGGAACTTAAAGAAAACGGAAAATAACGTAGACACGTCTTGGCCTACTCCAACCGCTTGCCTCGATCTCCATGCATCGGTCCTCTTGACCACGATGCTACAAATGAGATCCATTCCACATATGGATCTCGGGTAACGGTTAACCTTATGCTCAAATAAAACAAAAGATACGTACAAAGATATTCATTTCAATACGGCATATCATCACAAAAGCAAACAGCGAGATGTATGATCAATAACATGGACAGAACATAAGCACAAAGCGGTATGTAAGGTCTCTCTCGACTAGTTACGCACATATCCAAGTGCCACGCCACAACGTGTCCTCGCGCTAGGAATAACTCAAACGGCATTACCAATACTATAATCCGTGGGTAAAGCCAGTAAGTATCTCCCGACGATTCTCAACGAACCTCGGTCTATGAACGTATCTTTAACGTAAAAGTATATGAGCAGCATAGAGTTAGGGTTACGATACGCGTCCGTACCTTAGTTGCGATATCCGGCTCTTCCGGCTAAAATGGTACTTTTCGACGGCGTACGTAAAAACAAATAAACAATGCAAAACAAATGGAACGATGAAATTTCGACGCGGTTCGACGTCGAAGTATTCTAATCAGAATAATAACACACTTATGAATATTTGGCAGCATAACGGGCATTTTAGGTGAAAAAGACCATTTTGCCCTTACTACCCCTAATTGGCGGAATTTCGCGGAACTTCGTTACTTTGACCGTATTCCATTTCAAAATTATCCCCACTATGTTTTTACCTCGTCGGGCATCTTTCAATGCAATGAGGCATAAAAACAAGCATAGGAATATATTCTCAAACTTCCTAGATCAAAACAACGGTTCTACTATAACTACCGAAAGAACTACGGAAACTAAAAACTAAGGACGGAAGAACTTACTCGGAGCTAAGGCACAATTTTTTCCAGAGCTTCTCTCTCTAGAACCTCTCTCTAGGATCTGAATTTTGGTGTGAAGAATGAGAGCAAGAGAGCTTGCTATTTATAGAGAAAAATAGGGACAAGGTGGGAATTTCCAAAAAGTCTTCGAAATGATTCGGCGTCGTTGGATCTAGGGTTTTGTAAGATGCAATCTTGACCATTCAAGGTCTTGGCCGACCTCTTTGGCCCAAAAAGTCAAAGAATGAGTTGTCATCTTGCTTTATGGCCTCCGGTCCGATAAAGCTACCCGACGGTGTCCGTTTCGCGCGATTTCGCGAAACTCAAAAATCCGGGCATGTAACTTTGAAGATCTTTTCATCCTCTTTCATATTATCTATTTTGATCCTCTTTTTGATCATATCCAGGTATTCTCCGGTGCGTCGGAAGATATTCGGACAAACGCGTCCGATTCTGGAAATCGCTTCCGATAGAACCAACTTCACTGGACAATAATTCGCCGAATCGTAAAACGTCCGGTTGTTGTCTAACTTAATCCCGTGTTTGAAAATACGCAATTGTTTCTATAGGTTCTCACTTTGCCTATCGACTCTACTCTATCTCGATCAACTTTTCGTCTTATTTGAAATTAGGGTTTTCATTCGGAAACAACGTCGATAAATTCTTTCTTCGTGTAAAAATTCACTTGTTCTTAATTTGATCAGTCGAAAAGACTTTTACCTCTGGTTTACCTGTAGAATTTATTTCCAACTTTTCCCTCGGTCGCCTATAAGCCGACTCACCGCATTATATTATTATTTTATTCTAATTATCATTTTAATTATTTAAACAATTCTTTTTAATTAAAAATACCAATAATTTCGTCCCCTTAATTTTAAAATTCAGATTTATTTATTTTTCTATAATTTTTTCCATTTTTTAAAAATATAATATTTTTTACCAAAATTCCCGTTTTACCCTCGCATTCGTTAGGGCTTAATCGGACCTAATTTCTTCGTTTAGTGATCTTTTTAGGATCGGGTTTCTTCATATATTTATCTTTACTAATTTTACAGTATATTGTTATCTTACAACCTTCTATCTTTGATATTTTCATTTTATATCCTATGTAAAATATTAAAAATGTTTTCCCCATCGATTACTTTATGGTTAAAATGCTTTTTAAACTTTTCTTCATTTTATTTCCCTTGAAATAATTTATTAAATTCTCATAATTAGGGATAACACTTCCATATTTTTCTCATAATTTTTCATGATCTTTCGCATTTATCATAATATTTTTAGACTTTGTTTTTATCACCATTATATCATTTTTAGTCATTCTGTTTCATCGATTTTCCCGGAACTTTTTTGACAATTTACTCTATAATTATAACAATTTTCTATAACAGTTTTATGTCATGAATTTACTTTATTAAAATATTCATTAATTTTCCTTTATCTCGAAATTCAGTTGCTAAAATCCGGGTATTACATAGAGCAACAAATATATTTATTATTCTCAACGGATCTTTAAGCTTTCTTCCAACGGGCATTAATTGCTATAATCTATAAAAGCCAGAAGCATTCAAGTCTTCACCTACCGAAACGCTGTGCATTCAATTCAAACTTATTGCAATTTACTGTTTTATTAACTAAGCTAATATCTTCAGATATTTTTGTGTGTACTTCAGTGTTCATCAATTTCTACTCAGTGAGGAGTTTAAACACCATTTGATTATTTGTTTAGTTTTCAAATCTTAAGGTTGTGGAACCTTAAGTGTGGGTGTAACATTACAACTTGTAAGGGGGAGTGAGTCCGAGTGAAAGGATCATCCTAAGTTACGGAGGTGTAATTGTATACATATTTGGAGAGTTAGTGAAATCCCAAGGTGTGCTTGGGGACTGGATGTAGGTCGAAGTATTAGACCGAACCATTATAAATTGCTATGTGTCTATTTTCTCTTTTCTCTCTGTGTCTTACTTGTGTTCCTCTGCATTTTGTGAAAAGTTTTTGAGATCACCTATTCACCCCCCTCTAGGTGATATTCCATCTTCATTTATGACCTCAAAATGCAAACTGGAGTTTTCTTAAGTTCAAAATAGAGCAAAGCTCTTGCTCTAGCGCAAACTCGAGTTTGGGAACTCAAACTCGAGTTTCCTTAAAATATGAAACTCTTTGAAAACTCACGGCCAAGCGCAAACTAGAGTTTACAAGGACAAACTCGAGTTTGCTTGAAGTATGAAAATTTTGAAAAACTCTCGGCCTGATGGAAGAGTTTACAACTTCTAAACTGGAGTTTGCATTTCTAAACTGGAGTTTAGCTTTAATAGTAAAATTACTGATTGAGATTGAATAAGTTTCAAAACCTTTTAAATTAAACAAAGACAAACCAAAAATGAATTTTATATAATCATAGTACGTGATAAGAATTAGATATCACCATAATTCCTCTTGTCTTTGTAGAATCTTGCTTGGTTGAGATGGATTGATGTAAATAGCTCCTTTTTCGACGTTCACCATCAACATCAAGCATAGCTTGTTTAGCTTTCTCAAGACTTGGATCATTTCTCTATGTTGCATTCCTGAAAAGCTTTCTTTGATCCTACAAAATGGTATAAATCTTTTTCTTTCTTGGTATCCAACCTTAGATCCAGTCATCATTAGCTTGTAGGAACCAAAGTTCACATGCTCTTATGAATATAATTAATTCAAAACAACTAAGCATAGTGAATTAAACATGACTTTATGCATAAAAGAAATACTTTCTTTTCAAATCATCATGTATGCATAAAGATTTAAACTATTGAACATTGCAATCCCTTTATAAATTTATTAAGTGGATTTTTAAGGGATGTGAAAAATTGATTTCAAAATAGTTTGCAATGCTCATTCTTAAGGTTACAAAATATAAAACCTCAATAAATATTTTGAATGATAGCATAAGAGGTTTTACCATTGTATACCTTTGCTTATGTACTTGGAGGAATAACTTTGCTTACCCATTGCCTCTTCCTATCACATTGACTCTTCATATGTCTTTCCATGGGTGTTTGCAAAGCTCTCTCAAAGGATATAGACTTCAAGAGTCTTCTGTTTGATATTTGAGAGTCTCTTTCTCTTGTTCTCCTCAAGATAGTTGAATGGTATTCTATGGTAGTTTGTTCTTGAGGTGGAACATACTCTTCTCGTTTGTATCCATTGCTTCTTTTGATAGTTAGACCTTGTAGTTCTAGCAATGGGTGCCCTAAAAGTTCTCTTGCTTGATATAGATGCTATGATCTTCTTCAATGGTGCATGAGAAACTCTTGGCTTCTTCTTCCTCTTTTCTGTACCTTGATGTCCATTGATATTCAAATCATCCTGCACACATGGAGTACTAGATGAACATTTTGGTACCCACTTATACTTGGGTCCTTCATCGTTAGTATTGGACCTTACTTGTCCTTTCGGAACCCAAACATATTTATTTCTCACATTACAGTTTCTTCTAATATAGCGTGTATGAGAAATGTGATCAAATTTACCACAATAATTGCAAACTATATGATGATGTGCATTATGAACAGTTTTGCAAGAATTGTGCTGGTTGAGGGGATGCAATATCAAATGACCCATATTTGTATATCCGTTCTTCCCCATGATTTTCCAGCATGATTGAAAACATTTTTTATTTTCAAAATATAATCAGTAATTGGTTGAAAAACAATTTTAAGAAATTGTTCAAAATCATTTTTCTTAACTACACAAGAAGAATTGGAATTGTTTACCACATATGCATCTTGAGCTCCAGATAATGATTGATCATAATCTTCCATGAGCTCTTCCTGGGAATCCACTTCCTCTTGTTCTTTTTTGTTGACTGGATTATGGGAGTATTCAATGATTTCTCCTTCTTCAATCTCCAGTTGTTCATTAGTCATAGATGTGCAGTTTATAATTTCTGATGAACTATCAACACTATCAACTTCAACAAAATTGTTAGAAGCATATATAAAATCAAGAGTATCCCATATTTCTTTAGCACTAGAGCAAAATTTGATTTTCTCAAAATCATTTTCTGTTAAGGCATTGTAAAGGATTTTCATTGCTCTAATGTTCAATGAAAACATTTTCTTTTCCTTTTCTGTCCAATCCTTTCTTGGTTTGAAATGAAAGACATTTATAAAAACATTCCACATATCAAAATCATTTGCTTTGATAAAACTAGTCATTCTAGCTTTCCAAAACTAAAAATCAATATCTTTGAAAAACGGTGGATTGGTATAATCAAAACCTTTTGAAAACGAGCAACACCCAAAATCAGCCCTTGTAAACTCTTGAGACTGTTAAGTCCTTTAATCAAGAGTTTATCTCTGATACCAAATGAAAGACCTAGCTATCACCCAAGAGGGGGGTGAATTGAGTGTTTGATTAAAAACTTGATACTTTGAAAATATTTTGCGTTTTTTAAATCAACAGTTAGATATTCAAATAAACATATATTGGAAATATAAGAGATAAGGGAAGAGAATATGCAAACTGAGATTTATACTGGTTCGGCCCAATCCTAGACCTACGTCCAGTCTCCAAGCTTCACTTGAGATTTTCAATCCACTATCTTCTTTCAACTTGATTACACGTTCTGTACTTGAAGTAATACTCTCACTAGGATTCACTGCCTCTTACAAACTGTAATCAATACACCCACTTGATTACACGCTCTGTACTCGAAGTAATCCTCTCACTAGGATTCACTCCCCTTACAAGTTGTAATCAATACAATGGGTTTCCCAATCAAGATCACCCAATCTTGAGTAACTCTTAGATATAATGATTACAATAAATCTTCTATCTCAGAAGTGAATGAATAAACACTGAAGTACAATACAAATCATCTCACTCTCTATGATAAACTATGTAAACATTGAAAACAGAGAGTAAATAATATGAAGATCAAAGTATGAGAATTTTGAAGATGTAGGCTTGTGTCTTGCTCCTTCTATCTTGAATCTGTCTTCTTTTATAGGTAGTTGCAATTTATGACCGTTGAGAAGATTTAATGACTGTTGGATAAAGAAATGTAACCGTTAGACTCAGATGGAAGTAGCCGTTAGAACTACGTTTTCTGAACCATCTATGACAACAACATTTACTTTACCCTTGATCTTCAGTTTAACAACCTTTGATCAACTGAAACATGTACACAAATGATATAAATAGTGTTAAGAAGTATTATAAGTCATTTGGGTATTCATATGCATGTTCTTGATGAGAAACGAGATTTTCGACACGATGATTTTTTGAAGCAGAGGTGTAAACTCGAGTTTGCATAAATAAACTTGAGTTTGGAGGTTGATTGCTCTCTGTCTGATCGAAACTCAAGTTTTGGTCTCACAAACTCGAGTTTGGAAGAAGCTCTGACGTTCGCTGCTCTCTGTTTGATGGAAACTCAAGTTTCCAACTTAATGACTCGAGTTTTGTTTTCTCCCAAAACAACACTTGCTCTCTACCTCTCGTAAACTCAAGTTTGATACTTACAAACTCAAGTTTGCAGGTTGTTTTGCCCTTGGTTGCTCTTTGACTTGGCCTGTTCAAGTTTGAACTCTGTTGAGAGTTTTTGCAACTTCTTGAACTGACCATCAACTTTCAAAGGTCATATATCCCTCGTCTCAACTTTGTTTTGGTTGGTTCAAATCTTGATGGAATGAACTTTAAGTCTATTTTCATATGCCACCAATTTCTGCTCCATCGGATTTGTAGTTTGTTAGATACACTCAAAACATTGAAGCTTGGTCTGGTGTGTGACGTTGATTTCAATGTCAACTTCCATAATTCATAGCTCCTTGATCTGAACTCCTTTGGTCTTGAATTTTTTTATCAAAATGACGCATTGGGAGTCTATTTTCATACGCCACTAGTTGCACCTCAATCGGATCTCTGGTTTGGGATATATCACCGAGTTACCAGACCTCGCCCAAGCTGAATGTGAAAGAGTATAACAGAGTTACTGATCAACGCTGTAAACTCGAGTTTGTTCTTGTAAACCCAAGTTTTCCTAGTCCAGAGACCCAGAGATGCTGAAGACACTACTAACTTGAGTTAGTTAGTAACAAACTCAAGTTTTGAGTCTCAAACTTGAGTTTTGTGTCCTTAACTAGAGTTTTCTCGTACCAGAGGAGCAAATCATTGTAGCGAAGTAGGAAACTCGAGTTTTCTCATCCTTAAGCTGATTTTTGCTGACTTTTATCATCAATATAAGAACTTGAATAACCATATTCTCATTCCATTCATCAAGTTCTTCTTTCTTTCTTCTCTTCTCTTGGTTATTCTTCATAATTCAGCTCTTTCTTTCTTTTCTTCTCTTGATCATTCTCTGTCGTTCAACTTGTACTCATCTTTCTTTGCAAGTTCTACCTTCTTCAATATTTCATCTTCTTCTTGAACTCGACATTCTCTCCAATTTCTTCATTTTGAAATCTCTTATCTCCTTATTTATCTATTATTCAACTTGGACTAATCTACAATAAATATAGTAGTTAGTCAATTTATCAAACCTAATTTCTTCATTTCTCATGCCTATAGTCGACAAACCTAAAGGAAAAAGCCAAGGAAGGTGTTAACCAAAAAGGAAGAAGAGAAAAAGAAAGGAAACCAAGGTAAGTGTAAAATACCAAAGTCTATATCTCTTATATTCTCTTCTACTTGCATCTCTTAACTATCTTAAATTCTAAAAGGCTCTCTTGCATGATTTATGCAAGATAACCAAAACTTGGAGAATCAAAGGAGGAAGGAAAATAATAAGGACCATGAGAACAATAAAGTAAGAAGAGATCCTAGACTGTTGGTACTTATTCTTGTTATTGGTGGTGATGAAATCAACTTCCTTTTGATTTCATAAATTTTTTAAATTATAAACACCTAAAATATGGTGTTCTCCATTCGGTTAAAATGGATTAAAGCATGTAAGGGACCTAAGTAATAAATGATAAGGTAATCTAAGGCTAAATCATGAGGTTCTTAAATTTGACCATTCACTTTTGAACTCTTTAAGCCTCACTTTCGATCAGATGCAAAAATATGGAGAAGTAATGTGATTTGACCATTTTGATGTTTCCAATGTGTTTAAAACTAAAAGTTGTGTAGGATAAAGGTAAGGAATTAAAATATGAAAAGCTTTAAATCTACCAATGATAAGTTCCTGTGAGGTAGTGGACTTGCGTTGCAATTTTGAATAATTAAATGGTGTCCAAGGCTATGAAATTTTCCAAAATTAAAGTAGACTTTACAATATTTAATTTGATACGTCATTTGCCTATTTTGGATTTGTGTGCATGGAGATATGAATTTTTGAAAATGACCTATGATTCTAGAACTTAAATCTGGGTAGAGGTACTATTTTATTTATTCTGGAATAGTACGCATATTCTTGGCCATAAAAAAGTTTTCCCTTAAAAGTAGACTTATCAAGGGTCACATAACCTGTGAAATCACCTTAATTGGATATTTGAACAAGGAGTCACTGCTACAAAAAATAGCTTTTACTACCTTAAGAAACGTCCCTTTTTAAAAAGGGGAAGTAAAAAATAAAGACGGTGGCATTTTTGTTATTATGTGGAGGAAATTTGACATTAGGCGCCCTAAATAAAATTTGGGACAACAAAAACAGCATTTTTGGCGTCCTAAAATTAATTTAGGAAGTCAAAAGTGATATTTTTGATGTCCCAAATTTATTTTAGGACGCTAAAGTAATAAGTCCACCATTCCAATTCTAAAGCGTGGGCCACTCTCCAATTCTAAAGCGTGGGCCACTCTCCAATTCTAAATCCCGATTTCAAAATTGACGTCCTGAAAGAGATTTTAGGACGTCAAAGTCCACCATTCCACTAAAGCGGCCCCCTTCAATTCTAAATCATTATTTGACAATCACATTCAGATTGTAAAAGGGACGAGCACGACTTCATCTTGGGTCTGGTGGGACCTTCTTCTTCAAACAACTCATTCAACAAAGAATGCCTAAGTTTCTCAAACCCAGATCTCAGATTCCCTAGCAACACCTCTACTTTATCCAACTCTTCTTTTATCTTATAGCCTATATTCGGCCCTCAGTCCCTTCGATAATTCAGCCACGCTGGATCTGTTACTACTGATCCTAAATACTCCCCTGAAACCACGTCAAATCCCCTCTATTAGAATTCGAGCTCCTACATGTCCACCGATTGGCCTCCATTGTGTTGGGAGAAGTACATGCTCTTTAATTCGCCATTGAAGTTGCTGATTCTCAAGGTCTTTTGTTCCCAATCGCTTATGTGTTCGCCGATTTTCCCTAGTGTGGAATGCCAAGCTGGTTTGTAGATTTGGAATTTGTAGATTTTGCAGATCTAGAATTTGTAGATCTGAACTTGTGCTTAGTTCTCATTCTATCTCTCTCTAATTTTTCCACTCTCCTTCCTCTGTTTGGATGCCTATTACTATACACTGACTTGTAGATCTACAATGCTTTCACCGACTTTGGTTTGGAACGCCATTAAATGAAAGTGACAAAGACTGCAAGACCAAGTCAATACTCAGCTCATTATCCATGATGAAACCAAGAGAAGCAAGCTTCTCTATAAGTCCAATCATTTTGAGAACATGTGGTCCAACCGCCATGCCCTCAGCCAACTTGCGGCCAAACAGTTCTTTCGAGGTCTCAAAGCGCTCGATCCTCCCTTGCTTATCATAAAGCTCTTGCGAGATGCAAGATTATAGAGGGAGCATCCATATGCTCGTGCCGACGCTGGAGCTCTGCACATTGACGCCAAAGGATACAAACCGCCCGCTCATTGTCGGCTAGGTGCTTTGTTTATGGGTTTCCCGATCAACCGATCATACCCATCTTGCCCTTGGGTAGGAGCAATAGGAATCGGAGAATCAATGACATAAGCTTTCTTTTCGAACGTAAAACTATTTTTACATTCCGATACCGGTCCAAAAAGTTTGGTCCAGTTAACTTATTAGTATCCGAATAGAGTGCAAATTAAAAGTTCCACCATTAGCACAGATTACGAAAATAGATAAAAATGGACTTATATAAGTATTTCATGAAATTTAAACAACCAAATACGAGACTTTAAATGTATATGGCCCTCCCACTATTTTTCTCTAAAATCAATGATCCTCAGTTATTGATTTAGGGTTATCCTTCATAAAGAATATCCGTAGTGGGCTAAGAGAACGACTAGAGTAATTAGTTTCCGTCTGAGCCTGCAAAACCAACTTGTCTAGTGGGTTAATCAACAACATCTCCATGTCTTCTCTTAGATCATCAGGTTGACAACATCTTGTCACTTAGTGTCACATCACTATGTAACAACCTGGTTTCATTGCCTTAAATGCATTGACCCAGCTGAGCCTGCAGACTATACATCTTGTCTAGCACAAACCATCATCCTAAGTGTCCTTGCACTATTACCCGATGAAATGATAGGTCTTAGCTAAGCTAGAGAGTACTACCATGTCAAAGGGATTTAAGTGTAATTTACTTCAAATGGCACTGTTACCCAACGAAACAATATGTCTTAGCTGAGCTAGAGAAACTACCATTTAGAAGGGATTTAAATGCCACCGATGATGGGAGACAATCAAACATGCTAGATAATTTTCACAAGGGATTCTTTTCAGTCTCATCATATAATAAAACTAATTATCACATAATTAATTTTATCTTACATGCATAATTAGACATATAAACTTACTAACTATCTCATAGTTAATTTAATGCAGCTTGTCTTATCATGCATACTAGTCGTAATTTCAAAATTCAAAACTTTGAAATTTAAACTCATAAACCTTGTTCCTACAAAAATGATAGAAACATATATACAAACAATTTGCAAATCCCAAATAACCATTGAATCATCTACATGATAAGCATCAACACTTTGATGATTAACCATATTTTATAATCAAGATTCAAAATCTTGTTCACAAAACTGTAGACATCAAAACTCCTTTTTGAAAATTCAATAAGAATAACCCCACGTGTTTGCGGTAACGAGCCTGGCTCTGATACGACTTGAAGGTTAAAATCGGTTCTTGCTTGACATTCAAGCAATAAGTTCACGAGGTTGTAAAACAAAATTTTTAGTATTTGCGGAACCCACATTACAAATTCACTATTCATGTGAATAGTGATACTATTCATGTGAATAGTAACGGTAAAAATCTTTTACCACACCAGTAAATAATATTTACCGTAAAGGTAAATAATTTTTACTGCGTGAATAGTAAATTACTATTCATGTGAATAGTAACAGTAAAAATCTTTTTACCGTGCCAGTAAATAATATTTACCGTAAAGGTAAATAATTTTTACTGCACCGGTAAATAATATTTACCGCCCGAGATTAATTCTTTTCCGATGTGACAGATTAGACTAAAGCTGCGATCCGAGAGCATACTCGAAAATCTTGACTCGATACGGTAAATAATATTTATCGTCTTGTACATGTAAATACTATTCTCATGAACCAAGAACCATGATCATAACTCTTTATAATACATATTTAGAATCTGCTCGTTAAAACACATACGGGGTTTCGGAATACCCGTGATCACTTGAAGACGTCAAAAGTATGATGTCCTCTAACGTTGATCCACACGATTATCTCCGATTGCAAATGAGAACTCCTTCTCCTTGAATCCCGTCTCGCTTGATCTTCTAAGCAAGAAGAAGTGGAGGGCTCAGTGTTTGGACTTTTACGCCAAGACTATAAAGACTACTTAGAGCGCTTGAAGAAACTTCCTTAAGAGGAAGAGAAGAAGAGAGAAGACTTAGGAATTGGTGTGAATGAAATGAATCTTATTTATAAACAATGCTTATTGGTGTGAAGCTTCTTCTTTTTCAACGCGATGTGACGCGTTTTTCTTTCAATGTGACATATTCATTTCTACTTCAAATCCAAAGTCTTTTGAAAAATCAATTAGTCCCAAAGTGATTCTTGAATAATTAATTCTTTCAAGAAGTCTTCTTATAATTAATTATAATAATTAATTATTCATGAGTAGTAAAATATGAATAAGATCTTTACTATTCATTTGACACTATTCACATGAATGAATAATTATTAATTAATTATTATCTTTATCCAATCCTGATTGGATACAAATGTGGATAATTCATAAATTATCCTTAATCTCTTATCCTCTTTATAATCGGGCCAAGTTCTAACCCAATTACATCAATAGCCTTGATAAAATCCAATAACAATTATTGGTCCAAACTTGCTAAACTATGCAATCAAGAATAATCTTAGTGTGTGACCCATTAGGCCCAATTAGTTCTCGACATAGATAAACTTGAACCAATTAAACTCCTTTAATAGGTCAATTTATCTAATGACTACATAAGACACTAGCAATGCTTTGCATCCTAACTAATCAAGTTGATCAAGTGATCTACCTTTCTAATTTGGATCTTGTGCATGTATCATCCTTTACAACGTTGTTCATATTTAGTCGAGAAGCGAGGATAGAGTATCACCTCTCTAGATTGACTAAATGTAGCTTTTACACATAACTAGGAATATTCTTCTATTGACTCTAAGACGGATCATGACTCTTCATGATCACTTACTATGCATAGATTCCCGAGTCAACTAGAAGTCATCCAAGCCCTACCTAGGTATTGTGAACAACTAATCCTTGTAGGGACTGTGTAAGTCCTTTCGGCGTGTCCATCTATACTCATGTATTCAAGTTACACCCAAGAGTACACTGTTCTCCCCATTTTTCAGGATAGAGTTGTACAAATCAAAGTATAACTCTAGGACATAGTGTTCGATGACATCCTCAAGTCTAAGATGATCAACACTACCAAACGATGAGAGACATTACAAATCCAATTATACTCTCTACAATGAATCCTTGTGGAGTCTCTCGGTGTCGGTTCGTGCTATCGTTCTCTAACGATACACCCACGACATCGCCTAAGGCATCAACGCCGCATTCCATGAGGTCCCTACCTTGTATCACTCTATACAAGTAGATGATGTCGTCTTAGTCTTATTGAGATCACCAATGCCCTTTCTTGGTGATCCAAGACTAGGAACAAGTTTCAGGCAATAGACATGTAGTGTCCTCGATTCCTCATGATCATGATCCCTATCCTAGATCATCGAGTAAACACCTATTCTATTCCTTGGGCCTTTACCTTTAAACTCATATTAACCATAAAATATAGGCGAGACATAAATATGATAAAGATAAATTATGCTCAAATATATAAATCATGAAATATCAAATAGTACAAGGTGTTCAACAGATTGTCTCTAGGACACCTACATACTAACAGTAGTAACAAGGGGAGTAGATTATGACCGGGCATATGGCTAACTCTAGCCCAAAATGACTTGTTTAGGATAATTTTTGTTTGGGTGATTTTGGTGTATATGTGAAATGACCCATGTTTTATGTATATTGAAACCAACTCTAACTGTAGTTTTTGTATTTTTTGGGCTAACTCTAGCTAGCAATGTGCCTCTGGCCTCTGGCTTGTTATATACTTTGAAGCTGACATCAATGTTATATACTTTGAAGCTGACATCAACTTTGACTTTATGTATATTTTATTTATATACTTTGAAGCTGACAGCAATGTGCCTCTGGCCTCTGGCTTGATATGTGCTTGGCAATTATAAATTATTCTTGGATTATTTTTGCGTCGTTGCCAATATTCTGTTTATTGTTGCATTGTTGCCCCATAAAGTGCTGCTGCCGTGAAGGCAATATTGGCTGTTGGGTTATTGATGCTTGTTGCTTGCATAACAGATTGCTGATTAGACTGCAACTGATTCGGTTGCAGAAGGTTATTCTACATGTTAGAATTCTGGCTAATGGTGGTCCCCACTAAATTCTGTCCAGGCATGTTCTGCATATTGGAATTTTGGGCAAGGTTCTGCATAGGAGTCTGGCCTATATTGGCTGCAGATGACATATTAGATTGAGATGGTATTATTTTGAATAGTTTGAGGTAGAATCAGTTGATTATATTGGGGTTGATTAGGCAAAGGCATTGGATGTCATTTTAATGTAAATTTGAACATGAGGCTGCAAGAGTGCTATTAAAATTTTTGACCACTTAAGTCCACTCAAGTCCTCTGCATATAGTGTAGTTAAAAAAGGAATAATCCAGAAAAGAGAATCATTTAAAGTTCAACAATGGTTAAATGAAATCAATGTAAACTTTGAAGTTTTAAATTTCCGGCAATGGAGTTTTAAGTAAATAATAGAAAAATAAAGAAAGAATTTCAAAGATTTGGTGTAGAACTAATAAAGAAAAAACAATATAAATGACTAAAATTTCTGTTTTGGAATACAACAATACAATGTGCACTAGAGGAATACATAAAATTAACTAATAAACTACAAGGCTACCAAAAGAGGGTTGAACCTAGAGAAACAAAAATCCCCTCAGCTGACAATATTGCATCAGCAAAAACTCTCATGTTCCTAACCTCCCACAGCTTCCAACAGGAGATACCACTATCTATTGCATACTACACCTACATAAGTACCTAATTTAAACCGCAAAAAAATTACATATACCAATTACATCTTCACATACAATACACACAACCAAACACATGTAAAAAATAACAATGTCATTGCTACTTTAAACTTGTTTTTCCCCTTCCTAAGTTCTGCATCATATAAGTCATTTCTGCGTTTAAGCTTCCTCAATTCACCATGTATTGCATCAATCTCTTCACTAAGTCTCTGCCCATGCTCTGCTCTTCGGAGTTTGTAATTTTCATCATATAATTTGTCAATGTCGTCTAAAAGCTCCTTAATCACGGTATTTGCCCTCTCCCCGAACTCGTTGTCATGCCAAGCGAAGAATCCACACGCCCCATCCTGTGTTCACAAATTCGGTTAGATGAAAATGTCACAAACCACCTAGTGGCAAACCCAAAAATTTTAATGTCACCATATTCAAGCAAATTCATCAAACTTATTGAAACAAAAAATTGTAAAAGCATCCATGCTTGTCACTTTGCTATTAATCAAAAAGATAAATCTTTTAACTTAAAATATTCATTAATAAATCTCTTTTAAAATAAAACATTTTAGTCCAATATTGATTTTTTTTTTATTATAATGTCTTTTGCTTGGAAATATCTATATTTCAATTTAAACACCCCACTAGTATTTCAGGAACTAGAGCACCAACAGATGCAAGCATAGCCCAATGAGCATGCAATATCTCAAAGCTCCATGATAAAAGAGATTAAACTGATCACCGCCTATTTACATTGAAGAAGGACATAGTTTCTTACATTTCTGGTTTAAACTGTTCACGGGCTATTTACATTGATAGAGCAGATTTAATTCCTCGTCAAAATTTAGTTGATGATTGATCATCTATTTTACATCTAAACCAATTTATTTTGTAAAAAGCTAAATAACGAACACAAGGATAACTGTGATGTGATGTAAAAGAAAATTATACTTGACTAGGAACACCACTAACACAGAAAGAATGGAAAGAATGGCATAAATGGACAGAATCCGTAATATGCCATACTTGATGTTTTTCTGCAAAACTATGCTTTTCTCATTTCTCATCAAAGTGCATCTAATGAAAGAAACCAGCAAATGAAAGAAACCAAACATACTCAGTAGCAAATAAAAGAAACTCTAAAAAACACACCTTAGAAACCAGCAAAACAAGAAGCGATTCACAGTTTTCAGTTGCAAATACGAGAACAAAACACTCATAGTAATGTAAGCTTCAACACAAATGCAAGTTGGTTGCAAGGAATCAACGGTCAGAGAACCTCCGACGTGGGTTGCTTACCTGGTTGTACAATGGGCAGCCGTAGAATCTCCAACCTGGGTTGCCGTCAGTCCACGCCGTCCATCTCGACGCCACCATTCTATGATTGCAATACCTCCTCGGAGGTTCATAGTCCTCCTCGCGACTTGGTTGTCAAAGTAGGACCACCCTCCGCCTGCATCTTCTAGTCGACGACGAGGCAGATGACGCCATTCAAGACCGCCTTTCCCGTCGACGATGGTGGGTTCCCAGTGACGACGATCTCCACTCTCTTTTTCCCCCCAAATCGATTGAACCCTAAGCTGGTAATTGCTTTCAATCGATTATTCCCTTCCCTTCCACGTTGTAACTGACTCACGCCTCACCAAGCCACGTGTTGTCCTACATGTCAATTGATTTCCCTCAATCCAGCGGCTGAAGACGGAGGTTTGCACAGTTCTAACGTCATTGTGGTAATTTTACCAATTCAAGAGTTATTTTGTATTTTCGGTCCAAAAAATAGTTTATTGTGTTGGCTACACTTGGACCAATAGTTCGTTGGTAATATTGCATCTTAACCCTAGTTTTAATATTACTGTGCAGAGTTTGTAAAAGATATGGAACAACAAAAGAGTTTAATTTGAAATTTGTTTATCAGTATACTATGCCCAAACTTTTTTGTCATTATGTTACACGATACTGCTACGATATTTAATGTATTATTGGAAGGGTGTGACATTATTACCTTGCTACTTGCATTTTTTTGAAGGTGGAAAAGGGTTCAATGAATACTTAATTCTTGAAAGTTTGAAATGATTCCAATTTATCTAATGTTTGCTTTAAAATATTGCTTCCATGGTTTTTTTTTTAAAAAAAATTGATTGTTTTACAATTTGAAATTTTGAGGACAAGTTTTGATGCAAGTGTGGGGGTATGATGACTTCCCATATTTAATATATTTGTGATATATTTTGATATATTTGGGAAGTCATCAATGCTAAATTAAAGAAAATTTCTTAAGATTTTATGATATATCAATTGGGTGCACCATTTGTGGAATTTCAATAAAATAGAAGATTTTAATTTTAGGAAAGAAGTAATAATAAATAATACTAAGAATGGGAAGTTTTCTAAAAAAAAAAAGATTTATCATCATTATTATTCTTTTCTCTCTTTTTTTCTTTTCATTGATAAGGAACAACTAGAGGTGGAAATAGGTCAGCCCCTAACAAGTGGCATATGGCCTGTCTGCTTAGGGCCTGTAACATCCCATTTGAAAACGGCGGATTTTTTTTTTAAAAAAAAAAACGTTTCCAAATATTTCAACCAGAGTAATCAGAGTAGAGCATTGGAGCGAGTAAGTAATTTACGTTACATTCAAAATATGGACCATAGTGTAAATGTATCGGATTACAGTCATCTAGAATTCTCAAAAGTTAAAGAAACTAAAGAAAACGATAAATAATGTAGACACGTCTTGGCCTACTCCAGCTGCTTGCCTTTATCGCCAAACATCGGTCCTACAGAACCTGATGCTACAGCTGAGATCCATTCCATATATGGATCTCAGGTAACGGTTAACCTTATGCTCAAATAAAACAGTATACGTACAACAGATATTCATTTCAATACAAAGCATATCATCACAAAAGCAAACGCGGATGTATGATCAATAACATGGACAGAACATAAGCACAAAGCGGTATGTAAAGTCTCTCTCGACTAGTTCGCACATATCCAAAGGTGCCACGCCACTAACGTATCCTCGCGCTAGGAATAACTCAAACGACATTACCAATACTATAACTCGTGGGTAAAGTCAGTAAGTATCTCGACGATTCTCAACGAACCTCGCCTCTATGAACGTATCTATAACGCAAAAGTATATAAGCAGCCTAGAGTTAGGGTTATAGTACACGTCCGTACCTTAGTTGCGAGATATCCGGCTCTTCCGCTAAAAACGGTACTTTTTGACGGCCGTACGTAAAAAAATGCAATGCAAACAAATGAACGATGGAATTTCGACGGTGGTTCGACGTCAGAAGTATTCTAATCAGAATAATAACACACTTATGAATATTTGGCAGCATAACAGGCATTTTAGGTGAAAAAGACCATTTTGCCCCTACTACCCCTATTTGGCGGAAATTCGTCAGAACTTCTTTACTTTGACCTTATTCCATTTCAAAATTATCCCCACTAGGTTTTTACCTCGTCAGGCATCTTTCAATGCAATGAGGCTTAAAAAAAAGTATAGGAATATATTCTGAAACTTCCTAGATCAAAACAACAGTTCTACTATAACTACCGAAAGAACTACGGAAACTAAAAGCTAAGGACAGAAGGACTTACTCGGAGCTAGGCAAAATTTTTGCAGAGCTTCTCTCTCTAGAACCTCTCTCTAGGTTTCGGATTTTGGGATGGAAATGAAGAGCAAGACAGCTTGCTATTTATAGGGAAAAATAGGGACAAGGTGGGAATTTCCAAATTTGTTTCCAGATCGGATTTCGGCCGTCGGATCGCACTTCGCCACGTGGAACTCCCTTGGCCCTTTGATGTCTTGGTCGACATCTCCCCCCTTGTGACATCATCATTGATGATGTCACCCTAGCTGACTCCCCAATCGTCTCCCCTGATCGGTACCCGATTCGCGTGATTTCGCAGAAACTCAAAAATCCGGGTATGTAACTTTGAAGATCTTTTCATCCTCTTTCATATTATCTATTTTGATCCTCTTTTTGATCATATCCAGGTATTCTCTCGGTGCGTCGAAGATATTCGGACAAACGCGTGCGGTTACGGAAATCGCTTAGATAGAACCAACTTCTCGGACAATAATTCGCCGAATCGTAAAACGTCCGGTTGTTGCCTAACTTAATCCCGTGTTTGAAAACACAAAATTGTTTCTATAGGTTCTCACTTTGCCTATCGGCTCTACTCTATCCGATCGCTTTCCGTCTTATTAGGAATTAGGGTTTTCGGTTGCGGAAATCAACGTCTGGTAAATTCTTTCTTCGTGTAAAAATTTACTTGTTCTTAATTTGACCAGTCTGAAAAGACTTTTACCTCTGGTTTACCTGTAGAATTTATTTCTGACTTTTTCCCTCGGTCTGCCTATAAGCTGACTCACCGCATTATATCATTAAGGAAAATCTGTCCAGAAATTCAGTATTGCGTTTTTTGAGAAAATGTAAGGGCAAAATTGTAATAATGAATACACCAAGGGTTGAAATGTCAAAATGGGTGGAAATATCCTTTTTGATATTATTTTAAGAGATAGAATATTAGTTGTGATATTATGGGAAAAAAAATCCGACGATAACATATTGGATATCTGGGAGGTCCGGAGTCGGGTCAATAGTCAGGAAAGTTGGCCAATACATGGTGAAAGGTATGTTCGCATACTGTAACACTAACTCTGATGTTTATTGTATGCTTATATGTGATAGACGATAACTTTACATCTGCTGTGTGCTTATGTACTATTGGGATACATCTGCTGTGTGCTTATGTACTATTGGGATACATCTGATGTGTGGTTATGTACTATTGGGATACATCTGTTGTGTGCTTATGTACTATTGGGATACATCCGCTGTGTGCTTATGTATTGATTGTTGCTGAAATGCCATGAATGTCTGTCATACACATATTGTTTACATAAGCATGAGGTTAACCGTTACCTGAGGTCCAATGGGCATTGGACCTCAGTCTTAACTAATAGTCTGGAAAGGATCATGGATTAGAGAAGGCACCAGTAGATGGAGCCAAGAGAAGGCACAAGTAGATAGCCAGATAGGGCTGTAACGGGACATCAAAGAACAAAGCCGAAAAGAAAGGCCGGTCAAAGCAAATGCAGGAAGAAGGTTAACAGAGCCTACCTTCTGGCATGAAACTAATAGGGTTACTTCAAATCATTTGGTGCTTAAACTAGAAAGGGTCGTCTATGTGGTTCAGTCAATCAGTCGCTGTGAATTCGGGGAGACTTCCACTAGACTTTACCCAGCCTGGCCAAATGAATTTGATTTAACTATGTTAGGTTCTATGCCCTAAGTCAAGAAATGGCTTGGTCTGAAATAGTATAGTTACAATATAAATTCTGTAATTATATAAGTCTTGTATCACATGAATATTCCTTCGGGAAATTTTAATATACCAATATACGTTGGGTATCAGCATATGCCTGAGTATTTTATATCAGTCACTCAATTGTTCAAATTTTTAGTACATGCTCTCCGTTTCCGCAACACGCTGAGTCGTAGCACCTCAAACTCTGACAATTTTTCTAAAACCAAGTGCCAACCGGCACGATTTATGCTACGAAATTTGGGGTGTTACATGCATGAGTTTATGATGTTATTTTGGTATTTTTGATTATTCCAAAGTGTTTAAAACGAAAAATTTGTATGGGTACAAGTAGGAAACATGATTTTGAAGCTCAAAAGCCAAGTTACAAAAGATTAGGGAATCTGCCAGTTCTGAGAAATTCTGGGCAGTCATTCTTAAGGGATGGTTTTAAAATAATAAATGATGTTCAGTGGCCATGAAACTTTATAGCCTTAAAGTAGACATTTGAAGCTTTAATTTGGTATATAATTTGTAATTTTTCGAGATGTCTACTAGGAGATGTGAATTTTTGAAAATATCCCAAAAAATTGGATTTTATCTCTGACCAAAGAGTGGAATTTTTACATAGTAAAATGGTACAAATTTTTATGGTCTGGAAATATTTTTAATAAAAAATAGACATGTTAAGGGTTAAATAGCCACTAGAATCACATCAATTATATTTTTCTAGAATTAATTATGAATTTTAAAGTTGGAGAATGAATTCTGGAATTTTCTAGATTATGGTCAAATTTCATGAAATTAAGAGGAGAGTTTGCATTAGTGAATAAAGTTGAATGTATTTGCTTTGTTTAGGGCAAGTGCATATCTGGAGTACTATTCGGGCACCGGGAAAATTTTAATAATTACTGATCAACTTTCAGGTAGTAACTGTTTACTTATATACTCTATATGGCTTTTGTATGTTTGTTGTGCCATGATTGTGGAACATGTATCGTGAGTGGGACATGCATTTGGGTTGTAGGGCCTAGTGAACTATGTGTCCTTGGGTCACTGCGTAACACTCTGATATATGTTAATATGGACTAAGTAACTAAGGTAAGGTGATAAATAAGAGGGAATCCCTTTATCCGCCACCCGAGAGGGCGAGGCCGGTAGAGGTGTAACATGGTACATGAGAGTCCCTTTAGCATGGTGGAAGATGATGTTTTGATATAGGCCTTTGAATATACAAATTCGGATTTTAGAAAAGTCTCTTGTAAGACTATTAGAAGTGATTGCCTCAAATTGTATGAAGATAAAAAAGAATACTTTAAAAAATATTGAAAAAAGTGAGCAAGGTAAGCATTACAACTAACATATGGAAGTCAAGTCATCAACTAGCTGAATATATGGTTGTTACTGGCCATTTTATTGATGATATGTGGAATCTTCATAAGATAATTTTGAGTTTTGTTAAAGTGCTTGCTCCAAGACAAGGAGTAGATATAGCAAATGAAATTTTTAAGTGTTTGAGATCATGGGGTATTGAGAATAAAATATTCTTAGTTTTCGTATCCTAAATTGGTGGGCAACTATTTATGTTAGATGATGCGAACATATCCTAAATTTGTTGGTGCAAATTGCTTTGGAACCATTAAAGATGCCATTCACAAATTTGTGAAAGTGTCAAGTTTATAAATGCCTCAAATGCAAGGCTAAAATCTCTTTATGAAGTTGTGGAGTTAAAGGGTTTGAAAGAAAGGAAGCTTATGTTGGCGACTGTAATAAAATTCAAACACGCATTTTCTGCTTATAATGAAAACAAGCACATTATACCTATGCACCCAATCCTAAGCACTGGGCAAAGATTGAGAAGATATATCATCTCTTAGAAGTTTTTAATGATGCCACTTATGTCATCTCAGGTTGTGAATACCCTACTTGTAATTTATATCTTGCTGAAGTTCATCAGGTGAAACAAGCGATTGATGATGCAATGGACTTGTTCATGTATGAGATGGCAAAACCAATGAAAGAAAATTTGATAAATATTGGGGGAAATGCAACTTGTTGATGGCTATTGCAAGTGTTTTGGATCCAAGGAACAAATTCTTGGCTATTGATATAAGCTTCCCTTTAATATACAAATCAAAAAGCGAGGCTATACGAAATGTGGAAAAGGTGAAAAAAGCATTGGAGGAATTATAACTTAAGTATGTAGAGTTGCATTCCTCATCTTATGCATATGAGGAAGTCAATATTGATAGTGTTGCCTTAATAGATACTAGTGCACAAGAAAAAGATAAAGGAATATGCAACGAATGTTGAACATGATTTGTCAAAGGCATTCAATTCCTCCTACAAAATCAAAGTTGGAAACTTATCTTTCAGAAGATCCTTCTATTCATTCTTCTAAATCTTCATCTTTTTGTGCTTTAGAGTGGTGCAAGAACAATAGTGCAAAGTTAAAAGTTTTATCGAGGATGGCATTTGATATTAGTTTTCTCTATCTCAACTGTGGCATCAGAATCCACATGTAGTATTGGAGGAAGGGTGATTGATGAATATTGTGCTAGATTGAATGAAGAATCTGTTGAAAATTTCTTTTATTTGGTGGGACTATCTTTGTCACAAATATGGGTTGAAGAACAAATTAAACGTATAAATATTATTTGTTTTTATATTTGTTGCATGTTGGTTGGACTTATGTTGGGACTAGTTATTTATTTTAAATTAATTCTTTTATTGTTTAGGAGCCATTTGAACAGGAGGAGATTATACTAAAGCCTTGATGTTGATGTTATTATGTTGTTTAATTATCTTTTATACACAATTTTCATTATGGTGATATTATCTTTTTATGATATTTTTATATATTGCATCGTGGATGTTGAATTTTTGTGTTTATCACTATATGATAAGAGTATATTTAGTGTTGAATTATAATGGACACATTTTCTATTATTAGTAATTAGGATTATTTTAATTTTAAGTAGGATTCAAATAGGCTTTAAGCCTATTTAAAGCTTATAATTTGTAAATATGTTGGCTTTGAAACCTACAAAAAGCCTACATTTATTTAAGTTTTAGTAGGCTTAAAGCCTACTTATAGTCTTCAAGGCTTGTAATATGAGGTCTTTTTAAAGGCCTACATTGTAAGTTTGTCTATAAAAAGGTTTCAGGCTTGACTAGGCTGTTAGTTCTGAGTGTTTTGATGATAACAAATACGAAAGTTTTGATTCAGTAATTGTTGCCCAAGTAAGAAGTATACTCGAGCAGGAGTCTATCTCTACTCGAGCATACTTCAATATAACAATATGTTAAGTGTTTACAGAAGCTTACTCAAGCAAGAATTGTTTGTGCTCGAGCACAGTCGAGCTACAACGAACATTACTTTCTGTCAAGCTGCTATTCGAGCAGCAAGTAAGTAATGCTCGAGCATGGTACTCGAGCAAAGGTAAATCGTTACTCGAGCACTATCGCTAAAGTAACACTCCTTCTCTCTGTTTGCCTGATTCTCGAGCAAGGTTTCTATGTTGCCCGAGCATGGTACTCGAGCAGTCACAATTGTTCATCCTAGCTGTTCTCTGTCTGAGGTATACTCGAGCATAGTGTAAGGGTTGTTCGAGCAAGCTACTCGAGCATGGAAAACATGGTACTCGAGCATACATACTTACTTCATTTTTTTCGTCTCTGTCTGACTAATGCTCGAGTAAGTTATTAGGTATACTCAAGCATAACATAAATGTACTCGTGCACCAACAACAATCACTTCTAATTCAGTAAGGAGCTCAATGTTACTCAAGCAATAGAAATTCAGTGCTCGAGCATGGTACTCGAGCATGGGCTCGATATTGCTCGAGGATAAGTGACTTTCACATCTGCAAAGGCTATTTGCACATGTTTGCTCAACCAACCAAGACCATCTACTCGAGCATGGTTTATCGTCTATCAGAACACACAGTATTCATGAAATCATTAATTTGAGTTATCATTCATATTTTTATTTGAATCTCATTTAAATCATTTCCAATCATCCTTATGAGTGTTTTTCAGTGGATTACTCTTGTTCAAATTGCAATTAGCCAAAAAGTCGTTCGTTGTGTCAGAAGCATTAAATGTTTATTCATAAAAGCAGAGCTACAATCGGAATAGGATTTTGTTGCAGTCGAAGACATTCCTTTGAGGCATACCTATTCCAGCTAGTATACTGAGTCGCCCTTTACACAAGTACAATTGACGGTGAAGCATTTAATGAAGCAACGGTTGATTAAATTCAACGGAATTCATCTGTGCCTAACAGAATTACGAAGAGACACAACGGCTACATTCAAAGCTTCATAACGACATTAATGGTAGTCGATATAAAAGCTTACCACATTCAATTCTGCCAACCACTGAACTACCGAAACTCTGCGCATTCAATTCTGTATTATTGCGATCAACTATTTCATTAGCTTCATTTAATATCTTCGGATATTTTCTGTACTTCAGTGATTAACATTTATTTACTTGTGAGGAGTTTAAACACTATTTGATTATTTGTTCAATTGTTAAATATTAAGGTTGTGGAACCTTAAGTGTATGTATACGATTACAACTTGTAAGGGGGAGTGAGTCTTAGAGAGAGGATCATCCTGAATATAGAGTATGTAATTGTAACCGATTGTGAATTAGTGAAATCCCAAAAGTACTTGGGGACTGAATGAAGGTCAAGGAGTTAGGCCGAACCAGTATAAATTCTCTGTGTCCATTTCTCTTTATCTCTATCTTAAGTTTCTTTGAGTTTGTTTTTAGTTCGAAAGAATTTTTGTGATCACCAATTCACCCCCCTCTAGGTGATATTCCATCTTTATAGGACTCATGTAAGCTCAGGCCTAAGCCTAAAAAAAGCCTGCATGTAGGCTCAAGCTTCAAATTCCCATTACAGGTTTAGGCCTATTTAGCCAAAGTCTGGCCTGACCTGGCCTATTTCCATGCCTAGGAACAACACTATTTTGGAAGTTTTGAGAGGAGGCAATATATTCCTCAATATATGTGAGGCATAGCTAGAAGACGAAATGTTCTATTTTTTGTTGTTGGTGACGACAAGGTAAGAACTCAGACTTTTAATGGAGGGAGATTAAAGTTTTGAGAAGTAGAAGATCAACAGCAAGGATGAAAATTTGCAATTAGTTTTTGTTTCTCCTGTCCTTTCTTTAATCTTTGGTTAGCTATTATTATTCTGCTCATGTCAATGTTCATTTTATGTAGCTAAACCTTCGTTTTAGATTATTTAGTTTGATTATGGATTAATGAATGATAATTTCTTCTTTTAATTTTTATAATCTTATATTTTTTGATTCAATTGTGAGCATACTTGTTCTGAAAGATGATATATTTTATGGAAACTTTATTTGGTGTTCTAAAGAAGGATGGACATAGGAAATTTAGAATAGATCTTCAATTCAATTGTGTAGGGTTAAGTTTCCGAACTTAATGATAGGGGAAAAAATTATAGCTTAAGACTTAACAAGTGCACATGTTGTTGGTTATGATTAGTTTTGATGATGTCTTATATACATGCCATTCTTAAGAGCAAAAAGCTTGCATACTACATTTATCTTCTACTTTGACTAATTCTTATATTTAATGTAGATGTGAAGTTTAATGATGGAGAATGATCAAGAAAAGAGAAGAAAGGAAGGAAGAACTTGTATAATGGAATGAGAAAATCATTATACAAGTTCCTAGATTGATTCTACAAGTCTCCACGATTAAATAGAAGTTGGAACGACTCAATTCGGAGTTAAAACAAGCAAGTTCAAGCTTTCGGAAGAATACTTGGTTTGTTTGGGGGCATTTATGTAATTTCAGCTATTTCTATCACTTGAACAAGTGTCTTGCCCGAGCATATTGAGTTTCTGAAGTCATGCTCGAGCAACAACAATGTTATGCCCGAGCAAGGTGCATTTCTCACCCAAAATCGCCCAAAATCCGCTCTTGCCCGAGCAAAGAAGAAAGCTTGCTCGAGCAAGGTTGTTCTTTAGCATACTCTGTTCAGCTCTGTTTCTGGCGACCTCTGGTAATTTGATGATATCTCCCAAACCAGGAATCGGATTAACATGAAAATAGCGGCATATTAAACTAGACATCCAACACGTACGGTTTACAAAATATCAAGTCCAAAGGAGTCCAAATAAGAGAGATATGATTTCTACAAGTTGGCTCACAACTCAACGTCACAGTCCAGACCAAGCTTCGGTGTTTTGAGCATAACTCTCAAACGAAAAATCCGATTGAGCTGAAATTGGTGGAATATGAAAGTAGACTCACAAGGCTTTCTATGAAGAATTAAACCAACCAAAACGGAGTTCGGACCAGGGAGATATGATCTTCGAAAGTGGATGCTCAGTTCAGGATGTTGCAGAAAATGCTGATCTGAACAACCTTCAATCTTTTGATGTTAATGGATGAACTACAACTAGCTTGGAGCTGATTCTTGTTGAAATAGAAAGAATATTTGAAGAGCTTTCTGAAATGGAATGATTTACTAAACTTGGATTTATACCGAGTCGAAAGCGATGATTCAACAATCATGCTCGAGCAAGAAATATTTCTTGCCCGAGCAACATCGAGGCAGAAGCAAAAGAAGGCAGTCAAGGAACCTTGCCCGAGCACAGAATTTTGGCATGCCCGAGCAACATCGAGGCAGAAGCAAAACTCAGCAAATCAGGAAGTCTTGCCCAAGTAGCAAAGAAGGCTTGCTCGAGCATCATGCTCGAGCAAAGGCAAAACGTTGCCCGAGCAGCATCTATCACTCTCAAATTCTCGCCTCTGTGTATACCTTGCCCGAGCAATAATTATGACTTGCTCGAGCAACAACGAGCAGAAGTCATTTCCACTGCCAAATGAAAAGTCTTGCCCGAGCAAGAAAATTTTCATGCTCGAGCAACAAAGACCAAAACCCGAATCTCATAAGCATGCTTTTCGGGTTGCCTCAAAAGCGTATTGTGCTCTCATGACTTCGCCTCGACTTGAGTTTGCCCGAGCAAACATGAAAGCATGCTCGAGCAACATCAAAGAAATCTGCATATCTCGAAAGCATGCTTTCTACCTTGCTCAAGCAACAACGATACGCTTTCACTTCTCCACCTCCGTCTATGTCTTGCCCGAGCAAGAAAGTTTCCATGCTCGAGCAACATCGAAGCGAGATCACTTCCAAGCCTTTGTAAAGGAGCTTTGCCCGATCATGATTTTATCCATGCTCGAAAGCGAGGCAAAATACTTTGCCCGAGCATCACGACGAAGACACTTTTAACTTCATTTCAAGAGGTTTGCTCGAGCAAGCCAATAATCTTGCCCGAGCAAAGTAGCCCCGTTTTTGAAAATCTTCGTCTGCGTAATTCTTCTCGCTTTATCACTAATCTTATTACTCATGATTATTGCTTATTAAGATTATCAAATACCTTTAACAAATTTGCTCATGAGTTTCAGATTGTTTAGACATGAATTACCAAAGCATATTTGAATAAAGCAAAACCATCTCGTCGAAGCATTAAATGCAGCTACCTAAACCGGTGATAAACACGGAAACCAACTCTGATCGAAGTAAAGCAGCTCAGATATCTCATCTCGCAATAAATGCTATTTTTCACAACGGGTAAAACAGAAGAGTGTCTTGATGGTACAAATCCACATGGATCATTAATGGCGAAAATAAACCAAGCCGCTTCAGTCTAATGGCTATATTTTTGAAGAGTCTCAACGGCCAATCTTCAAGATTCACCAACGGTCACAAATTGCAACACCTATAAATCCCAGAAGCATTTAATTACATCAACTACCCAACTAAGCTGATACTCGATTATGGTTAGCAAAGGCATGGATACTTAAATGCCCAACGGACATATTCAAACATTCAAACGGGCAGATTCAAATCCTTCCAACGGTCCTCAAGCTTCAACTTATAAATACCCGAAGGATTGAATTCATCAAGTGGACACAACCAACGCATACACAGACAAAGCTTTCAAAGTGTTCAATTTCTATTCTCGTATATATATCTTAGGATATTATTGAGCTTCGTGTTTATCATTTATCTACTCGTGAGAGAGTCTTATCATTTGTTTCACAATTCGTTCAAAATCTCGAGATAGAGGTATCTTGAGTGTGGGTGTACAATTACAACTTGTAAGGGGGAGTGAGTCCTAGGGAGAAAGGATCATCCTGAGTACAGAGTGTGTAATTGTGTCTTTGAGTATTTGGTTACAACTTGTAAAGAGGGTAAGTCCTAGTGAGAGGATTACTCGAGAGTTACGAGTGTGTAATCAAGTTACGAGATAGTGAAATCCCGAGTGTCGGGTGCGGACGTAGGTCAAGGAGTTGGACCGAACCAAGTATAACCTCTTGTGTTCATTGCTCTTCTCTCTATCTCTGTTTTAAGTGTTCTTGAGCAATTAGCGAAAGAATTTCAAGATCACCTATTCACCCCCCTCTAGGTGATATTCCACCTTCACATGTCGTATCGAGTAATAAAGTGATGAGAAAGTATCATTCACATGAGGACTTGGAAACTAAACTTTAGTTGAGCGTTAATTTTAAACTTTCGTTTAAATTGAGCAAACCAAATTGAATTCAAATGAGTGAAGAGAAATTAAAAATAAAAGCAAAATAAACAAACTACCACAATAATCAAACGAGTAACCCAGAGCCACTAATTCCTTATTAGCTTCATAAACATTGTTTTCACTAATTAATTAATTTCAATTTCAATTTTGTTAATCTATAATATTAATAAATGTAAATATCTCTCGATTACTTACCCCATCTCAAGTTAAAATTGTTATTCCTAACATAGTTTTACCCAAGAGGCAATAATAATTCAATTTCACTTTAATATGATTATAAGGGTTCAATAGGTATATTTCTATCCTATTGGAAAATGAGAATAAATTCTAATCCCACATTACACAATCCTATGGTCCAATTAAGATCCCTCTCCCAAGGCTAATCTAAATTTTCCAAATTCATGCTTAATATAATCAAGCACTAAGTAGATAAGAAATAGACAATATTAAGTAACCAAAATTAACATTAAAACGTAACTAATAAAGGAAAACAAAATATAATCCACCTACAAGTTTATAGTTCCTCTATGTTGTAAAAACAAATTAGCCACACATGGATTTAATCAATCTCATTCCAACAACATCATAATAGATTTAGAATCCATGATAAAAGGAAAGATGAATAGGATAGAGAAACTCAATGAAGTCATCTTAGCTCTGTTTCTCTCCCCTCTGGTTTTGCAGCTACTCTGTTCTCTTCTCTTCTTCACAGTCTTCTCATCTTCCTGTGAAGAATAATTGTATACGAACACCTTTCTCTCTCTCCTCAAGTAGCCTCCTTTTTGGTTCCCCACAGTGAACATAGATGAAGATATATATATATATATATATATATATATATATATATATAATAGCCGCAACCTCCCTCTTTTGTTTTCTTTTGATATGCCAAGTCATGCTTTTTTCCCCTTAGGTCTTCCCTTCTTTTCCAATTGCAAAACAATGTTCCTTATCAATAGAAAAAGGAAGCATTATTAATATGATGGTGGTAGTGATGATGAATCCTTTTCTTTTCTTTCTTTATTTAAGAAAAGTTCCCATTTTTATTTTTCTTTCCTAAACTTAAAAACTTCTATTTTAATTTGAAATCCTACAAATGATGTACCAAATTGATATATGATAAAATTTCAAGAAAATTACTTTTTAATTTAGCATTAATGACTTCTTAAAATATTAAAATATATCTCAAATCTATTAAAAATGGGAAGTCATCACTTAATTTACTTGTATGATAGACATATACCCACTGGCTCTATATAGTCTCATTACGCTTGCACTTAAATTAATCCAATTAAGTACTAATCGCAGAAGGAATTAGGTATTAACATAACTGGAATACCTATTAGTAGATTGAAAAATACTCTTAGATAATTGAGAGTCCTAAACTAGAAAATATAACTTTAGATTCCATTAAGTGGAGAAATTAGACACTAAGAAGTAATCAAGGCTATAATAATTCAAGTCACCGTTTAAGATCTTGAATCACCCTTATCCTTTGCTTTAGTTATATTTGATTTTTTCCTCCTTTTAGTTAGCTTGTTTTTGTATATTTGATTTAAATGGTGTTGACTCAACTTAAGAAAAGTGAAAAGTCATTGCTCAACTGTATTTGTTGGTACCAACTCATCATGGGAACAAAACTTTTCTCATCACTTTATTACTTGATACTGCCTGTACACTGCAGAGTCTTAGGCTATAAATTGTTCCCCAATCAAAAAAGACTCTCAGCTATTTGGGTTCAGCAGGTAGCTTTTGGAATTTAGTTTAATTAAGTCTACCAACGGATTTACCTTTACCAATATTGTAGGGTTGAATTTCTAAAAGAACATAAATTAAAAAGCTAAGCCTAGAAAGGATACTGATTGAGCTTTTAGGAAGAGTAATGAGATACAATATGAGTTTTTAGGGGTTATTGAAAGTGGAGCAAATCACCAAGAGGGGGTGAATTGGGGATTTTAAAAATTCTTTTGAAAAAGCTCTGTTATGGATATCTAAAACAGGGCAGAACAAAGTAAGGGAGGAAGAAGCAAGACATAACAAATTTATACTAGTTCGGTCCAACCTCTTGACCTACGTCCAGTCCCCAGACTCTCTGGGATTTCACTAACTCAAATGATTACACACTCTGTAACTCTCAGAGTAATTCTCTCACTAGAACTTACTCCCCCTTACAAGTTGTAATCAAATAACCCAATCTCCAAGTCCCACGACTTGAGATTCTTACAATGAATGATATCAATAAATGATACTCTCTCTAAGAGTGGATAATGATAATCACTGAAGTACAAATATATCAAAAGATACTTTATAGTAGAAAACTGAAAGAGTAGTTGAAGAACTCGAATGCAATTTTTTTTCTGTGTGTTGGTTGGTGAGAAAACTTGAATGCTGCTCTATATATATGAAGAGAGCATTAAATGACCGTTGGATTAATCAATGTAGCCGTTGGACACATTGTTGTAGCTATTAGGAACACTTTGGTCTTCTTCTCTCTCTACTCTTCAGTTAATCCAGTTGCTCAGAGGTTTAGCGTTGACTTCCCTTCAAATTAATCCGTTGGAAGAGCAGCTACTGGATAGCGAAAAGAACCATTAATCCCTTTACAATGTGTGTGGAATGATTGTCCAAAAGGGTCCAAGCTTTCTAGACATTGCAATTAATGTGCTGACATCACTTTTTGCTTTTGTTCAAATCCTCATTTAATATCCTCTAAATCATCTTAAAACTCCCTAACAAAATGATTAAACATAGTTAGGAATAGTAATGAGTGATAATAAGAAGTATTGAGATCAAACATGAAGATTTCACAAATTCGTGCAATTTGATTTTCAAACTTAGCGACACAAACTCGAGTTTGTTTATCCACACTGGAGTTTGTAACTTTACTTCAGAAGTCAAACTCGAGTTTCCTTCTTCCAGAGAAGAATGTCGTGATATGAGTTTTGAAGTACATTTTGAGCATTGAGCAAAACTCGAGTTCATTAGTGACTAACTCGAGTTTTAGACTTTTATAGTGAAAACATGTTTAAGTCTAAAAGCTCAAAACTGGAGTTTTCAAATCTTAACTAGAGTTTTCAAAATCACTGAAAAGAGCAAAGCTCTCTGCTTGGTGCAAACTAGAGTTAACCGAATCAAACTCGAGTTTTATTTAAAATAGAAAACCTTTGAAAAATCTTTGCCAAGTGGAAACTGGATTTTTCTAAACAATCTGGAGTTTTCTCAAAGTGGGTAAAACATGAAAGCTCTCTGTCAAATGTAAACTCGAGTTTACTAATCCAAACTCAAGTTTCCTCAAAACTTTGGAAAACTTAGAAAACTCTTGGCCAAATGCAAACTGAAGTTTGTCATAACAAACTGGAGTTTGCTCAGGATGAAAAGCATTAAGACTTTCGGCCAAGCCCAAACTCGAGTTTTAAAAACATTAACTCAAGTTTGGTCAAGTTCGCAAACACTTGACAAAAATCTTCATTTGGTGCAAACTGGAGTTCGCGTAAGTTCAAAATGTCGGAGCCTCTCTGTTTGACCAAAACTCGAGTTTACTCTCGCAAACTGGAGTTTTGTTTACTTTATAAAATATTGAAGAGTCTCTGTATGGTTCAAACTCGAGTTTGTCTAATTGTGAAAAACTTGGAGTGCTCTTTGTATCTCACAAACTCGAGTTTGCCTACGCAAACTGGAGTTTTGCTTAGTTCAAAAAATTGAGCTACTCTCTGTCAAGTCCAAACTCGAGTTTTCAAAATAAAACTCGAGTTTTCCTTTGACAGTAAGTTTTTCAAACTTACCAAAGACAAACTTCATCTTAAGTTTACAATTGTCAATTATCATCAAAACATATTATAACCAATAGAGGTAAGGAAGTGTTATGAAAACACTTAAGTAAATTAAAGGAGATTAGCAAATACTAATGGTCAATTAAAATTGCATTAATTAAGACCAATTGCATAATTCTTCAAATTAATTCGAGACAAATAAAGACATATAATGAGGGCTGCATATTTTTGAAATATTAAGGCCAATAAAGATTTGATTTAAGCTTGCTAATAATGCGCAAATACTCTTGATTAAATAAGCAACCAATTGTACATTGGCATTTGACAATAAAGGATACTTAAGCACTTAATTAAGTCATTAAAAAGACATAACTTGCCCCAAAATTCAGCAAAAACGTGCAGCCAAGTATTTCATGATAATTAACACACAAATTCACATTGAAAAGTTAACAAAAGCAACTAGCCAATTAGAGACTTGAACCATAAGATATTTTGCTAATTTAAAAAACATATTTAATGGCTAAATGGGGGAAGTATGTTGACAGCCATTTAAAGGGATAGGATTAAGTTTGATAAAGTGAAATTGATCCAAAGGGTGAATGGAAAGAAGAGGTTTTGGATTACCTTATGCAATGACCACTTTAACCTTTGGAATTTGCCTATAAATAGAGGGCTCTCCTCTTCATTTTTTTTTCACTCCAAAACATCAAACAACATTTGGTCCTAGTTGTGAGAATGAGTGGCAAAACTAATAGGAAGGAAGAAGGAGTTGAAGCTTCAAGGTAATTCTTGATCTTTAACTTTTAGTTCTTAATAAAATTGTAGTTAAATCTAGAAAATTAGGAAGTAAATTCCTTTATATGTTTTTAGGACTCCATTGCTTTTAAAATGCTGAATGAGGTAAAAAAATGTTGGGAAATGATTTTTGAAATTAATACAGCAAGATTATGAAAGTTAGAGAATTTCAAGTTTTTAAGCATTCTGGAGGCAGCGAATTTGTGGCTATTATTTTATGCATAAAATGAGATTTAAAAATCATGAAATTTTACTGGCATGAAGTAGACATGTAGGGCTTTCTAAATATATAAAATATGTAATGTGTTGAGCTTTGGACAAGGAGATAGGAATTTTTGAAGACAAGCCTTGTTTACTGGATTTAAATCTGAACTGTGATTGAAAATGCTACAACTGGGAATGATCCGTGATGTTCTAGCTTCTGGGAATATTTTTTCTTGAAAATAGACATGTCAAGGGTCATGAGGAATTTTGAATCACTCAAAAATTATTTTTTTAGAATTAATTATGATTTTTTAAAGTTAGTAAAAAATCTGGGCAAAATGCTGAAAATTGCGTTTTTATGAAAATGTAAGGGCAAAACTGTATTAACAAATTCACCAAGGGTAGAAATGTCAAAATAGGTGAAAATATCCTTTTTGATATTATTCTAGGAAATTTGATATTAATTATAATGTATGGAAAAGGAAATAATCCGACAATAACATTATAGGATATCCGGGAAGTCTAGAGTCGGATTCGAAGGTCGGTTGTATTGCTAACTACTTGGTGAAAGGTACGTTCGCGTATTAGTAACTTTAATCACCTATATCTTGTATGTCTGTATATGATTGAATGATTCATGAAGTCATGGGCAAGACGAGGTCTTGGGTCATGCACCGTGACTAAGATATGGGTCTTAGGTCACCTGGTTATATACATTCAGCTTTGTGCGAGTTATAGTTATGATAATACTGTAGGGTTGTTTTCCTAACGCTGAGGACACGTGGATTCGTGGCTCAGGGTAAGTGCAAATGTTGTGAACATTACATTTGCTGTATGTTGGGTGCAATGTATTGTTGTGTTGTTAACATTACATATGTTGTGTGTTGGGTGATATGTATTATTGTAACCTTATATCTGCTGTGTGCTATATATGGTTGATGTTGATATATAATGGATATCTATCATATATTGTTTATATCTGATATAGAGGTTAACTGTTACCTGAGATTCAATGGATATTGAATCTCAGTCGTCCTGACTAATGGTTCAGGAAATGAACCGAGATCTGAGAATGCAACATGGAAGGAGCTGTGAAGAGGCACCGATGGACGAAGCATGTAAATAGGCGCCGGTCAGAGCGAATGCCAGAAGAGGTTCATTAGAGCGTAGTTTTTGGCATGAATTCAATAAAGTTAGTTTACTATTGGTCCTTAGACTAAGAAAGGTTTGGTCAGTGTAGTTTCAATAATTAGTCACCGTGAAAGATGGGGAGACTCCAACCAAACTAACACTGGCCTGGCCAGTAGGTATGATCAACTGTGTTGGGTTCCGAGCCCCAAGTCTAGTTAAGACTTGATTTAATATTGTATAATTACTATGTCAAGAGTTTTAAATATACAAGTCCCATATTATTGTATCACACGAATATTCCTTCGGGATATTTAATTTACCAACTTATGCTTGGGCATATTCCTAAATACTATGTGACACCGGACACAATAAGTAGTATGGAATTTGGAGTGTTACTATTATTCTTAAATTTCTATGACCATAATGTCTGTCTAAGGGGCATTTAGGAATGGGAGGTGCTAAATAGAGGAATAATCTTGAAAGGATACCAATTGAGCCTATAGGTGAGATTTTTTTCATAAGAAAACCTGCAAGGCAATACCATGGACATCGAAGAACGATAAGTATAATTTGGGTGATGCTATGGTGGCCTGAGGATTGAGGAATCACCCATAGTTCTTTTCAGTATTCTTGGTTTTTGGGCTTTGCAAGTGTCAGAGTATGATTTCCACCTTGATAACATAGGTGGGTTCATTAAGCACGTGGCTTTGAGAGTAATGGGATACTTCTGGCAAAACTTGGTTCTGCATGGGTAATCTTTAGAGTGTTGTCCTTATAGTTTCAGTACTCCGGTTCAATCAAGCTGAAGTTGTTCAACACATGCTAGTCTCTGCTCTCATTGGAGCTGTCTCCTTGGTTTGTAGTCACGATATTTTTCTTGCGGCTGGAAATTATCTGTAGTTTCCTTTTATCCCTTAGTTTATGAAAGGCTTTAATTTGGCTATCGGTTTAGGTCATTTTTATAGTGGTTTCTAATTTATAGTTTTCTAAATTTTGCCTTTGAACAGTGAGTGTTTTTGTTGTACCTATATATGTCTATCTTTATGTACTCCTATTTTTTCATATAATATACTCCTTCGGTCCTAAATATATGACAAAGTTTGTAATGTAATTTGCATTACAAATTATGTCCTATATTTAAGACTAGAGATTAATTGGTTATGTTATAAAAAAATAACTAACTCAACAAATTTCTTTAATATCTATAAATTAATTACCTATAACTAACTTTCTTAATATTTCTAAATTAGTTATCTAAATCTACCTTCTATATTTAAGATTGAAGGAAGGGGAATTACACTTAGGTCCCTAGTTAGAGAAATTATTCTTGCAAGGTCTTACTAAATTTTCAAGTTATTAACAATCCCAAGGGTCATTGGAGTAAGATATTGCAATTGTGAATTTACCAAGTTGCCTTTATTTGAAATCAGAATTGAAAAGCAAATGGGTAAAAGCTATAGCATATGGACCATCAATTGAAGATATAGGATCACCTATTATTGACCCCATCCACCGTTTTTATAGATAAATGTATTACAATAAGGATTCTGTAGTACGCAAAATGCTATTGGGCTGTCAAGCGTAGTACACAATCTGTCAAGCCCAACAACCTGTACATTTACAAACACTACAACAATATTAGTATTCTAACTCCCCCTTCAAGTTGGATACCATATAAATTTATGGTTACCAACTTACTAGCCAACCTTTCATGATCTTCTTTCCTTATTAGGGCCTTCACAGGTGGGAAAAAGGATTTTAAGACAGGACAAAAGAGGCACTGTAAGACCGAACTCGACACCGGTTTTGTTCCAACCGGTATTAAAAGTCCGTAACTTTTAAGACCGGACTAAACCCGTCTAAAAGAAACTTTTTTAGACCGGACCTTTTAAAAGTTAGGTCTTAAAAGTCGTACTATATAGACCTGATATGTATTTTGTTCAGTCCTAAAAATCAACTTTTAAGACCGAACGAAACCATAGACCGGTCTAAAAATATCAACATTTTTAAGACCGGATAAAGAAACTCCGGTCTAAAAAATACCGACTTCTAAGACCAGACGACTAACTAATCCAGTTCTAAAATTAATTAAATTTAAGACCGGTCTTAAAAGTTGAACTTTTTAGACCGGTCTTAATAAACAGCGGTCTTAAAGGACCAATTGTTAAGACCGGACATATATATTCATCCGCTATTAAAATTTGAACTTTTAAGACCGGCGCTATTATTTCCCGGTCCAAATTTTCCAGAATTTTTCCCTGTTATGTTCTTCATGATCATATATATATATTTACACACATCCAACACCCATTCCAGTACAAAAAAGTCGATACCTTAAGCTACAAGCTATGAACAATCCATTATGAATAAATTGAATTGGGAAAAGACTACAAATATCACCATGAGTTATGTGGCCTCTTAATTTAGTACAACACTATAATGAATATATATATGTAATAAGATAACTTACAAATACAATGATGAGTTACAAATACCGCACCATGCCTTCATCTGATCCCACCCAACAACATAACATGATATCCCCTTTTATAACATATATATCGAATCCTGCCAAAAATAAAACAAGAACAAAAGCTTCACAAATCGGTGACATTATTGTTTAAGAACATGGAAGGAATATAGTTAAAACCTTAAAGTTTTCAAAGAATTCTCGCATATGAATATTACCATATGAATTGACTCTTTTATAAAGGAATATCCTCCCATATCCCTTCTTGATGATCATTTCTTATTCCGGGTTCATTATCCGCTTCATCTTCTTCGTTCATGTTCGGTAGACCCCTTGAAAAAGGAGTACTCTCAGGAAAACCGTAATTTGAATGAATTTCATCATCAATATCAATGACCCTTTTTCCTTGGAGAGCTACAGACCATATTTTATTTTCTTGATCCGTGATATAGAACACTTGTTTTGCCTAGTCTGCCATAATAAAAGGTTCATCTCCAAAACTTCTACCATTTATATCGACTAATGTAAGTCCTAGCCGATCGATCCAAACACCATTTTTGACATTAACCAACTTGCATTTGAAAATGGGAAGTCTAATTTTAACATAGTCCACCTCCCAAATCTCTTCAATAACCCCATAATAAGGCATGACTGCCAATTTAGGCCTTTTGTCTTTGGAACTGGAGAAGTGCATAGATTCAGCCTCTAACATAACACCACTGTTCTAGACGGTGCTCCTATCATCTAAGGACTTCGTGTAAAATGTATAACCATTGATCACATACGAATTCCAACTTATGACATCAACCTCCCGACCACGTGCTAACCATTTGATTGTATCAGAAACACATTCCTCTCCCTCGACCTTTTGTTTGAACCAGGTTTGCAAAAGTTCTTTATGCTCCCTAATCAACCTTTGTTCGGTCATTCTATGATTTTCTTTCCTTACGCCTTCTTTATGTGCTTTTATGTTTGTCTTGAACTTCATCAACATTATTCAAGATGTGAAAGTGGACTTGTGACAATTCATCGGATCCACACTCTTTCTCAAGCCCTCGCCTACCCCCTTCAACATGCTGATGTTTAGGAAGGCCAATATGTCTTACTTTGGCCAAATAATTTTGACAAAATTCCATGGATTCTTCAAAAACATATTTCTAAACAATTGATGCTTCTGGACGGTATGCGTTCTTCACGTACCCTTTTAGGAATTTCATAGATCTTTCAATTGGGTACATCCACCGTAAATGGATAGGGCCGCACAACTTTATCTCCCTCACTAGATGAATAATTAGATGAATCATGATGTCAAAAAATGTAGGAACAAAAAGCTTCTCAAGCTGGCACAAGATAAGATATCCTTCATTCTCCAATTCATCCAACTTTTCAATCTCAAAAACTTTACTACAAACCGCATTGAAGAAGAAACAAAGTCTAGTCAAGACGACCTGAAGATCATATTCGGCGATGCCTCGAATAGCTACTTGGAGTAGTTGTTGCATCAAGACATGACAATCATGAGATTTTTGGCCTACTAATTTCAAGTTCTTCATCGAAACAAGCCTCTTAAAATTTGAAGAATACCCCGAGGGAACTTTTATGCCATGTAAACACTCACAAAAACTTCGTTTCTCATCCTTAGACAAAGTATGAGAAGTCGGGGGACAATAAGTTCTCTTCCCGTACGGCCTTGGATGTAAGTCTTCACGTATTCTCATTACTTGCAAATCCAATCTTAACTTCACACCATCCTTGGAACTACCTTGTATGTTGAGAAGCGTGCCAACAATACTATCACATACATTTTTCTCCACGTACATGACATCAATACAGTGTCTCACATCAAGATTGCACCAATATGGAAGATCGAAGAATACAGATCTCTTTTTCCATATATTTGTTTCTTTTCTACTCTTTGCAGTCTTACCGAAGATGACAGTGATATTTTTCACATTTTCATAAACTTGCTCCCCAGTCAATGCCACCAAAGCATCTTCATACTCTTGGCCACCAAAAAAGGCTTTTTTTAATCGACAATATGGGTGGCCCCGTCTAAGAAATCTCCTATGTCCAAGATAAACTGTCTTTCTTCCATGTTGAAGTGGATGGTAGCGTGTGCCTTCTTCACAAACCAGACATGGTTTATAGCCTTTTACACTATACCCTGACAAGTTCCCATATGCTGGGAAGTCGTTTATAGTACAAAATATCATGGCTCGCATTTTAAACACCTCCTTATTGAAAGAGTCAAAAATATCAACACCTTCTTCCCACAACTCCCTCAAGTCTTCGATCAAGGGATGAAGGTAAACATCAATGTCATTTCCGACTTGTTTTGGTCCCAAAATCAACATAGACAGCATGATGTACTTTCGTTTCATGCATAACATAGGAGATAAGTTGTAAATAATCAGGAGTACGGGCCATGAACTATGTATGCTACTAAGGCTTCCATAGGGATTCATGCCATCTGTGCTAAGGGCAAGCCTAAGGTTCCTAGGTTCTTCGCCGAAGCTCGGAAATAATTGATCGATTTTCTTCCATTGAGAAGAATCGGTCGGATGTCGAAGCTTTCCCTCAAAAATCCTCTCATCAGCATGCCACCTCAAATTTTTTGCATCATTTTCATTCGCAAACAACCGCTTGAACCTTGGTATGATTGGAAGATACCACAACACTTTTGCAGGCCCCTTATTTGACTTGTACCTTGGGGTTTCACATATCAGACAATTCTGCTTCTCTTCAAACTCTTTTCTATACAATATGCAATCATTCGGGCATGCATGAATCTTTTTGTACTCCATCCCTAGTGGACAGACTATTTTCTTAACATCATAGTATCGTAGCAGCAACACATTATCATCCGGAAGCATGTCCTTAAAATCCTCAAGCATTTCAGAGAAACTCTTGTCGCTCCATCCATGACGTGCCTTCAAGCTTACCAATTTCAATACAGCGTTCAACAATTGGTATTTTTTACACCCAAGGTATAGCGGGGTCTCTGCATCACTGCACATATTACCATATGCATGTGATTGCTCAAAATCCTTTTCTCCTACATCACGAATAATGTCCTCTATGCGATCATCCATATCCGTGTCATTATCATCAAATGCCACTTCCCCATGTTGAGACCCACTTGGCATTTTTTCACCATGCCATGACCATACCGTATACGTCTTACAAAATCCTTCACAAATTAAATGTGTGCGTATAAGTTCAGGACTTAGTCGCCTCTCATTCAAACATTCTACACAAGGGCAATAAAACTTCCCACTATCATCATGGGCATTTTGTTTAGCAAATTCTATAAATTTCTTCACCCTATTCTGATATTCAACACTCGTCCGTAAAGCATTTATCCAACTGTGATCCATAGAAGAATTCCTATATATAGACGAAAAGATTTAACATACATAATCCGAAAAAATTGAAACTTGCATATAAAATAAGACATACATAATCCAAATGCATATATATGCTCAAATGTCGGTTATGTCTTTTTTTTTCTTTACGGAGAAACTTTCCCATTAAATGCATAACGAAGAATCACTTTTGGTCATAAATGCATCACAGTGAATCCAAGAAGCAAAATAAATGCATGACGAGGAAATTAAATGCATCGCATAAAGGTCTTGTGGACTCACCTGTAGCATATAAATTCAAATGGGTTTGCTAGTCTTTCTTCTCCGGCCATGAACGTTGATGTTGCAGACAGCAAGAGTAACCTAAAAACACTAGTTCGTCAGTTCGGTAGGTCTAAAGTGCAAATATAATCTTCAATATACAATATTCATTAAAACCACAGAGAAACCCACAAAAACATTTCATCGATTTCGTTCAACCCATGAAAAACTCAAAACCATAACCAGGAAAATAATGAAGTTATATAACCGAAACACCTTGTACAGCTTGGTCTATAGACGTTTAGCTAAGAAACCAGAAAGTGATTATCGAGAGAACAATGCGAAGCAGCGACAACGCAACAAGCAAAATGTGGAGACAGAACCTGAGTAATCACTCTCGGCGTGACAAGAGAAGTTCTGAGAGGGAAATTTAATTTTCCTCGCGGGGAGACATGTTTTAGTATTTTGGATTTTATTAAGACCGGTTAATTATAAAGTGTCTAAATATATAATTTTATTAATACATTTTTAAGACCGGAAATTAAGAATACTCCGGTCCTAATATTTACTATTAATTTAATTTTAAGACCGGTGTTTTATAAACATCCGGACCTAAAAGTCAAATACTTATAGAGTCGTCAACTCTTCGTTTATTAATGAACCAAACTAAAAAAATGAGGCGAGCGCAACAGAATTGAATTAATAAAATAAATAAAGGAAAATTGGAGAATATGAATATAAAAAAGGCACAAGCTTAGTTCTTACTCGCTTCCATACATAACTGGAGAATATGCACGTACACAAGAAAAAAAGAAAGAAAAACAATAACTGAACATTATCAACGACAAGAATCTAACTAAACATCCTAAAGCTTATTATCATCCAATGCCTTGGCGATATCGGCGTGAAAAGCATTAACTTCCTGCCGGAGATCAGCAAGTTCCTGTCTTATTCGCATCAGCCGCAATGCATCATTATAGGAAAGAGGAGAGGGGTTAGCGGTAGGCGCGCAGGGGCCAACTGATTGGAGAGGGGAAGGAGGAACCTTTGCATGGTCTGAATACTGGAGGGGGGTGCGGCAACCTCTTCATCATCCGAAATAACAATGGGTGCAACAACCCGAGATTCTTCAGTCACAATAGAACGCACTCTCGCTGGAGGAGGCGCACCGTATAATGATCTAAGGATGGCAAGAGCTTCAAGTGTAAGAGCACCCCTACGAGGAGTTCTTTTGTATCTAACCATGGTTTGAGGCTTTGAGCAGTTGGGACAGAGAGCTCCGGTAGTGAGGAATTTTTTTATTGATTATTTATTTTTGTAAAGTACGAATTTTTCCTTAAAAAATATTACTTTTAAGAACGGATCTTTTACAAAATCCGGTATTAAATGTTCAGTCACTTCAAAATTACTCAAATAGCAGAGTCGTATCCTTACACTCCGTTCACATGATCCAGAGTCTCTTCGGCTTCAAGGTAAACTGCCCAACTATGCGTCTCCTCGTATTCTGAGAAACTATGCATCTCTTCATAAAAAGTTCCTAGTGTTTCATATTCTTCAGGATAGGTTCTCTATTTAAACCCGTTGTTACTTTAGTTTCTTCACATTCTTCTCCATCACTTCTACATGGCCTCCTCCACCGCCTAGCCTCCATTGTAATGGTTGCTCCACCAGGTCCTCCTTTTCCTCCTCCTCCTCTTCAACTTCAGCCCCCTCCGCCATTGCCTCCAAATCCGACTGTCAAGCAGTTGGTGCAGAACATTGAGGCCCGTGTCGATCACATCGACCGACGCTTGGGCAAATTGTTTTAGCTTGTACATATCGTCAACTAGAAGCTGAACATGGTACTCGACGCCAATGACGTCGAGTACGACGCTACCTCCTCCGACCTCTCCGACAACGGGGAGGATTAGTTGTTTTATAGTTTTTTTTTGCTTTTTTCTGCTTTTTTTTTTGTAATAGTCGCTGCCCTATAGGGCAGTGTAAAAATTAATAAATAAAATATTTCCATATTTTGTTCTCGTTGGAGTTTTAATTAATTAGTTTATATGCATTATCTCGAACACGGAAAGCAATAAGAAAGTCAATTATGAAATATGGAAAATGGCATACTCAAAACACCAAAATAAAAAAATAAAAAAAAAAGACAGAAAGGCACTTGCCCCCCCCCCCCGTCACCAACGTGAATCCGCCCATGAACACTATCATTTTTATCAGAGTCACTTTTTTCAATAATCTATTTTGCAAAAAGCTGTTCTGAAAAAGTCATTTTACCTCGTAAATCTCAAAAGCTATTCTACAAAAAGCTAAGTCCACATGGGCTCTTAGTGCACTTGCTTAACATGTATAGGCTTTATTAAAGAGAACTTGATCATGAACTTGTAGCTTTTCTATGTAATTATTGTTTTCTATGCAAATAAATTATCATCGTGTTAATATCATTATGATCCTTCCATTGACAAATAAGAAAAAAGATCTGAAAATACCTTTCAAACTTCAAAATCCTAAATCAGTCTTGTTGCCTACAAGATTATAGGTATTAACTATAAGAGTATAACAATCGATAACTCATTTTAGTAGGAAATCACTTATTTAAAATTTTGAAGTTCAAGTAGTATTTTTTAAAATAAATAAATAAATGAAACGTGCTTATGTCTTTTGAGAGAAACTGAATTGAATTTTATTTTTATTTTTAAAAAAAAAAGTTTCATAAAGGCCGAAGGAAGGCAAACAGGGAGGGAACGATATGCGTAAAAGAGTGCTGAATTCCATGCAGCAATAATGGCTTTCGTAATCAAATCCACAAAGTTCCTCTAAAATCTCATGATGATGGAATCAAGCACCAGATATTTGATGGGTCCTACTTTGTCTCCAGTGTCGGCCCTTCTCTCTATTTAGTCTTCTATACAGCTCAAGTGTGTTTTATTATTGTGAAAATTTTATTAAAGGATCATATGAACAAATTTATTTCAGTCAAAGATTAACATATTCTAACATTTCACAACAGGGCCAATGACTAAAATGAAAATAAGTTTTGTTGGTAAAAAAGACAATAATTCCCCTTTCTTTATTTTTTTTTTAAAAAAAAGGTTTATCATCATCGGAGCTCTAGCAAGCCAACTTGAAATAGCCACAGCTGACCAACCATCGAAGTTTCGATATGAACCTACGGGAGCTCTAACCACTGAAAAGTAATGTATTATTCATATGAGGATTCCAATTGTTCATGACAAGTAGCGCCTTTGTTCATGAAATCATGAACAAATGTGCAACTCTTCATGAACAAGTGGAATCCTCCTATGGACAACACATTACTTTCTGGGTTATGGCTAGTCGATGGGGGACACTCCTGCTTGGCTATGGTAGGTGACTGTCCCCCATTGCCACAATGAAGGTCCGCTCTTGGCAAGACTATAAAGCAACATGAAAATAAGTTTTATAGGTAAAAAGACAATAAGACCACTCTTTATTTTTTGTAAAAAAAGGTTTGATCATTCTAGAGCTGCATTTGGGGGGGAAAAAATTTCTCAAATATATAATGTAAATTAGAGCTTTTTTATACATTTGTCCCAAAAAAAAAAATACATTTGGCCTCCCAAAAAATGTTTTAAAAAAAATTAGTTAATGAGTATATATTTGACCCCCCCAAAATATTTATCCCCAAGTCCGCCACTGAGTCCTGCAATAAAATTTGAATGTTTTAATCTTTAATTGAAATAAATTTGGTCTTGTCGTCACTTAATGAAATTCTCCCTTTATTATAGCCGAGAGGATATGGCCAATCAATTGGTAAACCACATTTCTCTTTGACAAGAGGTTATATATTTAGGGTTTAGGGTTTAAGATTTTGTCCTCGGCAATGTGATGAGTGTGTGAGTGGTAGGGAAGGACTATATTTAAGGTAAATTATTTTAAAAAAAGTTGGTTCCTTTAAATTTTTTTAAAAAACTAAAAATATGCAAAAGAAATAGGAGAATAAAGCAAGCTTTAAAAAAGAAAGAAAGAATGTTCTCTCATTCATGTTCTTGAAAGGTGAGACTTTGCTATCTTTACCAACTTTCCCTCCGTTCATGCCACAATTATATGGATTCCTCCATAATTGTTCTATATCCTTGTTCAATCTTTTCAGTTTTAGTAATTTATTAATTTATCAATATTCATGACACTAATTGCCCATTTGGTTCATAGAGTCAAAGGTAATGTAATGTAATGATGATTACCTGAATTTGTTTGGTTCGTCGTTAAAGAAAAATGATGTATATGCAAAAAGGTTTGGTTGAATTATATCAAACATGAGAATATATGTGAATAATATAGCAAGTGACAAAATTATCCATATCTACACTTATATAATGTACACGTTCAATCGATGGTGCTTTTCTTAATTTTTGTATTTTACACGTTAGGTTCATAATATTTTTTTAATATTTATTGGTGGAAATATTATGCAAGGTATAGAGTGAGTTCATAGTAAATTTTTAATATTTAACCGTGGGAATATTATTTAATGAGATATTTTAATATTTTTAGTGGTGGAATATAATTTTTTATTTTTTTAGAGGGGGAATATTTGTTTATTTTTATATGATTAATTACTTTTTTAAAAATTATTTAATGGTGGTCATTATTTAATATTTAACAGCATTTATGAGTGGCAATTTTGTCAAATTAAAAGCAATAGTATCTTTTTTTTACTTGATTATGTGATGTATGCATCATCATCTATCAGTTCTATCAGTGTAATCTCGATTACATCAAATGATGTAATCTGCAAAATGTAATTATCTTTTCATTACATAAGCTCAACCAAAAGTTGTAATCATTTTGTTTCATTAGGATAACATATAATCCCCTCCCATAGAATCGAACTAAACGGGCTATAAATATTGTTTCCAATAACAAGGTTATAAAAGTCTGCCGCAATCCTTGTGAGTTCTTGAAACCAAAATTAATTTTTTTTGATACACTATTACAAAAAAGGGTTACTACTTCCTAAGAGACGTTCCGATTTTTTAAAATGAAGTTAAAAGTGAAAGAAGTGGCATTCTTGTAATTAATATACTTATATTCTAAAATTTGGCGACTTGAAATAAATTCTAGAACGTCTAAAACAAAATTAAAGCGTCCTGAAATTATTTCAGGAAGCCTAATTTAAAATATTTTCCGCCAAAAATCAATTGTTCAGCACCTTGACGCCATTTCGCGAATTGTTTTGGAGCCAGCTAAAGGTATAGGAATTTTTTTTTTTATTGGCGTCCTAAAGTAAATTCAGGACGCCTTAAAATTTATTAAGGCGTCCTGAATTAATATCAGGACGCCTTAATAAAATTATTGGCGTCCTGAACTAATATCAGGATGACCTAATTAAATTTTAAGGCGTCCTGAATAAAACACAGGACGCCAAAAAACTTAATATACAATTTCCCCTGGTTAGACATCCTTCTGAAAAGGGGTGTTAATTGCCACTAACTCAGGACGTTATTTCGTTTTTTTGTAGTAGTGATACATATTCTTGACCAAAGAAAAGTAGTAGTGATACATATTCAAAAATGTCTACTATAGTCAGGTAGGTCGTAAATTTTTTATTCACATAAAATCCCACCGAGGTAGGCCCAAAAATTCCCTGGCCCAATTGACTTGAACCTCAGAAAATAAGTAAATAAAAAAAAAATGAAGTTAAGAAAATGCATTGAGGAAGTACTGACCCAAGAGCATTCCTGGCCTCACCCACTCCTTCAAATTTTGTCTTTATCGTCTTCTGTTTTCTATATAATTTCAGTCATTTTTAATTAATTAAGTGTGCAGTAAATTTTAGTATTTCAGTAATTTTTTTGTAAAATATTAAACTGAAGTCATTCAAATTTCATTCTCACCATTCTGATTAGAAAAAAATATGGTAAATGGAGATTGTGCCAATTGTATGAACTTCAAGATTCATTAGGAAAAAATTTGAATATTTGCATTATATAATCTATATATATATATAGAGAGAGAAAGTATACTCTTTATAAGTATAATGGCACCCAATAAAAAAAAACAAACAAACAAATTCTACATTATATAACCCGCTAACTAATAAAAAAAAAAAAAAAAAAAAAAAAAAAAAAAAAAAAAAAAAACTTACAATACTTTGACATGTTAGGCCTTGACCCTGCTTTTGAGGGATCCAAAGTCATAAATGTGGACCTGCTAGCAGAATATTTTTGTATTAAGATAGTAGATGAGGTCATACTTTTATATATATATATATATAGGAACGATGGCTAAAGCCTTTAATACATAACCGGAATTACAAAACAGATGGTGTCATACTTGTCCAGCCGATTCTTGAAACTCTTATATTGGATAAGAAGCTCTTGACAGCTACCTATATCGCACGGACTAGAATAAATATTTAAAACATACTTCTACGTGTTGTATACCAAGGTTGCTTCTTGTTTCTATAGGTAGGACGTCTTCTTTTAATATTTTGAGATATATGTATGCGTGCAAATATTGTTGTGGAGCGAAGCTTTGAACCTACACTACTACAAAAAAAAAAAGGTTTTGATGTCTTTTTTTTTTTTTTTTTTATCATTTTACATCCTTTTCGAAGTGAACACCTATTCAGGGGGCGGAAAAAGGTGAGACTTTCAGCATCCTACAATTTTTAGGATGCCATATATCTACCCTACAGTGTCCTAAAAATATTTAAGATGCCATAAGCCTTTAAAAAAAAAAAAAAAAAAAAAAAAAAAAAAAAAAAAAAAAAAAACCCAAATAGGGGTTTGGGAGGATCGAAGGAGTGCAGCAGGCATCGAATGAACCCGCACCCAACGGATATGCGAACTCTTGAGCTTTTCCAAATATATAATATCAGCAAGCATTCTTGTTGCAGTAGTGTCATTGCCTGCTCCATCGCCTTGAATATCCAATGGTTGCTCCTTGTAGCATCGACAGTTTATTTCCAATTGCCATTTTCATTCACACACACAAGAGAAAAAAAAAATGCTCAATGAACCCAACCACGGCAGAGCATAAAAAACAAAGAAAATTACATGAAAGTGCAACAAAGCAAAACTTTTTGGAAAATAACACTTAAACAAAGCAGATCTATGGCAAAGCAATTCTAACAAAGCAGATCTAAAAATATAACATTCTAGATCTAAGATGAACAACATATCTACGACAAACAGTGTGAGATTCGGCGGAGCAAAGCGGAACTGCGAGTGGCGACCTACGATAGTGAGATTCAGCAATACAGGAGGAGGAGCATGGCGAGCGAGCACTACTACATAAATGCGATATTACTACCCTAAAAACGTCCTAAATAAGAAATAGGTAGTAAAAAATGATAAATATAAGAAAAATGAGTATTCAACGTCCTGAATTATTGTTTAGGACTTCTAAAATTGATTTTTGGCGTTCTAATATTATTTCAAGACGTCTAAAATCTGCCAAATAACTTGGCGCCAAAGGGAAATATTGGAGAAATTTTTGTTGGCGCCATGATATAAATTTGGCGTGAAAACTTGGCGACCTGAAGACAAATCAGGTTGTTAATATTCGACTATCGGCGACCTGATGAGAAATCAAGTCGTCAATTTTCAAAAATTGGCGACCTGATTACAAACAGGTCGTTCATTATCCACAATTGGCGACTTGATCTCTAATCAGGTCGCCAATTTTTGAACATTGGTGACCTGATTTTTAAATCAGGTCACCAATTTTCATTTAAAGCAGGAACCCTTCGTTGGTCATTATGTTGAAAATTGGCGACCTGATTTTAAAATAAGGTTGCCAATTATCCAAAAGTGGCGACCTGATTTAAAATCAAGTCGCCAATTATGTTTAATTGGCGACCTGATTTTAAATAAGGTCGCCAATTAAACAACATTGGCGACCTGATTTGTAAATCAGGTCGCCAATGTTCATTTAAAAACCTAAAAGCCGCGATAAACCCTTCTTTTGTTACTGTTAAAACAAAAACACTTCATTGGTATTTCCTCCTCCGCGCCACCCCGTTATATTGCCCCTTTTCGCGATCGTCTCCTCCGTCGCCACCACCGGTCTCCTCCGTCTTCCCTCTCGTTTCCGCGCTCCCCTCCTTCTCCGACGATCTCTAAAGGTACGAGCCCTTGCTTTCATGGTTCTTTAGTGTTCGTTAGTGTAATAAAAACCTCTATTTCCCCTTTTCGCAGCCGTCTCTCCTCCGTCGCCACCACCGCATCTCCTCCGTCTTCCCTCTTCGCGGCGTCGTCGGCTCTCCTTCTCTCGTTTCCGCGCGTTCCCCACCTTCTCCCGACGATCTCTCTAAAGGTACGAGCTTTGCTTTCCGGCTTGAACATGATGAAGTTGTAGTCACCGATGAGTCTCGAAGCTAATCCCGAAAATTCTTTTCTTGTTTCTAATCTCTCGAATAACACTAAATGATGACATTTGTTTAATAAATAAACTTAATCAATTGATTGAATTTATCTTTCCATTCAATAAGCAATTCTTTCGCAAAGCACATTTAGATAGATGGGCTTTTTCACTTGAAAAGAAGATGAAGTAGGTGTTGGTAACTTTGAAGCGGGATTAGGAACTACTCGCCACTTTCTTTCTCTCGTTTTAGAATTCTGAATTACAACAAGAGAAAGAACTAAGTATTTCACCTAATAAAACTTCATTAATTAGTTCATGGATATTTTACTTTGTTCAAAAGATTTCACCTTAAGTTTCAAATGAACTTGCTATCATCTTAAAAATAGACAATCAATCAAGAAACTTACATGTAGAGATGTGCTTCTCAAATGTGGTTTAGTTGTTGAATCTTTCGGTTTTGTTTCTCTAATAATGCTGGAGAAGGATCCTTAGCTTCAATTTCCTTCTTACTTTGTAATGATGAAGTTGATGCATTTAATAGATGATATTGTTATGAATTGCCTTAGTTAGTAAGTTTTGTTAAATTAAGCTGAAATTGTTTGTTGTTGAAATTTTGGGATGTCTTCCTTTTAAGGAAGTCTTTAATTTTTAAAAAAATATAGAGAAAAAAGCATCTCGCTTATGTTTTTTGTTATAAACTTGAGTGTCTTGTTGGAAATGCCATAGGTGGTAATAAAATGGGTCATAGTTGGATGAATGCGTTGAGAACTAGTGAAGAATATGAGAATGGGGTGGAAGAGTTTATTGAATTTGCTAGAAGGAATGTGGCTACAAAAAATGGGATGTATTATCATCCATGTGTTAATTGTTTAAATGGGAGTCGAAGGGATATTGCGATATAAGGGACCACCTACTTTGTGATGGAATACACCTTCGATACACAACGTGGATATGGCATGGTGAGGAAGTAAGTACCGGTGCATCCAACGAAGATGAAGTTGAGGTAGATGATGATGGAATGGAGAAAATGATTCATGATGTTGAGGCGTAATCTTTTGCACAATCGGGTGAATATGAAAGCGTGCGAAGTGATGCGAGACACCTTTGTTCCCGGGTGTACTAAGTATACACGGTTGATCGGGACATTACATTTGGTCAACTTAAAGGCAACTTGTGGGTGGACCGATAGCGCTTTCACGTCGTCGTCGCTTGAATTGTTGTGTGATATGTTGCCGATGATAATGTACTTCCAAATCGTATGTATGAGGCCAAGAAAATATTGTCTACGATGGGTATGGAGTATAAAAAGATACACAGTTGCCCTAATGATTGCATATTGTACGAAAACGAGTACGAAGGCCTCGAATTGTCCGAAGTGTAAAACTTCACGATACAAAGTGAAGAAAGTTAGTGTTTCTGGAGAGCAGACAACAAAAAGGAAACCTTTGAAGGCATTGTGGTATCTTCCAATAATTCCACGGTTTAGGCGTCTGTTTACTAGTGAAGCAACGACGAAGAAGTTGAGATGGCATTCTGATGAGAGAATATCCGATGGAAAATATCTTCGACACCCGGCTGACTCTCCGTAATGGAAGAAAATAGATGAAATGTTCCCTCAATTTGGCAGTGAGCCAAGAAACCTTCGGCTGGGGCTTTGTAAAGATGGCTTCAACCCATATCGAACTCTTAGCAACACCCATAGTGCATGGCCGGTTCTCCTTGTAATATACAACTTACCTCCCTGGCTATGTATGAAACGTAAGTATGTGATGCTTTCTATGATGATTTCTGGACCAAAACAACCTGGGAACAATATCGATGTGTACTTGGCGCCTTTGGTTGAGGATTTGAAGACGTTGTGGGAGGAAGGCGTAGATGTGTTTGATGCATATAAGAAGGAATCCTTCAAGTTGAGTGCAATGATTTTTACCATGATAAACGACTTTCCTGCATACAGAAATTTGTCAGGGTACAGTGTGAAGGGGCATAAAGCATGTCCAATATGTGAAGCAGACACAAACTTCCATCAACTATAGCACGGAAAAAAACGGTCTACCTCGGTCACAGGAGGTTTCTTCATCGGTTCCACCCATATCGTAAGTTAAGAAAGCGTTTTAACGGCTTACCGGAGCAGAGCATGGCTCCAAAGGCATTAACCGGAGAGAACGTTTATAGTCGGGTGAAACATATCAATGTCATATTGGGTAAGCAGCAAAGGAAGGCGAGTGAGAAGAATATATGGAAGAAGAGATCAATTTTCTTTGATCTTCCATATTGGCGTAGTCTTGATATGAGACACGCCTTGATGTGATGCATGTGGAGAAAAACGTTTGTGATAGCCTTGTCGGTACTCTTTTGCACATACCGGGAAGACTAAGGATGGAATTAGTGTGAGACTAGATCTGGTTGATATGGGAATAAGAGAACGGTTACATCCACGAGTAATGGAAGATGGTAAGAGGGCATACATGGAGCCAGCAACTCATACACTCTCAAAAGCGGAGAAGAAAAGTTTGTGTGGATGTCTATATGAGACGAGTGACTGTGACGAGTGTGCGAGAGGAGGAAGAAGAGACAGCTGTCCCGATTGATGATGAGGAGGTTACCACACTAGGCGCTGCCATCACATGGTTCACCCTTTGGTCGGCTCATCTTATTGAGATGGGGACGACACCTCCTATGGTAGGAAATACATTACTGATTGAGTATGAGTTGTTTCCCGATTGATTTTCTTTGCTAACCCACTCATAATATGTTTTTTATGTTTTCATAGCATGAACAAGCTGCGAGCTTATTTTCCTACTTAGCACAGCTGCTAGAGTTGCACAAGGACATCAACCTTATAAGCTTGCAGATGCCTCCGGGCATTGTCGGTGCAGAAAAGACGTATCCGATAACATTTGATAAGAAAGATTTGAGGGAGTTTTTGTCTATGGATTGTTTAGATATACAGTTTCTTCAACTTGCAATCCTGTAAGTTTTTTTAACCCTTTAGTTATGTTAGTACTCTTTTTTTATTTAATATTTTCAATAACATTTATCATTTTATTTCATTTCATAGTGTCTGCCGCAAACTATGCGCCAACACAAAGCGAGGGGATTCGTATGGATACTTATGTCCTGAATGCACGGCTTCGGCTCGCAATAAGTTACCCAGAAGGTCAATTTATGTTGGTTTAACAATGGGCGACGGAGGCAAGTCTTGTTATCTAGCGCCAATACATGAAAGGTGCATACTTTTGTTTTGTCTATATAAGATTTTTGTGAATAAATTGTTTTCTTATCTTAATTTAATATTAATACGTATATGTTGTAGTGGTCATTGGACGTTGTGTGTTGTTTGTCCTGGCAAGAACTCTTGTTATTGGTTCGATTCAGTAGATGGCAATCCAACCGAGGATATCAAAAACATGTTTGCCGAGTAAGTAAATTTTTGTCTGAATCATCGGTTCTTCTTTTAAATGAATGGTTTAACATGTCTCGTTAATTTCCATTTTAATGATAGGGGCCTCAAGACGTATAGACAGCTTTATCGGTGCAAAAGAGCGGGGTGGACCGAAGTGGTTTAAACCGACGGTGAGTAGTTTCAATTCAAGTTATTTCATTGACACGAGTTTTCGATATGCCTTTATTCGTTTTTAACAATTTGCCTTTGATTTATAGTAGTGCCATCAACAACCAGGGAGCACCGAGTGCGGATATTACATTATGAATTGGATGCAATCCATCGTTACCAGCGGACGTATTCAAAATTTTCAAAAAGTACGTAATCGCTCTGTGATTCTCAAATGATGATATTTTTGTTGTTGTACTTGAGTTGTTAATTATTTCCTTCACTTAATTGGTTTATCTTATACCTTGTTTTCCAATTTACGCTTTTTGGGTACTTGTGGATCCGTACTCACGGGATGAGATCGATTCGGTTCGAGACATGATAGCTAGACATCTTCTTCAACACATAGCCTAGTTAGTAGTGAGCATGATTAGTATGTTATTGTGTTAGTGATTCTTTGCTACTCGTTGTTCATTTGTATCTGTTTGGTGTTTTGTCTGTTCAAAATCTGCAAGTTTGGTGTTATTGTGTTTATGTATTGTGTTAGTGATTCTTGTGTTGCTTGGTGGGTTAGTTTCTGGCTAATGCAAAACTTGGTAGATATCTCATTGCATGTTGTAATCTCATTGATAGTTTGTGTCTTTCCAAGTTTGGTGTTATTGTCTAGCTGATCCAAAACTTGGTAGATATCTCCTATCTCATTGTTACAAGTCTTTGCACGTTTGGTGTTATTGTGGGTAATGCGTTTGTCTTCTGTTTTTCTTTTGAGGGAAAAATTAAAATGTAGCGTATATTTTTTAAAAAAAAAATCAACAAAGGCGACCTGATTTTTAAATCATGACGCCTTTGTTCTCACTAAGGCGACCTGATTCTAACTCAGGTCGCCTTATGAACTCATTGAGGCGACCTGAACTTACATTAAGGTCGCCTTAATATTGTAATAAGACGACCTGATTGTAAATCAGGTCGCCTTTAAGGCGAACTTATTAATATTAAATCAGGTCGCCTATAAGACGACCTGATCTTGAATCAGGTGGCCTTAATAAGGCGACCTGATTTACAATCAGGTCGCCAAATGCAACATTTTCCGCTACCCCCTCCAAGACGTCCCTCAATAAAGGCAGTACGGGAGATGATGAAATGGAGTGGGTCATGGCGAAGCACGGGGATCTGGAGGAATGAAAGAAAGGGAAGAAGAGAGAGTGAAGGCAAAGCGAAGTACGGCGGCAATCTAGAATGAAAGAAAGGGAAGAAGAGAGAGATAAGGCAGAGCGAAGCACGGGAATGAGAGAAATAAGTCTCAGATGCCAAAATGGAAAAAGTGATTTGGCGTCCATATAAGACGCCAACAGAAGTATTTTTGGCGTCCTAAAATAAATATAGGATGCCAAAAATAAAGTTTTTGGCGTCCTAAATGGAATACTGCTTTTGGCACCAAAAGTAGGGTTAGAGTTCATTTTTGACGTCCTAAATTTAAATTAGAACGTCAAAAGTCCTTGATTTGGCGTCCTAAAAAAAATAGGACGCCAAAAGTCACTTATGACATCCTATTTACGAATAAGGATGCCAAAGCCTCCAGATAATTATAAAAATGCCACCGATTTTATTTTTTACTTCCCTTTTTCAAAAAGGGACGTTATTTGAGGATGCCGTATCTATATTTTTTTAGTAGTGCTATATTGTTTTGTAGAATTTTCGAATATCCAACTTACATAGGACACTCAACTGAAATTTCTAACAAAGCTTAGTATTATGATTATAAGAAATATTATATATAATAGAAAAGGTATATCATATATGCATGATCAAGATTATTATTTTAATCATGATATTGTGAATGTTATTATAATTATTATATTAGGTATTTATTTATATGTTTTAAGGTTCAAGGTGAATTTTTTTTTCAATTGTGTCAGTCAACCCAAAATTTTTGAGGCGCATGGATTGTGACATTGCAAGAGATTGCAAATAAGCAAGTTTAGCAATTTAGAAGTACATGTTACAAGGTTGAGATTGAGCCTTAGGATTGTAGTGGTTGCAAGTGTCCTGTTGTGAAACTTGCAAGATAATGAGAATTTTAAGTGTGGTATTAAAGAGTGGAGGTACGCAAAGTTGTTAGATTGAACTAATATAAATGTTTGTGCATTATTCTTCTCTCCTTATATCTTTTAAGTTTCCCATTTCATCTTGCTTGCTCAGTTATTTCACTTACTATTCTATTCAATTTTTATATTTGTAAAATTTTATTAGTCATTCAATTCCTAGTTCCTTCCCCTCTTAGGTAGGTGTAAGCATGTTCAACAAACAAAGCTTTCATTGTTCAATGTTTGCCTTTGGAAAATTCTCAAGTGTGTATTCCTTGATTTCCTAGCATGCTAACTAAGCCTTAGTAGTGTCAAAACCAAATAGTGCAAAATTTTATTTAACACATTAACTTTGTTCCTAATGCTTTAACAAGCTTTTGAAAAATCTTGCATTTGACTTTGCCATGAAATTAATAAACTAATTACTCTACGTAATGTCTCAAGTTCAATTCCAATATTCAAATTTTTTTTTTTTTAAAAAAATAATGTGTTACTATCATCACTACTGAATGTGTTAACAATATTGCATTCACATATTCTCACTTAACGTGTTAACTTCCACACTAATGCTAGCATTAGACATTAACGACTCTAAGTAATAGTGAGCCTCTTTGAAGAGCGAACGTTTGGAGTCCATTTGTGCAGAAGCCCAATAGAGTTAAATTTGTCTGTTTGGTCAGCTTTTTTTCATCCCACTTTTTCCTAAAAAGTACTTTTTATTAAAAGCCACTCCCCCAAGCTTTTATCCTACTAAATGTGTGACTCTAATTCGTTATTATTGTTTCTTTCTTTTTTCCTCTTTGTGTACTATTGTGCCACCACCATAATTAATAAGGGTGATATTATCCAATCACAGTTGTCCATATTTAGTGTTATTATTCCATTATCACAATGTTAGTTAAATTAATAATAATTGAACTTTTTTTCAAATTTAAATTTAAATTACGATTTTTCAATATATACAACTAATATGTATATGTAGTATTCAAAATTCATACCATTTTCAGTCATTTTCCATCTCAATTGAATTTTGAAATAATAATATAAACACTCATCAGTTTAGGGGGAAAAAAAACCATTTTTGCGAAAGCCAATCCAAACACAAATTATATTTACAACCTGACTTTTTTCCTGTCGGGCTTTTACAAAAGTCAGATAGAAAATAAGTCACCGCTCCTACCACTAACCCAAACAGGCCTAGTTTTATACTATACTTAATGCATTAACAAGTTTTTTGACCTGTATTTATTGCATTTGGAAAAAAGCAATTTTTCGTTTAATAAAGGGTCTGAACCGTTAATAGAAAAAATTAATCATGCCGTTTAATTAGGGGCTTTTTTGCTTGAAACTTTGCCGTGACATCCATGAAGAGGCAAGAGAGGCAGAGAGTGGACTCTCAATTGAGAGCCAAATTGGAGAGCACCAGCGTTCATGATGGTTATGTTGGTCGTTGATGTACGCTTGTGACAGTCATCCCTACTTCTTTAGAGGGCTGCGACAAGGGAGGAAAGTTCAAGGTAATGATTCTGAAGAAATTCTCTCAAATTGGTGGCAAATGTCTAGATATATTAAAATTTATAGCTTCATTGTATAGGAGATAAATATAAAACTGTTTCAAGTTCCACAGTTTGTAAGTACGGAGTTAGCGATCAGACTATGAAATTCCCTGCTGTGAAATTAGCTTTCTCGAATAGTTATTGAATATCCTATATTTTAATCACCGGTGCTTACTAATTATAACATTCACATCATGTTTAAGACCTTATTTACATTGTTGTCCAACCACTTGGTTTGGATATCAAGATTTGTATGTGCCCTGTGATTTGGCTTATGATGATTTTTTTAATTTTTTTTCATTTTAGGTCTCACTTTTAAGTCTTTATATATATAGTACTAAATAGCAAAGTCTGTGCCTTGAATCCTGGTTTACATTAGGGATAGTGATAAGGGTGGCAAAAATCCCCACTTTCACTGTTACAGATTTGTCTATATTTAATGGTTAATTTTATTGATATTCAATGGTTTTCAACTGTACGTTAAATATCTGAGTGTTAAATATTTATATATAACAGTTTTTAACTGTTAAATATTAGCCACTATATTTTACAATTTTTTCACATACAGCCTGTTATGTTTAGGGCACTATATTTAACTGTTGTAAGATAATGACAGTTAAATATACCTATATATATATATATATATATATATATATATATATATATATATATATATATATATATTAACGATAGTATAATAATAACTGTGATATATTTTATATAATACTTAACGGTTAAAATGATTAACGGTAAAATATTTTTCACCAGAAGAAAGGGTTTATTTGACGGTTATATGGAAAAACCGTTATATATGTAGAATACTTGATGGTTATTGGCAAAGAACCAATAAGTATGTGACAAATTTTTTTAAAAGCAAATTGGGGATTCACTTTTGATCTCACACACACACAACAACATCTAGTTTTGGCTATAGATATATCCAAATATACAAAACAACCAATTCCGGCTTACAACTTTTAACAAATTAAAACAAACCATCGAATTCTATCTATACAATTATGAATACATCAAAGGTAAAGGAATATACATATGACCAAGTGCCCCTTTTTCTTTTCCTAGTATTTGTAATTTTAATGCTCTTTTTAGTAACAATTGTTTTCTTCAATTTGTGAAGCAACTTCCCTCTCTTTGATATCGAAATTCCTTCATTGTGGTCATGCCTAACGTACAAAGTATTATCTTTATTGAATTGTGTTTCAAGTGACGACCCTTGTAAAGGATCATCCCTACTAAATTCACCTTCTGCATCCTCATTTATTTTGTTTGATAACAAAACAATAAATCATTCTTTATTAGTAGGATCAGGAACAAAGAACACTTGTTTAGCTTGAGAAGCCAAAATGAAATGTTCTTTTTTATACCCTTGCTTGTTCAAATTCAATATCAACCCTAACTCATCCATTTTCAAAGCATTATTATTGTTAACTCACTTGCACTCGAAAACCAAAACATAAAATCCTATGTAATCCAACTCTCAAATGTGCTCAACCACCCAAAAGTATGATATATTGGCATAAATAGGATTCTTATATTTTGTACTTGATATATGCATGGTGTTAGCAATAACAGTTACCCTACTATTTTGCATTTTGTTTCAGGCATCCTGCTCTTTAGTGTAGAAGGTGTATCCATTGATGACGTAGCTTGAGAAATGAAGCACATTTATGTCTAGACTACATGTATGTCCAGACTACATGCTAAGAATATTAGTTTATCCAAAACTGAATTATGATCAACATTGTACTTGTGATCCATGTGCTGCTTCAACCATGCTGTGAATTGTATGTTATGTTCTTTGGCATACCAATTCTATACTCAGTTAGGGTTTTCCCTCCTAAGCTCTTACATATGAATACCTACATACTCGTCAATCTCTACATAAGTGTGAAGTACATATAGGTGTGCTTGCTCCCACTGTTGGTTTAAGATAGCAATAACTTTATTTCCCATCAACCTTGTCCAGATGTCCTTCCTTCATGTCAAGACATTAGAAGGCTAATATCACATGCATCTTTCAAAGAATAGTTACAAAATTCAGCCGCCTCTCTACAAATGTATTGTTCAACAATGCATTTTAATTCAATTTAAATATATTAAATTAACTATATAAATCATTTGTTTGTAACTTACTAGCATCTCCTCTACCTCTTGAGAGGTCACTGTCCCATCACGATGTCTATAGGTGTGCGAACAGCTCCCCATAGTCTGTCTGACAGTTCTCCTACTAAGCCTTCCTTTGCTAAAAAGAATTAAAAGAATATAAACTTTGTCATTTCAAAATAAAACAAACAATAAACCTAAAATTAATTTAACTTTGAACATACCAGCTCATTGTAGGTTACAACAAACGTCTTGGATCCTGCCATGTGATGTGTAACATCCCCATTTTTCATGTGCCTCAATGTGAATTCATTTGCATATATGGATTTTTGTTTATGAAGTTATGTGTTAATAAATATAGGTTATTGCGTGGAATAATCAGAATAAGATTAAGATGTGGTCGTGGCATTTCTTGTTTATGTGTATTAAATTTGGCCAAAAAGGAATGAAAAGCAGTTGCATGAGTATTATTAGGAATTAAGAGAAAAATTGAAGCAATGTTAAAATTTAAATTTCCACGAAATTGTGTTGTATGTCTCATAATTATTTAGAATTTATGGGCACATGAGCATGGGTTATAAGTTAACAAAGTGGGCTAAAATCATCCTAAGAGAGGCTTAAATTTTTGGCCCAAACTAGGGGGAAAAAAAGAAAATGGCTAAACACATTTTAACTAAATGGTTGGATTTCAACACGATGGCAACTTGGTAAATAATGGGCTAGTTGGAGGTCAATGTTTTCCTTCATTAATCCATCCGAATTGGACCCTTTAATTGACATTAAATCATTTCATCTTCCCTCACAAGAGTCAGCCAGCACGCAGGAAAAGGAAAAGAGGATGAGTTCAAAATTTCTAGGAGAAAAGGAGAAGGAAAAACTAAAGAATTCAATAGGTAAACCTTAAGTAATTTGGTCCATCTCTTCTAAGCTTCCTTTTGCAACTCTTCTTGACCCAAAAATCTATCTTCTTATGGTGTTCATGAAAGGGAGGTCGAAAATTTTTGTAAACAAGGAAGAAGAAATTACAAGAACATCAAATGTCAAGCTAAGGTTAGTGATTCTTGAACCTCCTTATAGTGGATTTGAGTTGGTGAATTGATTTGGGGTGGTACTTTCTTGTATTCTTGAAATGTTAGAAACCCTAAATGTATAGGGATTTGTTGCCCAAATTCTTAAATGGGGTTAGAGTATGATTAAGGGTTCAAACAACAAATTAGAAATGATTATAGACTATATTATGGTGTTAGAATTGAAATTTGACATTTTGTTGGTTAAACAATGATTTTCGTCCAGCTGGATATACTAGTGTTTTGGGAATGGATTTTGGTGTTTTTAATGGTTTTAAAGTGTTTAGAATGAGATTTTGTATGAGGTTGAACTTGAATCATAATTTTGGAAGCATAAATGGAAGTTTGAAAATTAATGGGGTGTTGTTTTCAAAATTTCCAGTCAATGATGACGCGAGGCCCCTACAATAGATTGACCCTAGGAACATCCAGCGTCCTCCTACTGATGTTCCCCTACGGATCTGCACAATTATAAAAACATGTTTGTATTACATTTAAATATAATTTAATTAACCGTCAGGAATTTAAATTTAAATTTTGTCACGAAAATAATTACATTTACCTTCGACATCCACCTCAAATCTAGTGGACCGTGAAGATGACGGTCGGGGGTTCCCTTGGTCCCGATCGTCGTCCCGATCTATAAACCGCTCCATCTTGCCAATGGGAAAGTCTATCTCTATCTCAGAATCTTCATCATCATCAAAGTCACTAACAGATAGAAGCACGCCCTGTGCTCCCCCTATGGTCTCTATGGTTTCCGGATGTGGATTGGCTCATCGGTGAAGAGCTGATCTAACTCAATCCCCACCTAAGCTGATAGAGGGATATTTCGACCCCCATGCCCCCGGTACGACCCCCTCCATTACTATTGCCTTTAAGAGGCAGTCTACCCCGTACAACATCTTTCCCTTTCCCTCCATCTCCCTTAGAAACCATAACTACTAAATTTTGCAGCTAAACGTAAGAGAATGAAAGTTAAAAGTGATATATCAAACCTTGCGTGGTTTGAAATGAGGGGAGGTGTTGTTTAAAAAGGCGTCTTTTTGTAAAGGTTTTCTTAGAAAATCAGTACAAAAGTTGACACTTAGTAGTAGTTTAGCCAAAACCGCTACTAAAAGCAAAACCTTACCTCGTTCATCTTGACATTTTTTAGCGGTTATATAACTACTACAAGATGCTTACCTTTGACATTATGTAGCAGTTATTGAGACACAACTACTACAAATGACTAAATTTTCCATTCTGTAGCGGTTTCAGGTAGAAACCACTACAAACTTTTTTTTATTTACTAAAGATAGTACAACATGCCATGTGAAGATTCAGATTCAGTATAGATGCCGATCTCCCACGAAAAACTCACTGGCTCATTTTGATTAGAGATATTTTCATAAAAGAAAGGCAGCTATATTGCAACCCAATCTTCCGTTGCATGTTGTATTATCTCGTGGAAAACATTTGAGGGCTGGGGGGTATATATAGGGTGAATATTTGTTGCGGTTTTGTTAATAACTGCTACAAATAAATAATATTTGTTGGGTTTATGGGTCTCTTTTTCCTAACCGCAACAAATATTGTGCCTTTTTGCATTCTGTGGCGGTTATTTTCAGCTAACTACTACAAACTCAACCGCCACAACGTTCGTGCCATCATGTTCCAAGCTAGCGCCAACTTTGTCGCGGTTGTTTTTATCGTAACAGCTACAAAGTTCGTTGCAAACAAGCCCACGTTTTGGCGACATTGCTGCCACTATGAAGTTGTTGCGGTTTATGCCTAAACCGCTACAAAATTGACTAATTGTAGCAGTTATTGTTGACCGCTACAGAGTTACCGCTACAAAATGTAGTTTTTTTTTTGTAGTACCTCTAACCAGCTCCAGTTTTTCACATACTCTTTCAGGTCCTTCATCTTGCGCTCAAATGGGTACTTCTATCTCATTTAGACTGGGCCACAAAATTGTGCCTCTTTAACCAAGTAAATAGTTAAGTGCACCATTATGTCAAAAAAAGTAGGAGGAAAAAGCATCTTCAGCTCACAACAAATAGTTACGATTTGGGTTTGTAACCTTGGCAATTATTGGGGTTAATCACCCTATTCCACAGTTACTTGAAGAACAAACAGAGTTTTGTAGTCATAGCTCACACCTTATCAAGTAAAATATCTCGTATTGCTATCAAAATAAAGTTTTCCATTAACACATGGAAATTATGTGATTTAAGACCCTTCAGCTTCAAGTCCTTCATTGACACAAGGTTGTTAATGTTTGATGAGTAACGCTCTAGCACTTTCACTAAAGCAAGAAACTCACAAAAACTTCTTTTTTCTTGTTTAGCTGTGAAAGCTGCTAAGCAATGGAATGTACGAGACTCCCTCTTATTCCCATCTATTGCATTTATGACATCCTTCATCTTCCTACGAATATGGAGTAGCGTTCCAAAAAGACTCACACACACATTTTTCTTAATGTTCATGACATCAAGAAAATGTCTAACATTAAGGGAACTATAATATGGCATATAAAAGAAAATAGACATTTTCTTTTGCCCACTTGTCCTAATATATTTCCCAAATGGCTTCCCAAATATATGGTCCATATGTTTTGTTTTTTCAAAAACTTCCTCACCATTCAAAGGTTCTGGTGCCATCCTTTCATCTAATTCCCCATTGAAGTATTTTCTCATATGGTGATGGGGATGAACCTTTTGCAACTATCTATAATGTCCCATATAGCAATTTTTCATACCATGCTTTAACCTGATCGACTATGTTGCCTCTTCACAAATTGGACATCTAAGTTGGCCTTTAATGTTGTAACCTAACAAATTATCGTACAGAGGAAAGTCATTGATTGTGCCAAACAACATGACCTTCATATTCAATGTTTCTTTCTAGTGAGCATCATATAAAGCCTCCCCTTTGTCTTACAACTTGTTCAAGTCTTCAATTAGTGGTGTAAGGTGTACATCTATGTCATTCCCTTGTTGCCTTGGCCCTAAGATTAGAATTGACAACATCATATACTTTTATTTGATCGAGACCCATAGCACTACAAAAAAAAGTCTTGTTTTGCGATGGAATTTTTTCATCGTAAAATAGGGATTTTTCGTCACAAAAATCGTTTGCGACAGATTTTTGTCCTGTCGCAAACCATTTTTTGCAACGAAAAATCAAATTTCCACTTTGCAAATTTGCGACGGAAAACCATTCCATCACAAATTCCCAAATTTTGCAATGGAATTTATTTTCCGTCACAAAATTCATTTCATTAAAAAAATAATAAAAATTAGAAAAAAAAATATAAAAAATTACGAAAAAAAAAGACTTGTATATAATAACATTTATAAGAGTTTACATAGAGAAAACAAAATATAAATAATAATATTGTGAACAAAATGAATTAAAAAAAATCTAAACAGCAGTAGTGTCATTATCATCACCAGGAGCCGACCCCTTACCCTTGTCCTTCAATAGGGACTGAAGTAGATCATGCATTTGCTTCATCTGCTCCGCTTGCTAATTCATCTGCTGCACTGCCCAGTTCAGTTTCTCTCCTTGCAGATTCAACTAAGCTACTTGCTCCTACACCAATGCCTTCATCCTCTTAAGCTCATCTGCAAAAACAACATTAAGAAGTCAGTTTATTTTTTGTACTTCATTTAAATGGATGAGGGAATGAAAATGTAACAATCAATATCAAATGTATTATGTTTACCTGCAGAAACACCTCCAACACTGCCGGATGAGAAGCGCTTCATATGCTTTAGTCGGCTGGCAGAGGCACCCACCTCGAAAAGTCTTCCTTTCTTGTCAAATCCGCTTGTAGCTTGAATGAATATACTCTCATTATCGGACTGAGAGGATGTGGGGTCGCTCTCACTCTTCAAGTCTCTCTCCTGCGATAGCTTCTGATAGGTTTCCTACAAGCACAAAAATACATCACAAACAAAGCATGTAAAATGAAATAAATATGTTGGTGCCTGAAACAAATAATAAATGCAATAAATGTCTCACCACGAATTGCTGCGACTTAGTGTTAATCCAGCGCCTCTTACTACCTTTAGACTCTTAGGAATGAGTCCGCTCAAAGGTAGCCCAATCAACCAATTCTGCAGGAACTTCCCTAGACTCTGACTGCAAACTCAAATGATGATCGTTAATTAATTACTTCAAAGTACAAAATATTGAATACTAAAATAGAAAATAACGTCTACTTACAATTTTTCGTCGATGCTCACTAAATGGAATGGAGCCGCCAGTATATGACAGTCCATCCATTTGGGCCCTATTTAATTTATTTTTCTCACTTTTCTTCTTAAAAGTCTCATCGGCTGCCCATCTTTGAAATAATTGTTCTGCAGTCTCAGGTTGAATCTAATCTTGCTTGCCTATATTATTTCTCAATTTATAAAACTTATTAGACAACCACCGGCCTCCCTTATAGTTGTAAGCTTTTTTCAAATTTCCCTGATGGTCAGGAAACCACCTAAACCTTCCTTAAAAATCAATAATGAACAATTAGTGCTCCAAATTATAAAAGTACTTAATCAGTTTGCATTTTGATAAGAAATTAATAACCATAAAACACATAACTTACCAAGAACTCATTGAACTAAGCATCCCGAACATTATGAGGAATCTCTATCCAATTGGCCTAAGGCTGATTGTAATTACAAAATATTTGGTCCCCCATGAAATCCGTCACCAGACCATAAGGCTCAAACTTGAAGACAAAGGTAACGATGCAAATATTAGCATACAAACTAAAGGTAAAAAATCATAACATTACTAGTAACTTTACATGACTTACTCTTGGTTGCCGACAAACGGATCCACACTAGCTATGTCGTAGGATCAACTGATCCCCAGACTGGTGTATCGGAGGAACTAGCTTCCCCGACCTGGCTCCGAGGCGACGCAGTGTGCTGAAGGAAGAAATGTAAAATATTGAAAATATTAGTACATAGATGCTTAAAGAAAACAAAATATATGTAAATCAATCAGAAATCGTAAAGTAAACCTCATATGCCCCTTGTTGTGGATAAGTGGGAGTGACAGACACACATGTATTGCCTATAACAAAGTCGATAGTAGACGGTGAAGATGACATATAAAGTGGTGGCAGCTCTAGGGAAGAGCTAAGCCCTCTGCCTACTGAGGGGGCAGAGGATGTCGCCCTACCCCCTCTGATAGGATGGGGCCGGGCTCTACCACTACTACAGCTACTACTTGAATGCCTTGCTGAATGCTCTATCTTTGAATACTTATAAACATTATGTCAAAATATATATAAATGTAAGAAATATACTTAACTTGTCACTAGCGAAGTAACAGAGTATCTAGTATAATAGATTGTCATAAAAAAAGAACTAACACAAATCAACCGGACGATTCCTGTTCTTTGACCTCTGCTTGCACGCCTTCTTTTGGAGTCTCATAGTCGTTGAATTCATATTCACTATCAGAGTAAATCTTTTGTGCCTTATCGTCTGATTCCTCATTGTCAATATGGATAGGAATAAACTCTAACTCCGCAGGGGAATCAAATAGATTGCTTGGCATATCGTTCTCAGCAATATTTACAGGCAATACATGTTCCACATTAGCTTGGAATGGTTCAATCATATTGTCATTTGTTTCTAACTCTTTCAACTTGGGTATAATACTTTGTGCTTTGGTTTTAATAACTCCCCTCCACCCTTGGTGGGATGTGGGGTATGATATATAATAAACGTGTTCCACCTGTTGGGAAAGTATGAATGGGTCATAACCAATTGTATATCTCCTTAACCAGTGGATCTCAACATTTCCATATTTGTCCACTTTTGTCCCACGCAGAGTGTTATCAAACCACTCACATTTAAACAGAGTCACCGACTTGTCCCATTGGTATTCCAGCTAAATTATGTGAATTAACTTCCTGTGTTAGTCACCCTCGACCTCGTCAACTTGTCCACCTCAAAAATATACACCGTAATTGCAACTTAGTGTATTTTCGTTCGCTTCTAAAGTTACAAACTGATACCCATTGATTACATATTTTCTACACTGGGTAACAACTGTTGCAACTCCGTAAGACAAACTTAGGGAGCTGATTGATTTTCCATGAAGTAGGATCGAAACCATTGAGGACACGTAGTGTTCATGAATTGATCAAGTTCGGAATCCGACATCAAAGGATTTGTCGATCGGACCCAATTAGAGAAGTAACTGTAACAAAAAAATGAAATTAATACTTTAATACTTATCGTAACAGTAAAAATAAAGGAAATCTTACTCTAAGTACAGGGCGACCTCTTCATAGTTGTTTAGAATGTACCACTCCACTACTCACTTATCTCTTCCTTCCAGAGTTGACCTCCAATGTTTTCCCACGACTCAGCCTGGAAAATTAAATATTGATATATGATCACCCATATCACCGCTATCATATATGTTAAACCAAGAAAGTTTGTATGATTTATTTTTGTTTTAGAAGCAATTTATGTGGGTTAAAAATAAAAATTAAGAAAAATATGAGTTTAACAGTTTTTTATTAAATAATATATTGAAAAAAAAAAGTTATGAACATATCAGACGGGCGCTTTAGTTATTTTTTTAATTATGAATACAAGAGATAAGACATGAGTTTTGATTAGGGGCAATTTAGTAATTTTAAATTTATATTATGATATTCAGTCCTTCTAAGTAATTACAATTTTTATGGTCCTTTATAATAAATATTATTTTCTTTAGATCCTTTATTTTACTTTTTTGCTTTCTAATATATATGGGGCAAATCCATGTGATTATTTTAGGAACTCTACCATAAATAATCAAATACAAAAGTGCTGAAATCAAACTAATTAATAGTATATATAAGACTTAATCAAATTTATATAATATTCAAAATCCACTTGATGTTTTGTTTTTATAATTACTGATGCTACCAAAATTTAATTAAGCACCGCAAGTGTACGGGTCATAAAAATAGTAATTGGTAAATCAAGGTCATCCCACAGAGACTCAATCCAGCTAATGATTCAGTATTAAATTTCGTTTTTCTTCGTTTAAGTTGAATAAACCAAATTTGTTTTCAAGATAAGTAAAAGAAATCTAATAGAAACAAAACTTTAATAGAGAGCAAACTTCAATATAAAGAACGAACAACCCAAAGTCAGTAATCCCTTATTAGCTTCATAAACCTTGTTTTCACTAATTTAATTAGCCTTAATATCAATTTTGTTAATCTCGAGTATAAATAGCTATAAGTGCATGTCGGTCCACTTGCAACCCTTTCTTAAGTGTACTTTGTTATGTCTAACATAATTACTCAAGAGGCAATAAAACTCAAGCACACTCTTCAACAATTATGGGCCTATTTGGGAACCCATTTGATGGACTTATAAGTCCATCAGATGGGATAATAAGTCCATCAAAGACATTTTAAGTGTTTGGGATTGATTTTTTTTTTTATGGACTTCAAACTATGATGGGGTTTTTTCTTTGAAGCCACAATTCCTAGCTTCTAACCCCATTAAATGCTTCTCCTTCAATTTTACATGTGGGCCCATCTGTTAAATGACCATCCACCCCCTCCCCCACAAGCCGTGCTTCTCTCCTCTACTCTCTGTTTTTTCTGTCTTTCTCTCCTCTCATCTCCTTCCTTGGTGCCAGTTGAAGCAATTAATTCGAATTCTCAGCAATTAATTGGAGAGCAGAGAATTGTCAATGGTGAGCAGAGAATTGGCGGTAGAAGGAGTAAAGCTGCGAGCTACCTCCTGTTCTCCATATTAAATTCCCGACCAACCTCCTCAAATTCATATCAGCTACCTCCTTTCCTCTTCAATTCATGGTCAACCTACTTCCATATTTGAATTCTCCTCTTCCATATCCCGACCCACCTCCTCAAACTCAAATCGCCGTTGAGACCGAAACTCGTTAGATTTGTTCTTCTTCTCCATTGTGTCGCCGTTGATCTCGCCGAATCCTTGTCTGACCGTGATACTTCTCCATTGCGTCACCGTCGATCTCGCCGAAAAAAACCATAATTCATCGGATCCTTGTTCTTCTTCATTTTTTTTTCCTTTCTTCATTTACTGTTCTTCTTCATCGGTACCTTGCTCTGGGTTTAGCTATATAAATTTTTTTGTTTCCTTTCTTCATTTACTGTTCTTCTTCATCGGTACCTTGCTCTGGGCTTAGCTGTATAAATTTATTTTTTATCCTTTCTTCATTTACTGTTCTTCTTCATCGATACCTTGCTGTGGGTTTTTCCAGAAATGTCGTTAGTTTTTTCCAGAAATTTATTCGTTAGTTCTTCTTCATCGATACCTTGCTCTGGGTAGCTGTATAAATAGAGATTTATTTCAAATGTCGTTAGTTTTTCCAGAAACTTTCAAAACAGAGCAAGGTCCATTTGGAACTACTTCTTAATTTGGTAGCCATGTTAGAAACTACTTCTTGGATTGGGTCCATTTGGAGTGTATTGTTTAAACTTGTTGGTTGTTTTTTATTATTTCCTGATGAGAACATAATTCTAGTTTTAATTGCTTTTTTTCACTTTATTTTGCTAATTTCTAGTGATTGTGAGTGCTGGTTGATTGGCTTGTACTGGTAGCCATGTTGCTATTTTTTGATGTTTCTGTTTTTTCTTGTGATGTTGAGTGCTGGGTAATTGCTTTTTAGAAACTACTTCTTGTGATGTTGCTGTTTTTTTTTCTATGTCCATTTGGTTGATTTTGAGTGGTGTACACAAATATTGGTTCTTTTCGGTTTATTGCTGTTTTTGATGATGTTGTATGTGGATTGGTTTCATTTCACTACAAGAAAATAAACGAGAGTATTATAGGTCCTCATATTGCTTTCCTCTGACTCTGTACAATCTATTTGTGAGATGTATTTCACTTAAGTACTTGATGCCCTTGTTAAGAAGCATAGGTCTATTTGTGATCATTTGTGTTAACTTTCTCATTAGTGATAGAAATATGACCACCATAGCAGCAGAATAGGATGTGAGTTCTACTAAGACTTTCATTGACCTATGCATTGAGCAAATATATCAAAAAGAACGACTTGGTTCATCATTTACGAGGGACGGTTGGAAGCACATTGTTCCCGAATTTAATGAAAAAAACAGGAAAATTATATACCAAGAAACAACTGAAAAATAAGTTAGATGCCTTGAAGAAAGAATGGAACGCTTGGGACAAATTGTTTTCAAAAGAGACTGGTATAGCCATCGACTATGTAAGGAATATGGTGGTTGTAGAAGATGAGTGGTGGGAGAAGAAAATAAAGGTACCAAACTTTTATATGTTTAAAAAATATTGTTATTATGATTACCATTATTTTAGATACAACTTTGATTTTGGTTAATTTTTTGCATGTAGGAGAATAAAGCGTATGGAAAATATAGGTATAAAGGTATGAAATTTGCCAGAGAATTGCAAGTAATATTCAAGGATGTTCTAGCATCAGGAGAGGATATGGTATGTCCATCATCAACTAAACGGGTGTCACTTGGTGATGATGAAGATGATGTGTATCGACCACAAATGGACCTAGAAGAAGGCTCAGGTGATAGTGAGGAAGAGCTTCAAGGTATTAATACTGGAGGTAGTGTGCAGGGGCTAGTAGATTTAGAAGGCATGAACTTGACACCTAACACCCAACCTAGTGCACCTAGTGGTTCAGCAAGCATTGGGAAGAGAAAGAGGGGTGAAGGGGCAAATGGACCAAAAAGGAAAAAAATGGGTCAGAAACAATTACTTGATGTTGTTAGTACGATAGCTGACGCATCTAAGGATAGCATAGTTGTCCTAAAAAAGATCTCTGAACGTGATGATCGAACAACTAACATTGTAGCTGAGTTACTAACCATTTCGGAGATTGTCAATGACATTGATTTTCGAAGGCGGTGTTGTAACATGATGATACACCGAACGCCTCAGAACGTGTTTTTAGGCCTAAAAGGAGATAAATGTGCCTTGATGGATTGGTTGTGCGAGCATGCCTACAATGACCCACACTGGCAGGCTGGCCCAAAGCATTAGACCATATTATTTACATTAGTACTTTTATATATTGTATGAAGCATCTTTATTTAATGAAACTTATGATTGATAGCATGTATCAATATATATTATTTAATGACACTTACTATTGACACTTATTATTGGTATTGATTTGTTTAAGTCTTGCAACATATATCATCGGTATTGATTCGGTTAAGTCTTACACACAGGTGTCATTATATATCCATGTCAAGTTCGAGTGATGAGGATATTTCAGACAGTTCGGAGGAAGAAGGATTGTCTCATGAACAAAGAAGGTCCCTACAACTTGATATTATAAACTAACAAATGACAAAATATGCACAGATTGGTAACTTGATGGCTCAATATATCACGCCTTCTTTTTGCAAACAACCACATAGAACTAGTAAGCAAACAGGGGCAACGTGGGTGCAGGAGGTTTTACAAGGCCATGATGTAGTATGCCAGGAAAATTTCCGAGTGGAAAAACATGTATTCATTCACTTATGTTCAAAATTGAGGGAACATGGATTACGGCACACTCGGAAATTCGGCGTTGAAGAAATGGTTGCCATATTTTTATATACAGTTGGGCATGGACAAGGAAATCGGATAATCCAAGAACGATTTTAACATTCAGGCGAAACTGTTAGTAGGATTTTCCACAAGGTTCTAAAAGCTTCTTTCAAGCTTTCAACAGAAAATATCAAACCACTTGATCTGGAGTTCCATCAGTGTCACTCAAAAATAGATGGTGATGCACGATATCACCCATTTTTCAAGGATTACATAGGAGCAATTGATGGAACTCACATCATGTATGTGGTAAGGCAATCCAAGCAAGACAAATATATTGGAAGAAAGAGATATCCAACACAGAATATCATGGTTGTCTGTTATTAGGATATGTGCTTTACTTTGTGTTGGCAGGATCGGAGGGTACTACACATGATGCTCGTGTCTTCCGGATTGCGCTCGAGACTCCAACTATGAACTTCCACCATCCACCTGAAGGTATATCTCTAACATCCCTACTTCAATTACATTTAATTTAGTCTTTATTTCACATTTCCTATAATTTAACAATGTCATATGAATGTCAACATTTATCAGGAAAATATTACTTGGTCGACGCTGGCTATCCAACACCAGTTGGATATATTGGTCCGTATAAACAAGAGCATTATCACCTTCCAGAATTCAGGCGACAGTCGGGATTTCGAAATCCCAATGAGTACTTCAATTTTTATCATTCACGTTTGAGGTGTACGATAGAAAGGACGTTTGGAGTCTGGAAGAATAGGTTTTGCATCTTGCAAAATATGCCCCCATATAAATTTTGAACACAAGTCCACATAATTTGCGCAACAATGGCGATACATAGTTTTATCCGGAGATATTCCCAAAATGATGTGGAATTTGATCAAGCTGAAGAAAGAAATATGGGTGATGAAGATAATGATGATCCACTTGATGAAGCATCCTCATCAACACGAATGAATCATCTTCGTGCTCAAATCAGAAATGAACTTGTAGGGACTAGGTTTATTTAAGCACTTCATTGTGTTGTAATTTTTTTAATGGTAATTTTACTATTTTATTTAGCAAATTTAAATTTAAATTTTTATCCCAAATTATCACATTTTATACAACACACATGTGTGTGTGTGTGTGAGAGATTTGATTCATGCCCTTTTTCAGTCATTTTCCATCTCATCTATCTTTTTAAAAGCTATGCCAAACAAGTTCCCATCACAAACAAAAGCCACTTCTGCTACTACTATCCCAAACACAAATCACATCCAAAAAAGTCCATCGAAAAAAAAAAAAAAAAAAAAAAAAAAAAAAAAAAAAAAAAAAAAAAAAAGTCCATCAAGATAAGTCCATCAAATGCAAAAGCCACTTCTCCCACTGCTATCCCAAACAAGCCCTATATGAGGCCATTAGATATATGTCTATCCTAACCGCAAATTAAATCATAATCTAATCTCATATTACTTAATCTCAGAGCCTAATTAAAATTCCATTCGTTAAGGTAAATCCTAATGCTCAAATTCATATTCAATGATGGTCAATCACTAAATAGATAAATCTAAACAAAATTAAGTAACCAAAATTAATATTAATTATAACTAAACAATGAAAATGAAAACAAAGTTTAATCCACCTATACCTTCATAGCTACTCCAGGTTGCAAAATAAATTCAGCCACACATGACTTTAAACATCATCACAGCAACAGTAATATTTAGAGTCGGAGACATACGGTAAGTGTTAAGAAACTGGAACAGAGTTAAATGAAATAACAAAACCATAGACTCAGAAACAACATTTTGTTCTGTCCTTCCTCTAAACCGTCAACAACGAAGAAGAAGAGAATGTTGAACAATGGGAACGCCGCACCTCCGTTCTGCAATTCCGCTCTATCCTCAGTGCCGCGTTTCTCCTAATCGTTCTCTCTCAAACTCGCGATGAACAGTAAACCAACCACCCTCTGTTTCTCGTCCTCTGGAACGGCGCTGTGTCTATGTATTTTATCTTTTTCTTTTCTTCCAATCCAGCCGCCTTTGTTTATCCGCTCACTCTAATTGTTTAGGTCACAATTTCCCTGCAATTCCAAAACGGTGTCGCATATCCTTTTGTCCTTTAAATCATCATCTTCAATTTGTTCACTCCTTCCCACGTGCAGACATGCGGTTTTTCTTGATTTTCAATTGGTGGGACTCATGTGTCCAAGATGGTGCCATCAAGTCCATCTCTCACTGTGACAAAGAAAAGGAAAGGAAACTATATAATAATAATAATAATGATTTTTTTTTAACTTCTAATTATTATTATTTATTTCCTAAACTCAAAAATTTTTATTTTAAATTGAAATCTCATAAATGATGCATCCAAATTGATTTCTCTTTAAATTAGTAATAGACTTCTCAAATATATCAAAATATATCTCAAATCTATTAAAAATGAGAAGTCATCAATTACCTTTTAATCAAGAGTAAAGGAGCAAAAATACACATATGCTTTACCTTCGGGAGCGCCCAGTACCATATGCTTTTTTTGGGAGCAAAAATACACATATGCTTTACCCTCGGGAGCGCCCAGCACCATATGCTTTTTTTGGGAGTAAAAATACACATGTGGTTACATTTTAGGAGTAAAAATCACAACACCGTTAAAATATAACTTAACGGTGCATTTGCAACAGAAAATGTCATATTTACAACAAAAAATGTCATATTTACAACAACATTTAAACACCTGGATTTTGAACATAAAAATGTCATTTACAAAAAAAAAAAAAAGGATATATTTACAATAGGAAGTCTTTGATTTACAACAAAATTTAAAATCCTGGCTATATTTACAAATGTAAAACGTCATATTTACAACAACATTTAAACACCTGGATTTTGAACATAGAAAGGTCATTTACAACAAAAAAAGCTAGATTTACAACGGAAGTCTTTGTATTTACAACAAAATTTAAAATATGGTCATTTACAAATGAAAAAAATCATATTTACAACAAAGGCTAGATTTTAACGGTGGTGTGACTTTTGCTCCTAAAATGTAATCACATGTGTATATTTGCTCCTAAAAAAAGCATATGGTGCCGGGCGGCCCGGGATAAAGACACGCAGTATTTTTGCTCCTAAACCCTTTAATCAAAACAATATTTATAATTTGTTTTTCAAATTATCTATGCTTATTGCATAACAAGTTAACGAAATTATCACAAACAAGTAGCTTCAAATCAAAAAAATAAATGAGATATTTTTCTAAAAAATGAACAGGCATTTGTTTTAAGAGACTAATTCAACTAGCTTGTTTCACTAATTTTTTAAGTACATACAAATTTCAGGGAGGTTAAAAAACAATTTAAGCCAATTAATATTCTCATTAATCACATACAATCAAAACGTCCAACATAAATGATTTAATTCACCAAAGGAACACTTATTATCATCAAAAACAATAAAACCTCCAATATTGGCTTTCAGATTTTCTAAAAAGACAATTTTACCAATTCAACATGTATCATCACATTATATAACCCAGTCAAACTAAGAATTTTAGTTTAATACAAAACGCACATACATATATTGAACACTACAACAAGGGGTCTTTGATAAATTACACACAGTTAAAAACAAGATGCATCAAACACACGAGCCATACATTTAATTAGTTTTGCACCAATAGAGTGATAGCCTATTCAGCAATTTTCTTTTTATTTTAAAAATTGAGAACTAAATAATTAACCGAAAGGTTAAAATAGGAGTCTAAATTGTCTTTTGGAATTGTGGGGTTGAAATAAATGTGGGAATACAGGAAATAATCGGGAAAAAAAAAAGGGTCAAACTTTCGCTTTCAGTGAAAGGAACATGAAGGTAATAATCCATACCCACTCAACGAATTTCCAAATATTGCTACAATCTTCCATTAATTAAATAATTAACCTTGGCCGTGAATGTTGCTGTGAATGTCGCTGTCAATGAATTAAAAAGCAACATGAAGGTAATAAAAACTAAATCAACATCCACTCAACCTTTTGCAACCCAAACGACGTAGTACGTGTTTACTGCACCTAATGTTTGTTTGCAATCACAGTATAGATCATATGCCCTATATATATATATATATATATATTAAAAGCACTCGAGGAAGTAAACCAATGTCCTAAACCTGAATGAAAATGTTTAGAGAATATGCCAAAAGCTACAAGGGAGAATATAGTTTACATCCGCATAAAATGGCTAAATGTAATACCTTCGGTATATCCACATTCCTCTAAGTATTATTTATACACAGTTCAGTAGGCAAAACAAAAATATCACAATATACTGATATAAAGCTCTTGATTGCATTACAGAAATACCCATATGGTTTATTCACAATATTACAAATCTTAGGCTTACAAAATTTTACTACAATTGACTAACTACAAAGCTGGAACTGATCCAATATCTCCATTCACCTACATCCGTCGCCTTGCCCTAGGAGCCGCATCCAGTACATTGTCTATTTTATAAGTAGTAGCAAGGGCTGGGATCCTGAGGAATCCTAGAGTAATAGTTAATGTCACATAATATGCATGCACAGTACATGATAGTTAACCATAAATAGGAAATAGTCCACAGCAACATGTACAACATTCAGATATCATAATAACATAGATCAATGGCAGCAACAACTACAATCAAGTTCACATAATACAATCATAGGTATTTGATTGGGAACCACCCAAGTAGTCTGAATGCACTTGGTTCGCCATCCAAGGACTACCAGTCCAATAGGCCCTACACCTAGCCACCAAGAAATTGGCTCGATGGTTGGCCCTTCTGCTCAATCGAGCCACGAGTGGTGCTGGCCTCTACACAAGACGGGACTTTTACATACATGGTTTAAACATACATATACAGTCATACAGAGTATGTGAGAATTAGAGTTACTACCTGGACGCTTTATCAATTTTCTAAATTGGCTCCCAATCATTTCGTCATCTCAGGCAAATGTTGAACCCTATAAATACACATCCACAGACGGCAGATTAATACTTGCACATAATTTTCCAGTTTTCATACCTAAACTTAGAAAATTCATAACTTGGGTTCTAGACCTCCAATTAGCATGTCCTAAGGCTCATTTTAAATTTATAAGGTCTACTACTGTTTGACCAAATTTCATAAATAGAAAAGGTTGTTTACTAGACCAAAACCTCTCACAGCAGAGGAGCCCAAATTCTAGAAAAAAGAGTTTCCTAGTTTTCGTTGTCTAATTTAGACAAATCACAACTAAATCCACATACATCCAGTTGAGGTGATTTCAAAGCCTAAACAACCCTTATTAAGTCAAGATTCAAGGAAAAATAAACACAAAATTCTAGAAACCTCAATAAACCTAAACCATCCCATATTGTATTCCAGTTTCAATGCCCACACTTTAACAATTCATATCTATTAACATACAAATCCATTCTGCCTATATTATATGTCAAATTAAATCTTAGGTTGTCTAATACAAGCTTGAAAAGTTTCAAGGCCCATTAGGCAACATTTGGTCAGTCAAACGCACAACACAATCGGACTACCTCCAAAAAACAAATATGGCAGCACATCAACCTTAGCCCCAATCTTTGGGTTTTCAATCCAACCCTTCTAAAATTATGATCGAGGCCTATTCTCACACGATTTTCCCAAGGATTATAAACTAAAACTTAACAAAATCCAATCCCTTCCCATAGGAATTGGTTTGGCCTAAATGTTAGGGTTTTTGGCCAAAATTTCATTTTCTCTACCGATGCTTCCAGGATCGGTTTCGCTCCCTTTACCCGCACAATTTTTTCATTCTAAACTCATTGGAAGCATCAAAACTAGCAAAATGACATCCCTTCCCTATGGCTTTGGTCTGACCGAAATCAGGGAATTAGGAGCAATCAATGAAAACCTCGACATATTCGGCTCAAATCGGAGCTTATATGTACTTCTACCCGATTCCGTAGTCGATTCTCAATTCCAAGGCACCTCCGAGGTTTAGACAGAACCAAGCATTTCTGATTGAGAATCCAAAACCATTGAAATCTTCCTCTTATTGAGAGGAACAACATTAAAGAAGGCCTCGAGAGCTAGAAACGCCAAATCGGAGGCGAAATCAGCTCCAAAGTGTTTCTCTCTCCTTCGTATCTCTCCAATCGACCTCCCTCTCTCTCTCTCCTTCTATGTTTCGGCCTCCTCCTCTCTTTCTCCATGTGTTGGACGAAATGATGGGTGAGGGAGGAAATAAGGGAAAGTCAAAAGGTTTATCATACAAGCCAAAGAAAATTGGCTTCTTGAATAAGCCAAAAATGGCTTGGTTTCCAAGTAAAGGGGAAGTGGCCTTGATATGCTAGGAGAGCAAGCCGGATGTGCTTGGAGGACAAGTGAAGAGGAGGTGAGGTGGCACCCTATATGGGGTCCACACCCTACTAATGTCATTTGACCATTTTGCCCCTCTCCCAAACTCATTTTCGTCTAGAGTCAAAAATGACGGAATTTTCAACCAATTTTGAAAATTCATTTCTCATAGTACAAATGTCCAATTATAGTTATTCCAAATGCAATGTGACCATTAATAAGTCTAGTTTTAGGGAAAATACCTTCTTATGGTCAAACACACGTGATCTGTCCCAGAATCATCAATCATTGCATACTGGTCCAAAAAACGTTCTAAATTCAGGGGCTAACTTCAAAAATTCATAACTAAATGTATACACATCCAAATTAGCCACATGACCCATGAAATTAAAGCTTGTCATGGATACCTGAAGTCTGAAAAAATTCATAGCCTTTTGAGATCATTTGCTTAGTCAAAGGCATGTCACAAACTGACTGCCTTCCAAAAATCCAGTCTACCATCATCAAAGGAAATCTCCTTCATAATATTTGTCACACTTCTTGAATTGGACTTAGTCGTCTACCTAATATAGACTTATCCTCAAGTCTTTAGGACTGCAATTCAGGATATTACACTTAAGCCATGTACATTACCAAAATAAAAGTTACAGGGGAGAATGTTTTTGAAAGAGAGAATATTAAAAAATAAAAAAAATAAAAATAACTCCTTTCTTCCTTCTTCGGCTGATCACACTATTTCGTCTTCTTCTCGCTCTTTGTGTTGGGTCTGTTCTATTCCATTTCTTCTTTCTTCCTCTTGCCTATCTTGCAACAATCCTTCTCTTCTTTCTTCCACCTCTATTATGAACCAGTCTCTTCCTTCTTCCTCCTCCATTGCAGCACAGTCCATCTCCTTGGTTTTGGTTTGAGCTTGGCAGGAAATTTGGGAGAAGGTAAGCAAATATAGATGCGGGAGTGCGGACCAGATGAGAAGACGTGAAGAGACGAGCAACACATATGATGACATCGTCTAATTAAACGAAACTATGTCATTTTGGGTGATGAGGAATTCTTTTCTCATAAGCTCATGAGCGTCGAATGCAGACCTAATCTTATTTATATTGATAGTTCTTTGAGAAAAGTTATAAATACCATCACATTTAAATTGGTAATTAACTATATGAATTAAGTTTGAAACATTTGAGCATTCATTACTCTCATTTAAAGCCATCTCTAATCTTTTTTTTTTTTAGAGTTGCTCTCTCTTGTCCTTATTAATTTAAGACATATTTGATGAGTTGATTTTAATTATATTAACTAGAAATGTTTTAGAAAATACATGTTGTATTAACTAATTTAACTAACTTCTTTAATATAATCAAATTAGGTAAGTATGTCTTATATTAAGGACTTAAATAATCAACTCTCTTTATCCTATGAAGATTACTCAAGGTGTGGTATCCTTAAGTGCGTTTGTTAGGTTTGCTAATTACAAGGGCTTTGAACGTAAATCAAGACTAAGTTTGTCTTGTGGTTGTGACTTGATTTTTTATTTTAAACTTGCTCGACTTTAGTGAAAAATCTCATAAAGTTTTTTAGTATAAAAGTCGTATGTTTATCTCTTCCATTGCTTCACTGTTTTTCCCATTGTTATCACTGTTTCATTGCTTTTGAATTAGGAAAAAGATTTTAAAAGATAGCCAATTCACCCCTTTAATTTGGTTAAATAAGGGGAGGTAAGATTATGAGTTTGATTGGTTGTAGGGGAAGGGAGGGAAGCTAAATAAAAGTTGCAACTTGCAAATATACCCTTATTATTATTATTTTATAATTTATGTAGTCTTTTACTTCGGTTTTCAGACTTTTCTTTTTTAAAATAAAATTTAGATTTGTTTTAGCAAAACACAATTTTTGAAAAAAGTGAAGAGAAAAAACTCATAACAAGATTCTAAAAACATTTGAAAAAAATAAGAAGAGAAAAAAAAAGTGTTATAAAACTGAAGAAAATGTAAAGAAAAGTAGAGAGAAGTCGGAGAGAAATTCTAGAGAGATGGAGTAATTCTCATTTCAAGTAACTTCTGAATGTTTACACAAGACCTTTATTTATATATCTTCAAGGGTTACTATGCAATGGACATCCACATAATACATATATTTATAACACTCCCCCTTGGATGTCCATTATGAATATGCCTCATTAAAAGCTTTAACTAGGAAAACCCAAAGTGATAAAACATAGCTAAAGAAAAGAGTACATCATCCATCGATACACTTTCTTATGTTGCCTCATTAAAAACCTTTCTAGGAAAACCCAGTGGGACAAAAACCTAGATAAGGGAAAAAGAGTACAACGTGTATACGCTCCCCCTCTTAATTACATCAAATATTCTAATGCTGCCTCATTAAAAACCTTTCTAGGAAAACCCAGTGGGACAAAACCTAGATAAGGGAAAAAGAGTGCAGCGTACATCAATTGCTCTACTAAAATACATTAGATTTACTCCCCCGATGACTACATTACTTCTAATGTCTTTGTGTTGGTGAAGAATTATCTCATGCTAAGCATGATACATAAGTGTCATTCTTCAACTTCTTTGCTTGAGGTTGAAATTGTTCTTTATCCACCTGCAAATACTTTAAAATATATAATGGATATTACTTATCCATATAAAATCAATCTAGGACCTCCTTTTGTATAAACAAAAGATCTCATTCTTTAGGTATTAAATCATGTAATCCAATACATAATTTCGTTCTTCTCAAGTCATGAATTATTTCTAATTCTTTCTTTAAACAATTAATTGCTTTATTGAAGCTTTTCAAATAAGTTTCAATAATGTTGATATCATCAACATGACTTGCAATTAAAACATTCACATCTAGATCTTTTCATAAAGATGCATGGGCATAATGATTTACTTTCTTTATACCCTTCTTTCAACATATATTTCTTGAGAAGATTATACCACTGTACCCTAATTGATTTAAGTCATACAAAAACTTCTCCCCCTTTATTGTTCTCAATAACTTTAATTAGATGCTTTTAGCATCCTAAATCCTTCAGGGACTCGTGCTTCTGGCACATTAAATCCTTTGATGCTTCTGGCACCTTAAATCCTTTTATGCTTCTGGCACCTTAAATCATTCGGGGACATGTGCTTCTGGCACCTTAAGTCTTTCAGGGACATGTGCTTCTCGCACATTAAGTCTTTCTAGGACATGTGCTTCTGGCACCTTAAGTCCTTCCTTACCACATTAAGTCCTTTTGAGGACATGTGCTACTAGCACTTTTTGATCATTTGAAGATTCTTCTGTAATCTTCATAATTTAGTAAGCTTTATGCATAGGCTATATAACAATATCTAATAGACGCATAATTTCTCTTTCTTTCATAAATTGCCAGATTAACAATATATATATATATATACAAAACTATTGCATCCACCACAAAAATCATATATCACATCATAATCATATTAGACTTTGTGAAAATCTTTATTTTCAACATTCATATATCTCAATTTGGACTTCTGGTCCATAACTGTCATAATATGATTATATTTGCGTCATATTCAATTTCACTTATCCTCTTGGCCAATCATCTTTATGTCAACTTCTTGTGACATATCTTTATATAATATCCTCATTTAATCACGTGATATCATCATCAAAAGTTGTTGTCGACAACTTTATCTTTTCGGTTCCATTTTTCCAATTTGACATAACTTATCAAGATCAATATAATTCAGGTACCTTAACCTCTCTTGAGGTTTTTACAATTAGTTATGTCTCGATACTCTTCTGGAGTATCTACCTCCTTAATATGATCATCTTAATTATTGTTCCAATTTATCCATAAAATCTATATTTGGAACCGAATAGTTTCTCATGCTTTGGGCATGCCACATTCATATTTATACTGATTGGAGCATTTTTCAGCTGGAGTATGAGATTTAATAAATCTCATTTGGGTCGATAATATTATCTGGCAAATAATTCATGAATGCATAATCTAATGAACTTCTGGTTCATATTACATTATTCGAGGATATATACAATGCTATAATGCATTCCATGTATTCACTTTTCTAGCTATCCAATTTCTCCCCCTTATGGTAAGAAAACAATGTCAAACGACAATTGACTAATCATGCAAAGATAAGTCTCCTACATCCATTTGTTTCCTTTAGAAACATCTTCTTTTTCATATAGAGACAAACAAGAAATAGAAGGTACTTATACAACATTTTATCTCAAATTTCTTTCTATATCCATCTATGTGCATTGTGGTGGATTTATAATCATTGCACATTCAACCCTTTTAGGATGGAAATTTGTTTGGCTTCTGACCAAAAGCCAATTTTACCGGGAGAATTTTGTTGGCTTATATAAATGCTGCTATATAATATCAAACATATCAACATAAAATTTTGTTCTCATAAGCTTTCATCCAGCTTATTTATGGAGGCTTTAATTATGATTCTTAAATCATATCATCTGGAAAATTGCGCGCTTAATTTATTCAAACATCAAACATTATTGCAAACTTCATATTGCAATCTCTTTTGCAAACTTCATGTTGCAATTATTTCTGCAAACTTCATGTTGCAAGCAAATAATCTCACATGTAACCATCTTATAGATGCATCTATCAAATTTCTCATATCATTGTATGGTTTACATGCTATTTCAATGGGCCCATGTAAATCTGTTTGATATATTTCCAGATATCTATTACCAATTATGACCTATGATATACTCATAGTCATTTATATTTGAGAACAAGCAGCTATTCATGAAGAATTTTCTGATTCTTCAATGGATGTCAATACAAATTCTTATTTGTATTATATATGACTTGGATGATCAAACAAGTCATGCCAACAAATAGTAAACTTCTAGTTTATGTAACATATATCTCATCTCAAGTAAACTTATAGTTTATTAAGTAACATTATGATCCACAATCATAATTTATCATTCATTTTCGGAGATCATATTTGTCATTATGTGGGAAGTATGAGTATGACTTTCTACAAATTAGTTCACACTTGCATACTAACAATCTCCCCCTCAAGTGTGAGACAAAACATTCCCCTTAAAATTCATGGACTTTGTTCTTCATAAGAGAAGCTTAATGTATGAAGTATATAACTCTTCAAAATTTCACTCACACTTGTATTCTAGCAATCTCCCTCAAGTGTGAGTCCTTTAAAAATACTTCACATACATCAATGGATTTCAATCCAAATGTGGATTTTCACTTTTAAATCCTTTAATTCATTATCAAATGAAATTAACACCCAACATATATTCTTATCCTCCTTTGAGGACTATATTTTCCCAATGGAAAATATCTCAAATATCTCCTCCTTGTATTCTTGAAAAATGAAGACTCATTTTCAATTTTTCTTGGTCATGAATTGTAATATATGTTTACACATAAAGATATGAATTCTCAATTATTTTTCATATCATTATTAACTACATGACCTAACTGGTCATACTGTAAACTTCTGGTTTACATATACAATTTTTGCATTATTATTTGTAAACTTCTGGTTTACAATTGCATATGGTTCAATACTTTTCTATATGATATCTATTTCTGTAGATATCTTTGAAACTCAATAAGTTTCTTTCATATTTGGTAGAATAAAATGCATATTTAATGCATAATTTTGTTCCTTCAAGAAACAATACATTAGCTCTTCAGGAGCCTTAAAATAAATTTATACTACCAAATATAGTCTAAAACATTGGTCTTTCAAATGAAGTGGGTAAACTATGCAAATTAGTCTCCAAGACTATTAGCCTTTAAAATTATTACTCATGTGGCATAATTTCTATGCAAAATATTTGTCTTTAAGACAATAACTTAAAACTCTTTGTATCATTCAATATTTGATACATATACTTTCAGGGTCTTTATATAATAATTTATCAAAATTTTCTTGCCATGCCATTTCTTTAAACCAATATTATTCTTTTATAAAAGAACAATTATAGAAATTGATAAATTTCTTAAACATCAAATAATAAGTTTATGGCAATAAAAATGATAAAAATTTTTTGTCATAAAATCACAATATTATGACTACTTCTTGCCATAGAAACATAATATTATGGCTACTTGCCATTCAAAAATATCAGATTTTTTTTTTTGATTTTTTTTTTTGTGAATAGTAAATACTATTCATAAATAATAAAATAATAAAATAAAGATAATATAAAACCCACAGCCAAAATTTTCTCCTGCCTTCACGTGGAAGCATTGAAAAATTTGCTTGGAGAAAATTACATAACTTGACCCCAAATTCTATGAATGTTATTTTACTACTACGTAAAATTATAAAATAATACCCCAAATATTTAAAATTCCAAATTGGTCCTATTTTCCGAAAAAGCAACGCCTCATACTTTTGAAATTGATTTTGAGGCTGATTTACATATAATAATTATCTTATCGATAATTTATATCAAATATTTGACCTTTAACAAATATATTATGGCATATAATAAATACAAAACTAATGACCATTGCCACCGCAACAATAACATGAATTACTATCATGTTTATTATACCCAATAATATCTCTTATTATGGGTCTTATCAATAATCTTTCCTCACTTCCGGTGAGAATTTGAACCACCATAATTACAACCATGTCCATATGTAAACAAATTTACATACATATCCACAACCATAATTAATTCATTACTACATTCACTTCGGGAATGTAGTTCATTCTGTTGGAGGAAATTCATGATCCTTAAAACAAAAACTCAATGTTTTGTTTGATCACATGCAAGAAATTAAATCAAAATATTTCTTGATTCTTTCACAATATTGCTACTTCATGAGCAAATTGAATATTCCCATATATAATAAACTTTTAGAAGAACAACCATCTTCTGGTGGTCATACATTCCCATTAATTTATTCTAAAGAACAAAAGAATCTTTTAATGCCAAATATATAATTTTGAGACTTTCATACAAATGATACCATACAAAAATTATGGATCAGGCCATGTCTCATAACTCCAGGCAAATTTATCTCTTTGCTTCAGGCCAATATGTCTCACAGCATCAGGCCAAATTATCATTTGGCTTTAGGCCAAATTATGCCTCTTCTTGGCTTCTTGACAATTTATGCCTTCTCTTGGCTTGTCTAAATTATGCTTCTTCCGGGCTTACTTGCCAATTTATATCTTCTCTTGGCTTGGCCAAATTATGCCTCATCTCGGGCTTCTTGCCAACTTTTAGCTCATATCACAATATGGCTTTAAACCTGTTTATCTTCGGATAAACTTATATATATGGTTTAAAGCCATTATATATGACGTCTGATCATATAATAAGAAATATAATAATAATAATAATAATGAAAATAATAATAATAAAATGACAAATAATAATAATAAAATGACAAATAATAAATTAAACATAAACAATAAATGTTATGTTAGAAACAATAACATAAATGTAAATGTTATGTTAGCAAACATAAAAGTAAATGTTATGTTAGATAACATAAAAGTAAATGTTATGTTAGATAACATAAAAGTAAATGCTTAAATTAAATAGCATAAAGATAAATGCTAAATATTAAATCAAGACTTCCTTAGGAGGTTTAACCCCAAGTAGTGTCGAAATTAAAATATAAATATATAAATAAATAACAAAAAGGTAAATGCTTTGAATATTAAATCAAGACTCCGGTTAGGAGGTTTAACCCCAAGTAGGTGTCGAAATTAATAATAATTATAGAAATTTATAAATAAATAAACATAAATAAATGCTAACATAAAAATAAATACTTAAATATAAATATGTTAGCAATAATAAAAATGAAATGCCTTTGAATCATAAATATGTTAGCATTTAAATAAAATTAAGAGAAATATTATACCTCCACGCATCGTAGTCTCATAGATAATATATAATCAATAATATAATATAAATTGTAATTACTATTTAAATAAAATAAAATAAAATGTGCAAATAGTAAATTTTTTAAAAAGCAAAATTTACGCAGTTTTTTTTGAATTTACTATGCAATAGTAATAATAATAAAATATTAAAAACATGTGGGGTCCGCGGACAATTTTTTCAAACGTACCGACGAAGTTTTTTTTTTTTTTTGGAATTTACTATGCAAATAGTAATAATAATAAAATATTAAAAACATGTGGGGTCCGCCGACAATTTTTTCAAACCCGCCGTCCGTGATTTTTTTTTTTTTTTTTTTTTCCTCCTTGCGTCATCGCAACCTTCGATTCTTCATCCTTTTCATTCACAACATCATATATTATAAATCAACCATCTAAACTTAATAGAAAACATACCTGTGTGAAAAGAAATCATTTTCACCGATCCAAAATCAATCTTTCAGCTTGAAACGCCTCCTTTTGAGCTATTTGAAAAAAAAAACTTCTTCTTCGGCAGGAAGGTGAACGACGGTGATGATGAATGATGCTAGGGAGGCTCAGTTGATTAGAGCCTTGTGCTGATAACGTGTTATAAAACTAAAGAAAATGTAAAGAAAAGTAGAGAGAAATTCTAGAGAGATGGAGTAATTCTCATTTCAAGTAACTTCTGAATGTTTACACAAGACCTTTATTTATAGATCTTCAAGGGTTACTATGCAATGGACATCCACATAATACATATATTTATAACAAAAAGGAAATTATTGTTGCTGGAGTAAAAGGCAACCGAAGCATGCTTTGTTAATATGATGAGAAATTTATGTTCACAAAAAAAAGTTAATAAGAACTTAGACCATTTTGTCTCTTAAGGGTCTAAAACTAAAATAAAGACAAACTATAAGGATCAAACATTATATTAACCAAAAAAAAGAAATCAAATACTTGAAAACTCTATGGAGACAAAAAGTTTCAAATGCTATATAGATAGAATTGGAATATTAGAAAAATAGTATAGGCATTTTGGTCTAAATGGATAAATTATTTCTCTCCCCTAAAAAAAAAAAAAAAAAAAAAAAAAAAAAAAAAAAAAAAAAAAAAAAAAAAAAAAAAAAAAAAAAAAAAAAAAAAAACCTCCACTTTTGGAGGGGTGGGAAGTGAAAAAAAAAACGTGGGAAAATGACAAAATGCGAGTCCTAAGGACTATAAAAAATTATAAAAAAATCCCAACAGAAATTCACATATCAAAAAAGTCCTTTTTATATTATTTCTATTAACAATAGGAAGTGCTATATTTACAACAAAATTAAAAACCTGCCCATTCATAACAGGGAAAAAAAACTATATTCACAATAGGAAAGGTCATATTCATAACAAAATTTAAACACTTAGATTTTGTTTCAAACTCAAGTCCCTAAGCGTACCGGGGTCATTTATAACAGGAAAAAGGTTATATTCACAATAGGAAGTGTTATATTCACGACAAAATTTTAAACATGGTCATTCATAACAAAAAAAGTCATATTTACAACAGGAAGTGTTATATTTACAACAAAATTTAAAAACGTGGATTTTATTTCAATATAAATAATATCAAAAAAGTCCATAGAGATTTTTTTGATATGTGAATTTCTGTTGGGACTTTTTTGTAATTTTTTATGGTCTTTGGGACTCAGGGCCGTCATTTTCCCAAAAAACTTTAATACTCCCCTCCACGTTTTCTTTAACAGCTCCCACCCCTTCCTCTCCCCTCCAAAACCCAAACAATACTTTAGGTGCCAGCCTTATCTAACATTGACAAAGTTTACATTGAAAGGGCATATAAGAGGGAAAAGAAAAAAAAGAAGAAAAAAAAACCATAATTAGTAAATATTTCATGTCCCTAAGATATCAAACAAATGTGAAGTCTTTATTAGTCACTAGTACAAAAAAGCCTTTTAAGACCGGACAAAAAACGCTTCGTAAGACCGGATCTGGAATCGGTCTCGTTCCAAGCGGTATTAAAAATATGTTACGAAGACCGGATGAACGACCGGTCCTAAAAAAATCGTTTCTAGACCGAACTTTTGAAATATCCGGTCTTAAAAGTGTTTCAGAAGAAATAAAACAAAAAACAAAAAAAACCCTCAAATGAAACAATTGGTCCCAAATCACCAGATCTGGAAACATTTTGAATGTCCTTACGTCATTAGCGATGAAGAACCAAGAGAAGATTGGAAGCAACAACAACAAGAAAAAAAAAAAGATTACAAACTCCATAAATAAGAAAAAATAACAAGAAACAGAAATCATTCACCATGGAAATCAAATTTAAATCAATATAAAATCAAAGGTAAAATTGAAGTCCAGATCTACAAAAAATCACAAGCTTAAAGCAACCAAATCAAAGTAGGATCCTCTTGTCGACTAGCAAAACTTCAAGCAACCAAAATCGAAGTCCGGATCTAAGCGGGAGTGGTCAAGGTAGGAATAAATAGACTTACGCAAGAAGAGATCTGGGTTTGATTTTAAGCTGGATCTGTGCGAAGACAGCGTGGGAGGAGCCATAGATCAAAGAGGAAGGAGCCGCCGTCATCCAAAATCCTCGAAGTAGTACGCTTTCCCTGTTCGAGGATTGGAGTCGACGCCATCTCAAAACCCTTGAAGCATCTCACCGCCAACGTTGCTAAAGATTTGATTGTGTGGTTCTTGGGATGACTTACAAAGATTGCGAGTAGGTTAGATGAAGAGGATGACATTCTTGCTGAGGATTTAACCCGTGAGGCTTTTGGGACACTCTTTGAATCTATAACTAAATAAATGTTATATCACCAAGAAGACAAAGTAGACTCTCGGACTTGAAAGGTTTAGCGAATTTAGCTTTTTTTTTATTACACTTTTAAGACCTATTTTTTAAAACAAGCGGTCTTAAAAGTGTTCTATATATTTACGAAATTGTCACCGGTCATACTTTTTTTTAACACTTTTAAGACTGGTTGTTTGAAACAAGCGGTCTTAAAAGTATACTTTTAAGACCTGTTTTTTGAAACAAGTGGTCTTAAAAGTGTTCTATATATTTACGAAATTGTCACCGGTCATACTTTTTTTTTTAACACTTTTAAGACCGGTTGTTTGAAACAAGCGGTCTTAAAAGTATACTTTTAAGACTTGTTTTTTGAAACAAGCGATCTTAAAAGTGTTTTATATATTTACGAAATTGTCACCGGTCATACTTTTTTTTAACACTTTTAAGACCGGTTGTTTGAAACAAGCGGTCTTAAAAGTATACTTTTAAGACCTGTTTTTTGAAACAAGCGGTCTTAAAAGTGTTCTATATATTTACTGAAATTACCACCTCATACTTTTTTTAACACTTTTAAGACCGGTTGTTTGAAACAACGGGTCTTAAAAATATATTTTTAAGACCGAATCCTTTATAAATCAGTTTTAAAAGTGTTATATATTGTGCAATTATCTTAATTAAGTTGTTAGAGAGATTTTAGGAATTAAGTTAGCAGATCATGGTTTTTTGAATTTCGTAATTAAATTCCTGATTGTAATAATCTTAATTAAGTTGGGAGAGAGATTTTAGGAATTAAGTTAGCAGATCATGGTTTTTTGAATTTCGTAATTAAATTCCTGATTGTAATCATCTTAATTAAGTTGTTAGAGAGATTTTAGGAATTAAGTTAGCAGATCATTGTTTTTTGAATTTCGTAATTATATTCCTGATTGTAATCCCTAGATTATAAGAACTGCCTAGGTCAGAAGATTATTTACTTATTAGCATCTCATATAATTCCAATTAAGCGAAGGAATAAATCATCGCATTCTCGGACTCATCTCTAATCAAGATCTTCTCACAATATTTACGAAATTGCCACCTATTCATACTTTTAAGACCAGATATTTTATAGTCCTGGTCTTAAGAGTGTTTTATATATTTACAAAATTGCCATTTGGTCATACTTTTAAGACCGGATCTTTTATAATCCGGTCTTAAAAGTGTTTCATATATTTACGAAAGTGCCACCGGTCATATTTTTAAGACCGGATCCTTTATAATCCGGTCCAAAAAATTCTTTATATTTACGAAACTGCCACCGGTCATAATTTTAAGACTTGATTCTCTATAATCCGGTCTAAATGAGGCGGTCTTAAAGTTTTTTTTGCACTAGTGAGTATATGATTTTAGCTTATTCAAAACTCAAATCAAATCTCACTCCCAATAGTAACATAAACTTAACCAACATAGAGTTGGTCTAGTGGGATAAGACCTGCTAGATCCCTTTAAGTCTTGAATTCTATTCATAGATGAGACACTTATATTAGAAGGGGCAGTCACAAATCCCGAACAAACTAAACAAATTCTTATACTAACCCAATGTATCATTCGATTGGATTGTCATGATCACTTGGGCAATGTTAGGCATTGGCCACATCCAGCATCTCAATGTTTTTTTTAAAAATAAAAAAATGCGACTACTTAATGGAAATTTTTGTTACTTTTCTATTTGGGGTAAACAAATATTTCTAAATTAAGTAATTTTTTTATGGAACTTAAATTCTCTTACCTTGTTCTTTTTTTCTATTGCATGAACTTTAAAAAATAAAGTACTTTATTCATATTTGTGAGTTGGCTGATTTGAAAATTTTATAATAATGTAAAAATCAAAGTTTGGAAAACCAAATAATTGATAATATATTAATAATAAGTTTTAATATTATATATTATTCCGTTGACGATTCATTCAATTAAACATATCAACAGAGTGCTTATTCATCAAAACTAAGTAGATCTCATGAATTTAGATGGAATCTAAAACATTCTTTTTATATATTTTTATATTAAATTCAAGTAAAAGTATATTTTAAAAGCATTAGCTTCTTTATTTAGGTAACGATAATAGTAGAATATTTGCCAATTTGGTAAACTTTATAAAAAAAGAATATTAGCTTTTTTGGGAAAATTTCCAACACCATAAAATACACCAACGAGCTTTGAAATCATCAAATTATTGTGTAGTCTCATGAGTCTTAATTATAAATAAAGTTTGACATGAATTTACCAAAATACTACCCTTAATATTTTTTAGAAAAAAAAATAAAAAATCCCCATGATTGTCTGCAGTGGTGACGACTACCAACCACTGTCTTTAAAAAGTTACATAGACTATTGTCGTTATTGGTTGTTGCACACTAGTGGCAAGTTAAATATTCATAATGGGATGTTTCAACTTAAGTATAATAAATTAACAACTTCATCAATTTATTTTAGGTAATAATAACTTGACTTGTCAATTTGTCTCTCATATATATATATATATATATATATATATATATATATATATATATATATATATATATATATATATATATAAGGTTTATCACTTGATATAATGTTTTGTCAAGTCACCATAAAACTACATCACTTTGGAAGTTAGGGGAATTAATGAATGATGTTTTAGATTTTTTTTTTAATATTTATTACATGAACTTTTACCAAAAGACCCTTCATTAATTCCCCTAACCCAAAAACTACGTCGTTTTAGAGTTATGGGAACAATAAAGGGTGTTTTGCGATTTTTGTGTTTGTATTTATTATATAAATTTTACCAAAACACCCTTCATTAATTCCCCTAACTCCCAAAACGACTTAATTTTAGAGTGACTTGACAAAACATTATTTCAAGTCACATGACAAACGATAAACTCATATATATATATATATATAGGTTAGTTGAAGAGTTGGATATGGTTTAAAATATAATATCTCAATCCATTTTCTCTTATATATTTTCAAATTAATTTATCCAATTTATAAATGGTCGATGTTGTGTATTTACTATAAATAAGTTGCAACTTCCCTTTGCTCACCCTTAATTTTTGTAAGTAGTTCGGGTTATGGCCGCGACAGCGGGATGATTTTTTTTTTTTTTTTAAACTTAAGGATATTTCGGTAAATATAACAAAATTATTCACAATTGAGTTGTCGGACTTTAATGATTTTAAGAGACTTTTGAAGTATTTTGTGTGGAACTTAGAATAATTTTCCCTTTTTACATTTTGCCCGAAAGAATATTAGCTTGGCTACCGACATTTTCTCAACAGGCCATTTGCTTTATTTTAGATTTTTATTATGAAATCATAAAGTGTGGTAATTGTGTTCATGGGAAAGTTACTAGTTAATTGTTTCCGGCCACAAGAACGGGTAGGTAATTGTTTTGTTCAATTAAAAAAGGAACGTTATAATTAATTACTAAAAATAGATATTAATAATTACAGATAAAAATATGAACGGTTTTGGGGAAAGCCTAGAAAATACAATAAAGAAAATCTTACGAATAAGACAATAAATAATTTTGAATATTTCTATAAAATATACCAGAATACTTTTGAAATTTAATTTTTGTTCAATTATTTTTAAGCCTCATTTTCAATGTTTTTAGCGCTTAATTTTAATTTTGAAATTTACAAACTCATTTTCATTATTTTTAATATCAATATTTATACTTCTTAAATTTATTTTGTAGGTACTCATAATTAATTTTTCCATCACTCATATTTCTTTTATATAAAAAAAAATGAATTCTGAGTATTAAAAAAAGGGATATCATTTCTGCAGTTGCCGCAAATTTTTTTTTTTTTTTTTTTTTGCAGCAAGTATAAAACGACGCCGTTTCATTAATTATTTTTTTCTTTTCAACTTCTCACTCAATCGCACAAGCTTCTGGTTTCCTCTTGTTTCTTTCTCTTCTTCATCCAGAACACCACCCTCTCTCACTCTTCTCCTCCTTCTGCAACCTCGACGTGGGTTTGGGTCTGGTCCGAGAAGAATTAAGCGAAGCCACGATCGAACCGGAAGAATACTCCAAGGGTCTGGTCCGAGAAGAATTAACAACGTGGGTTTGGGTCTCGGTTTTCAAATCAAAGGTGTGGGTCTTGGCCTGAGTGAAGCCTCGATCGAACCGGAAAAGCCCACTCCTCCCGACGATCGGCATCTCTCGAACCGTACTGAACACGGTGTTCCGTCCCAACAAACTCAGATAACTCCCATTATACTTCCCTTCCATGAACGCAAAGTTCAACACCATCAACAACCCCACCTCGTCTTGCGCCGCGTATATATACAGAGGTAGAGCAGCGCGCAAACTAAAAGCTTTAATGAGAGCTAGAACACCGAGACAAACCGAAACAGCAAGAGCAAGAGAGTTTGAGCGAGAGAGTCAAGAATATGAAAACAAAGGCAGAGACAGAGTGAAAGACGAGGAAGGAGAGTTCAAACGTGCAAGCTGGAAACTAACCGAAGTGAGTCTTCAAGCTTCTCTCCTTCTAGTTCCGTGAGTTTTCCAACGTAAGCTATTGAATATAATGTAGTTAGGATTCCATCTGGATGCTCTGCTAAAAGGATATTAAAGCAGAGGAGGTTGCTGGATAGCATGTATATATATATTAGGAACCAAAAGCTTTTTCATTCTACTCATATATGTCTGCTGCACATTAACCCAAAGCACCCAAAGCAAAAGGCTGTTTACATGGTTCATTCTAGTGATATACATCGCTGCACACATATAAAAGAGAGAAGGGAAAGCATAATCCAGTAAAAGTTGGTGTTAAAGCATGATAAATATTAAGGGTAACCAAACAATACACTTAGTTTATACCAAATTACCAAATAGATATATATAAAAAAATACTTAACCTTTTGTGATGTCTTCTTTTTGGGAGCTGGGTTAGTTGCTCTTTTAGTATTTGGTGCAGGAGCCTCAACAATGGCACTTTTACTGCTTGGTTTAATAACAGCTTCCACTTTAGACTTAGGTGGATCTGAGTTTCTAGGCTGTTGAGTCATTGTTCCAAATGACTTTTCACGCAGATCACGCATGCCTGGAGCATAATTCTTTCCACGTTGGGCAGCTGGTTGAAGGCCCTTTTTCTAAAGCTTCAGGCGAAGATCATGACCACCAACTTGGCGTTCTTCGAAAGTCTTTAAGAAAATATCAACAACCAAAAAAAGAAATAATGGCATTCAACAAGATCAGCAACTTATACTTGCATATCTTAACAACTCAGTTAATCCATTCCGTACTAGAAACTCGTGCTTCGCCATCCTCAAAAAGACCCTGAGCATGGTTGGCAGAAACAATGAACTTATACTTGCAAATGCTGAAAACAAAGAATGTTTAAAAGCTTTATGTTGCATGCGTGTGGTTCTAATTGGTTAACACTTGAAGCTTTATGTGAAGGCTGAAAGATACTTCTCTGCCTTAATTAAGAGCGAGAAGGCTGAGCAATAAGTTAAAGGGAAAGAGAGGGTGGTGTTCTGGATGAAGAAGAGAAAGAAACAAGAGGAAACCAGAAGTGCGATTGAGTGAGAAGTTGAAAATAATAATAATAATGAAACGGCGTCGTTTCATACTTGCTACAGAAATTTTTTTCTACAACAACTGCAGAAATGATATCCCCATAAAAACAACGGCTTAACATTTCTGCAGGTGTGGCAGAAAAATAAATCTGCAGCAAAGGTAAAATGCCACCGTTTCTTCCTCTTTTCTACAAGACTTAGACATTAAAAAGCTCTCCACCCCGTAACCTTCACTACACTTCTCTCTCCTCCTCCTCTTATAGCCCAAAACATATCATCTCCTATGGCTTTTTTTGTCCAGAACCCTTCCATTTGCATCCACAATCTTCGCATCTTTAACATTATCTACTCCCAACCCATACTTCCTCATCATCGAACCGTATGCTCCTCCGGTAATATGCCTGCCGACACCTAAGCTTGAACACAGACCCGCCGGGAAGCCGTGGACGGAGCTCTTCTCAGAAATCCGGTAATACATCTCGCCGATCGTCGACCCACGACGTGTTGTCTTGGATATCGACGTTGAAACTAACTGTACCAAGTCTCGAACCCCCAACACCATAGACCGTCGATAAAGAGCGTCCCACAAAGGTACAAGTGAAACTAGTTCTGTGATTCTGTCCTTTTCCAGGTACCAGAATTAGCCTAAAGTTATCAGCAAAACAAAAACAAAACAAAGAAGAAAGGCTAAGCTCACAATGTGCTGTCGGTGGAAGAAAGAAATTTTGTGCTTTTCTAATAGACACAATTATTTCATGGTGGGTCCCTATCCTCTTTTTCTTTTTTTTCAACTGGTTCCTATGTCCATTTCAGATTTCATGAGCGTTAATTATAAAACAAAAAGGACAAAAACAATGTTGTTTTGGCTCACTGCAGATATATTTATCTGCATTAGATGTTGAAATGATTTTCCCTAAAAAAAAAAATATAGCTAAGTACAAAAAAAATAGAAGGGCACATTTGTAGTTTTCTTGTCACCATAAAAATAGTATTAAAAATAATTTCTTAAAAATAATAATAATTTCAATCTTCAATCTTGATACTCTGCTAAAATTTTTAAAATTTATGGTACTTAATTATAATTAAAACTTTTAGCAGAGAACAAGGCATATAGAGAGGCAGATAAGTAAGGCAGATAAAAAATATATATATAAAAAGGAAAATAATAAAAAAGTAAAATATAAAAATAGTTTTAAACTAGTGCGAATATTCTCGGGTCAAATTAGGGTTCGGTATTGTTTGCCTCCCTCGTATAAATTCCCTGGTTTGCTCTCACTCCCCCGCCATTTGATAACTACAGAGAGCTCAGTTTCAGCAACAGTAAAGCAAACATGGAGCAGACCTTCATCATGATCAAGCCTGATGGTGTTCAGAGAGGCTTGGTACTATTTTCCTTCCTTTCACTATCCTCTGTATCGCTTTATGCTCATACGATTCCTATTTATGTGTGGTCTTTATACGTGGTCCTTACTTGGGTCACTCAAATCTTAAAATTGGCTTGTAAGTTAGGATTTATGCGTATGCCTTGACTTGATTCTCAGAATCTGGTGCTAGATCCTACAAATTGTTGGTAAATGTTTTTCTTTTTTGTTTGAGTGTGAGGGTTTCTCTTTCTCTTGCTTAGAGGCAACTTCTCTTGTCCTTTTTAAGAAAACAAAAGGTTTTTAATGAGTCGATCAGAGTCCGCGGAAATGATTCATTAGATGTTTTGTGGTTTCATTGTTCATAGATGTGCAAATTAGTTAGCTCTTAATTTGGTTAATGAAAAATAAAATTATTTAACGATAACTTCCTCAGCATTTGTTATGTACTTTAGTAGCCTTTTTTGAAACAAAGAGCGTTTCTAAAGGTTCTTCTGGTTTCAGATTGGTGAGATTATCAGCAGATTTGAGAAGAAGGGCTTTTATCTGAAAGGTATAATTATTTCTCTCCTCATACTAGAATTGTGCTAATTATAGTAGGAATGTGAAGCCAATTCCAATTATAGTACAGAGAAGTGAAACTCAATTCTTATTCCATAATTCCAGATATTCTGATTACAATGATCCTTGCACCTTTTATGGCTCGCTAACATTCCTAACTTCCTATTAACTCTTTTGCAAGCTACCCAACTAACTTCCTCTTCTTATTACAATGATATACGAAAACCATATTGGTTTCTCTTATTTCTGTTATGTAATAAATGACCCCGATAAACTTACAGTTAGCCTCTTTTTTTGAAATAATTCATGTTCTCTTTTGTATTCAGGCTTGAAGCTTATCACTGTGGACCGTCCTTTTGCTGAAAAGCACTATGCTGACTTGTCTGCAAAGCCATTCTTTAGTGGTTTGGTGGATTACATTATCTCTGGTCCTGTTGTTGCCATGGTTTGGGAAGGTAAGAATGTTGTGACTACTGGCCGTAAGATCATTGGAGCTACAAATCCTGCACAATCTGAGCCTGGGACCATCCGAGGTGACTTTGCTATTGACATTGGGAGGTAATGGTCTTGTCTTGTTAGACTTTTTTCATTTGAGTAATTTAAATGTTCATTTCCTGTGCAATAGATTCTGAAGAAAAACCATGGTTCTGGGGTTGTCCTGTAGTTTTCAAGATCTGCAATACTGAACCCTAAAACATGGTTTTAAAATGAAAATTTTCCTATGCTGGAATCTCAAATTGCTTTTGGAACTTAAGTTGGTGTGTTTGGATTGGCTTTTGGAGGAAAGATTTTGAGGTCAACCATGGTTTTGGGGTTAAAAGTGATTCTCCCCAGCTTATTCCAAAACCAAGGTTTTGGGTTCGAAATCATGGTTTTGAGGCTTTAAAGCTATTTTGGGGTTTGGTCACTTGTTTGGCTACTCTGTTTTCTAAACCAGGGTTTTGAAAAATATAAGGTTTAATAGCTGCTGGTTTTGAAGCTGGATGGGCATTTGATGTAAAATGAAATACTTTTGATGTAGGAATGTCATACATGGAAGTGATTCCGTGGAAAGTGCAACGAAGGAAATTGCATTATGGTTCTCTGAGGGCCCTGTAGCCTGGCAAAACAGCCTCCACTCCTGGATCTACGAGTAAACTTAAAAGTCTTTTATATTGAAGTTGTTGCTGTAATTTTATAATGTTATGATTCCCCTCTTGTCAAGCTCGTTTTGTAGAGTTTGGTTTAGTTATTATGTCTAGTTCTGCCATTTTCTTGTTCAAGAACATCCATGGTCAGATGAATCTCAGACTGCCTGTCAAAGCAAAATGAAAAAGATATTGTTGGTATTTCCTAGAATTATAATTTATGCCTTCTTAAGCTGCAACGTAATATTTCGGATTCTCCTCCTTAAAACTAGCCAATTTATGACTTTTTCGTTAAACAAGCAAAGCATCCACTGCTAATCATTTACTTCACCTGTATTTCATTAGAATTATTCATACAGAATAAATTAGTATAATATCAATATACTGATTTATTTCCTCCATATGCATAAACGTTGTATTTAATATGGTAATCAATACACCTTGATGGCCTCCTGCCTCGTAAAACATGGAGCTTGATCTATAACATGCGCATGAGGATTGCCTTCATCAAGTTCCAGCTCTTGCAATTATCTCTAACCCAAAATGCTATCATCTTTGATTCAGAAGAATGTCTTATTGCGAACAAGAAGGATCTCGAGTTGAACAAAGACCAGCTCAGGTTAATTGCTATAATATTAATATGTGCAATAATGTTAGCCCAGGTTAAAATAAGAGCCTCAACAGATGTTAATTGCTATAATATTAATATGTGCGATAATGTTAATATGTGCAATAGTGATACTAATTCTAAAAGTTGTTTCCTTAGCAACGCTGATGGAAGTTGGTTATGACATGTCAATATGAACTAACGAGGCAAGTTGCTCAAAAATGATTTAGTAAGACCACTCCAACTTCTCCATATGGATCTAGTTGGATCAGCAGGATTTAAGAGTCTTAGTGTCAATCTTTATACACTGGTCATTATCACTGATTACTCTAGGTTTATTTGGACCATCTTTATTTCTTCTAAAGATGGAACTTTTTATTAGTTTGGTTTTTGCCAAAAAGGTACAAAATGAGAAAGGTGTGAGCATTTCAAGTGTAAGAATAGATCATGGAGGAGAATTCAAAAATCAAGCCTACAAAGAATACTGCGATTCAAATGGTATTGATGACAATTTCTTCATTCTGAGAACTCCTCAACAAAATATAGTTATAGAAAGAAAGAATATAGTTCTCATGTAGATGGCCAGAGCCATGCTTAATGAAAATGATGTCTTGCAAGTATTCAGATGCAATGAGCACAACTAGCTATATCTCCAACAGAGCTTATATAAGAAAGAAGCTTGGTAAGACTTCTTACGAGCTTTACAAAGGAAGAAAGCCAAATCTCACTCATCTACATGTATTTGGCTGCAAGTGCTTTGTTCACAACAATGGTAAGGACAATTTAGGACATTTTGATCCTAAATCAGATGAAGGTATATTTTTGGGCTATTTAAATCATAGTAAAGCTTATATAATTTATAATAAACGAACTTATACTATTGAAAAGTCAATTCATGTTGTGTATTCTGAAAGTGAACCTCTAATCAAACCTTTGGAAGATGAACTAAGATGATTCAACAAGACAAAAATCAAGTTGTTTTGAAAACATCTCCTTTAGAAAATGAACTTGAAAAAGATTTTGAATCTTCCAATCAAGACCAACCTAGAGCTTGAAGATATAACAAGAGTCAACCCCTAGACCAAGTCAGAGACGATGTCAATGAGGGGGTAAAAACTAAAAACAAAACTCTCAATGAAGTGAGTTTCTTTGCTTTTATTTCTAAATTAGAACCCTCTAACATTGAACAAGCCTTTTCATGACAATAATTGGGTGATAGAAATTCAAGATGAATTAAATCAATTTGAAAGAAATCAAGTTAGAGACTTGGTATCCAGGCCTAAATGGGTATTCAAGAAAAAACAAGATGAATCTACAATCATTGTTAGAAACAAGACAAGATTGGTGACGAAAGGCTATAATCGGGAAGAATGAATAGATTATGAGGAAACATATGCCTTAGTTGCTAGATTCGAAGTCATACGAGTACTCTTAGCCTTTGCATGCATCAAAGGGTTCAAACGCTATCAAATGGATGTTAGAAATGTCTTCCTAAATAGCTAAATTATGGAAGAAGTTTATGTCGAACAACCCCCTGATTTTGAAGATGTGTCTAAACCCAACTATATTTTTAGACTTAAAAAGGCTCTTTATGGTCATAAACAAGCTCTTAGAGCTTGGTATGAAAGATTGAGCAAATTCCTCATTGAGAAAGGCTTCGTCAGAGGAAAGGTAGACACAATGCTCTTCATCAAGAACAAGAAAAATGATTTGATTAATTGTTCAAATATACGTCGATGATATTATATTTGGTTCCAATAATGATTCTCTCTGCCATGAATTTTCAAAGACTATACAGGATGAATTTGAAATGTCCTTGATGGGAGAATTAAACTTCTTCCTCGGACTACAAATCAAGCAGAAAAGAATGAGATATTTATCTCACAAACCAAACACCTCAAAGAACTCCTAAATAAATACGAAATGGATCATGCCAATGGTGCTAATACTCCAATAAGTTCAACAATGTTGCTTGATGTTGATGTAAAGAGATCAGACTTCAACATCACCAAATATAAATACGAAATGGATCATGCCAATGGTGATAATTGGTTCTTTGCTATATCTAATTGCTAGTAGGCCAGATATTTAATTTAGTATGGGGATGTGTGCAAGATATCAGTTTACACCTAAGGAATCACATGCAGAGAATGTGAAGAGGATATTCAGATATCTTATTGACACAGCAGAACTTAAGATATGGTACCCAAAAGGAGGCAATGAATGTCTTATTGCATATTCAGATTCAGATCATGGAGGATATAAAACTAAAAAAGGAAAGGTACTAGTGGACAATGTCAGTTCCTCGGTGATTCTATCGTATCATAGTTTAGCAAGAAGCAGAACACCATATATTTATCATCAATTGAAGCAAAGTATGTAGCTGCCTCAAGTTGTTGTGCTCAAGTGCTTTGGTTAAAACAACAACTTCAAGATTTGAGTATCCATCTGAAGGAGATTCCGATACTGTATGATAACGCAAGCACAATAAAATTGGCGAAACATCCAATTCAACATTCTAGAATCAAACATATTGATGTGAGACATTACTTCATCAAAGACTGTTTAGAAGAAAGATGTAAAAGTGATGTTCATTTGCACTCATTTGCAGCTAGCTGATATATTCACAAAACCATTAGCAAAGGATCAATTTCTCTATATAAGAAGAGAATTAAGAACGGTAAGTCCTAATGAATTGTAAGTAATTTCTTTCATTCTAATTATTTTTGGTATGTTTTGATGATTTAATTACTAACTTAAGCATCAGAGTTCCTAGTAATTTGTTTTACAGGATCCCTTGTTCTTACACTGAAAAACAGAGTTAAACAGAGAAGGAATCACTTGCAAGGGAACTCGAGTGATTGTGAAAGTGATAAACAATCACTCAAGGGTTCTCTATGTGTTTTGATGATGTCTAACAATTGTAATCTTAAGAGATTGTTGTTGCTCCAAGTCAAAACAACTCTGTTTTAAAGCAACTTGACTCTACACTGATAAAACTCAAGTTACAATGTTTAAGCCTATTCAAAACATCTCTGAGTCTTTGAAAAATGGTTTCTTCCATGCTTAGTAACTTAAGTTAACAATATATGACTAAAGTCATAGTCTTAAGAAAATCAATTTTACAAAGGGACATGACTTGAGTTATCACTTAGCAACTCGAGTCAAGGACTGTACTTCAGTTTTCAAATTGAACTTCACGATATCAGTTTTTCAGAATATGAGATAACTCGGGTCATTTTGGAATTGACTCGAGTCATGCTTGTGACAGAAAGCTTCATTTGATAAGAAATGCTGATATGACTCGAGTCATCTTGAACAACTCGAGTCATCCTATTTTCACTGTACTCTCTATATGAAATATTGCCAATAGAACTCAAGTCATTAAGGATAACTCGAGTCATCTGTTTTACAATTCCTCTCTGTTTTAAAATGGAAATACTATGACTCGAGTTAACCTGGTGTAACTCGAGTTATACTAATTGAAGATTTGTCTCTGTATTTAAACATTTGAATTGTGACTCGAGTCATTACTGTGCAACTCGAGTTAACTTTATCAGTATTTGATTTCATCGTCCTTATAATCTGTAAACTCATTGATTAATCCTTGGGCACTTCATATTATTGATTCTTATTATTCCTAACCAAGTTTAATCAATTTGCTTATGAGTTTCAGACATGATTAACAAGTTTTTAAACTTCAAATCTTCATAAAGCAAAAGTGTGTCAGACGCATTAAATGCTTAACCAGATACGAAGCACGAAAGTGGAAAATGTACTTCTGAGCAATGATAAAGCATCCCAGCCATTCCCAGTCAACATTCTAACTGAGTCTCAACGGACAAATCGAATGAAGAATGTCAACGAAGAATAACGGCAACATCGGACGATATGAAGAGAGAGAGAGCAACGTTCAAACTCAACGGATATATTTATTATTCTCAATGGCTCATTAATCTCTCCTCAACGGTCATTAATTGTAAGCAACTATAAAAGCTAGAAGCATTGAAGTCTTCAACTACCGAAACTCTGCACATTCAATTAGTGATTAAGAGCATTTATTGTTTCTACTCTAAGAGTTAATATCTTCGAATATATCAATCTTCAGTGATTATTAATCTGCTCTTTTAGAGAGTTCCTTATTGATTATCCTTTCTTGTAAGAATCTCAAAGATCGGGACTTTGGGATTGGGTTATTTGATTACAACTTGTAAGGGGGAGTAAGTTCTAGTGAGAGAATTACTCCAAGAGTTACAAATTGTGTAATCATTTGAGTTAGTGAAATCCCAGAGAGTCTGGGGACTAGACGTAGGTCGAGGATTTAGACCGAACCAGTATAAATTGTTTGCGTTCAATCTCTCCCTACCCTACTCTGTTAACCTCTGTTTTTTTTTTTTTGGACAAATGTTCACCTCTGTTTCACTAACTGTTAACAGAGTAATTTTTAGAATAAAATTTCATATCCTCAATTCACCCCCTCTTAGTGATATTCCGTCTTTCAGGTAGAACCTGCAGAGAATGATGAGTCTATGTTAAATGGCGAAGAATGATCAAGATGGGAGATGGAAGAACTTGATGAATGAAATGAGGATATCATTATACAAGTTCCAGGATTGATTCTAGAAGTCTCCATGATCAAGTGGAAGTTGAAATGACTCAATTTGGAGTTAAAATAAGCTACAATTGCATTCCTGAAGTCATGCTTGAGTACAACAATGTCATACTCGAGCACGGTACATTTCTAGCTCCTATTCTTGCATAAGTTCTGCTCATGCTCAAGCACAACAATTCCATGCTCGAGGAACATCATTTTTCAGCACTCTGTTCACCTCTGTTTCACGTTTAGCTTGGGCGAGGTCTAGTAATTTGATGATATCTCTTAAACCAGGGATCAGATTGAGGTGAAACCAGTGGCATTTGAAACTATACTCCCAATGCGTCATTTTAATATAAACTTCAAGTCCATAGGAGGTAAGATCAAGGAGTTATGAATTGTAGAAATAGGAACTAAAATTCACGCCACACAGCAGACCAAGCTTCGGTATTTTGGGTGTATCTCACAATCTATAAATCCAATTAAGGTCAAACTGGTGCCATTGGAAACTAGACTCACATAACTTTCCAAAAACATTAAAATCATGAAAAACAAAGATCACTTAAAGGAGATATGATGTTTTGAAGTTGACGGTCAGTTCAGGATGTTGCAAAAAACGCTGGTCAAGAACAACCTCCATTCATTTGATGATAACGGATGAAATACAACGAGTTTGGAGCTGATTCTTCTTGTATTAGAAAGAAGACTTAAAGAGATTTTTGAGCATGGGTGGATTGACCATGAATGTTCGAGCACCATGCTCGAGCAGAAGGAAAAGTTTGCTCGAGCAGCGTCGTTAAGTATTCATTCTCTCGTCTCTGTCTGACCTTTGCCCGAGCATGCCCTTTGGCTTGCTCGAGCATTGGCGATCTGCTGCCCAAGCATGGAGTCCTTCATGCTCAAGCAACAACGATATGAATCATTCCTTCATGAGACTCCAGAGAAGCTTGCCTAAGCAAGCTAAGATTCTTGCTCGAGCATTGGGTGATCTCAAAATCTTTCAAAGTGTTTTTTCAACTGATGCCCGAGCATACTATTATTCTTGCTCGAGCATGATCACCCCTGATTTCAAATCACCATCTTCGTAATTCATAAATTATTATGTTGAATCTTATCTCTTCGTTACATTACTGATTATTATTCCTAATTGTTTTTAATCAGTTTGCTAATGAGTTTTAGATGATTTTATCTTGGATTAACAACAAATCGACTTAAAGCAATTTGTGTGTCAGAGGAGCATTAAATGTAGTTGCCAAAACCAGTGATATCCTCGGTAACCACATCTCTGATCAATGTAAAGCATTCTTTGTTATTCCGCTCGCGCATTAAATGCTATCTCTCAACAGACATTTTCAAGAGACTCAACGGCTACTTCCAACGAACATTCAATGATCGTATCTTGAACGAGAAGAATTTCTCAATGGTCGAATGCTCTCCTTTAACTATAAAAGGAGAAGGATTCAAAATGGACAAACAGAGATACGAGCTTGCCCTGTCGAAATGCTGATATTTTGAATCCAACATTTATCTCATACACTGTGTTTCTCAATGTTTATATAGTTTATAGTAGAGAGTGAGATGATCGATTATTGTACTTCAGTGTTTATACATTCACTTCTGAGAGAGAAGATTTATCTGTAAACATTCTATCCGAGAGTTACTCAAGATTGGGTAATCTTGAGTGGGAAACCCATTGTATTGATTAAAACTTGTAAGGGGGAGTGAATCCTAGTGAGAGGATACGAAGTGTGTAATCAAGTGGGTGTACAGATTACAGCTTGTAAAGGAGAGTGAATCCTATGGAGAGGATTACTTCAAGTACAGAGCGTGTATTCAAGTTGTATAGGCTTCTCTTGTGCCCGAATTAAACAAGAGGATAGTGGATTGAAAATCTCAAGTGGGACTTGGGGATTGGAAGTACGTCAAAGGATTGGGCCGAGCCAGTATAAATCACAGTTTGCATATTCTCTTCTCTTATCTCTTATATTTTCAGTATATGCTTATTGGAATATCAAACTGTTGATTTAAAAGACGTGAAAAGATTTTCAAAGTTCCTAAAGATTTATCCAACACCCAAATTCACCCTACCTCTTGGGTGATAGCCAAGTCTAACAAGATTCAATGAATCTATACACGATTGCTCGTGTTGGGCTATTCATATGTGCGACCCTGCAGGCCCACATGAGATTGGCAGAGGGCCAATACTGTACCAACCCACAAGTCACAAGTAGCCTCTAACAAGACATTGCGACTACCCAACTCATATGGGGATCGATGATACGATACTACCTATCATACAACCATGTCACGTCCCATTTGTCACACAAAAATTTGGTCAAGGATGAGGCATGGATAATGTCAACCTCCTATTCTTGACCATTACTTTCTTGATTCTTGAGTAGTCTAACAATTGAAATGGAAACTCTTTTCCATCGTAGTATGGCCACATACATTTCTCAGACTCATTCATCGAGGGGCCCAGTATTATCTCTCTACAAATGTGAGGGACAAATTCCATCTTGACCATTCACATTCCTCTGCATAAAAACCATTGATCCCGATCAAAGCCTTTATCATCACCCGGTCAAAGGTGACTTTTGACCAGGTCAAAGATCAGCGACTCTCATGTAGGAATGGATGATGATCTCAGGTCAAAGGGCGTTGTGACGCGGTTATACATGAGATAAGCTTATGACTAAATCCATGCAGCTTTCTCATAGTGGGTCGATCCAGCACCTTATACTCTTACAAGCGCCTATGACTTTGATTCGTATCTCCATACTCATCAAAGTCATACTGGTCTTATTTCATCTTTGCTTTCGCATAGATGACCGACCAGGGACATTTAGGACAATCTTTATGATACGTCCAAGGACACAGTTATCATAACAAACATGAAAACAATATAATAACTAAATGGAGAAATACTTTAAATAACATAAATGTTTAAAGTACAATGACTTGACCCTAGGGCATATAATTTCCAACATTATCGCCGCTCAAGTTTCATTTTCTCACACTCTCTTACGACATTTAACTGCAATATTAGTTATGGATCCTAAGAGACATATAGGGAAAGGGAAAGAGGTGTTACGTGGTAAAGTGTTAAGGGTGGTAGTAGTAGAGGGGGCCATAGAGAGGGGTATGGTGTCCATATACCACCGCAAGTGGAGATCCAGATAGATCAGCTCTTTTCAGATGAGCTGTTGGTCGATTTCCTTGGTGGCAAGTGAACCAGTCGAACAAGTAATAAAGTGTAAGTAGAGTATCGTCCCACAGAGACTGAGATACCGAAGAGTGACGCTCAATTGCTATGATAGTTGCGCAAACAAAGAGTAAATATAATTGGTTTGAGAGGTTTTTGTATTTATGCTACTAACAGAAATAAACAGAATAAGTTTTTAAGAAGATATCAGTGAGAAGTTAGGCTGAACTCGGAATCACCCTTAAGTGCATCAATCCCCCAACTAATTTACCCATTGCTATAGCATCCATACTGTACAGCTTCCGCAATGCTACATCATAGCTACTAACTACAACGCTATTCGGCTAACCCACCACTATAATCTATCGAAGCTTCCGCGTCCGATACATATGATACTAACTATACTCCTTCCATATTCCTATGGCAACTTTCTAGTTAAATCTGCATTACACTCAGGGTGTCATGGTTATGAGAGGTAGACACATTCCTGAAGCCTACAATAAATAGGTCAAGCCTTGCACCGCCGCTAGCAAACACTTGTTTCTCGGGGTCTAACCTCGACTCCTTGCCCGATGCCGAGGCCACAAATCTAGCTCTTAGCTTCCACTAATCGACTAGTAATTAATTCACTGTTAAGCAAACCGAATCTATTAAATTAAGAACTTGCAACTGGGTTCATTTAACACTTAAGAATTCATCCTCGTTCAACTATAGGGAAGTTAGTTCATGACTGACGAGGGAAACACAAAACATATAGTAACAGAATGACCCATGATTTAAATACTAAAAAAAAACAGAAAGCTTGACGAATTTCCGACAGCATGGAAGAAGCCCTATCACGTCACCACTCCACGTCTTCTTCCCTCCGTCTTACTTCAAGGAAGGATGTTGGGTTATCCTGGAATTCTCGTGCTAGTGGAGTCTCTCACTCTTCTGTTGAGTCTTCCAAATGTGAAATATCGTTTTAGCTCTGTGCGACTCTCCCTCCTAGGTTTGACTTGCTGTTTCCTTTTATACTCAGACTTTCTTGTGACGCAAGTTTCAGCGAGCTAGGCTTTCCAAATCTGTCGAGATCTATCGCATCTTCTGTTTGTAGATTGATTTTGCTGATCCTGCGGGATTCTTCAAATCTTTCAGTTTTGATCCTCTGCATCTTCTATTTTATTACGTCAGCAATCTACCTGTCGCCTCGACCTTCATTATTATTTCTGAAATTAGCTAGATAAAAGGTCTTAAAATATGTCGTATAGCATTTCGTCCTTTACTTTGCTATAGCTTTCGTGATGCTTTTTATTGCACTTCGAGTTGCGGTCAGAATGCTATAGCATAGTATCAGCTTTGCTATACGTTCTTTAAAAACAATGTAACTTGCTCCTTTCTTAGCACGTGTTTAGGATGTAAATGGTTTCTATTATTCAGTTCCCTATATTATGAATATATGCCTTTTTGCTTGGATTGGTTGCAGTTAAGCTTTCATTTACCATACAATTCAGTCATGAAATACAGGGAAAACATGTCATAATTTGTGCTCATCAAATAAAATAAGATGAAGCGAACAAAAATCATAGTCATAGTGCTCTTGTCTGTATAACCCTTACTCACACAATTGCTTTTAGTTAACGTCCCCCTTTGGAAATCCCACTGCCCAATGTTAACAGCTCAAAACGCATAGTATTGCTTAGATGAAGAAGCCTCAAGAGGCTCTCAAGTTCAGTGTTTACGCTCTCTCACCCAGGGGATTTTAGTTTCTCTCTTGTCCTACGGGCCCCGAAGTTCCATAGGCTTGTCAAAGTTCTAAGATTGCTTCCTAGCACCTGAGTATTCGTTCATCAAAAGGACTTCTTGGGTTACAATGGTGAGGATGGATAGGAGTTTGAGATGGGAAATGTTGGTGGCTGCTATAGCAGATTAGGTAGACAATTATTTTGGCTTCAGCTGAGTTCTCCTCCTTGAACTTTTATTTGTTGCTGCTCTTTATTCTAGGTCTTTCCCTTTTTCTCTTTTTTTTTTTTGATAAGCATAAGCGAACAACATCTCTTTTTGCAGCATTTCAATGGAGCACTCTGCCTTAGCATTTTTTCACAGTTTTCTTCTAGTTTTTCTGTCTATCTTGTTCTGCTATAGCACTCTCGTGTGGCTCAATGGGGTAGCAATATGGAGATGATGATAAATGGGTTGTGTATGGGATTGATGGGTATGATATGAATGCCTTTATCCTACGAACTTCAAACTCATATGCCAAATAGTTTATCAAAGAACTAAGACAAATCAAGGATCAAACATGGACTAGCAGACATGTACACTTTGAAATATAATAATTAGGCTCAACTCAATCCTTCCATTGGGGGTTCTTCCCTTTAAACTTCCTCATTGCCACTTTACCCCACATCAGATTAGCTAGCATTGTCGATTTCCTAAGCCTAAAGGTTTAGTTTCCTTAGGCAATCATGTTATGCTTAGTTATACAGACATTCCTTCTATTGGTACAAAATTCTATTCATACTTTATCATGCAATTTGAAAAAAAAATCAGTTTGTGCCAAAAACTAAATGCAAAGTAATTAAGATCACACACCCACGGAAATAGCAGATTATATCACCTAACTACTCCTCCCCCACACTAGAACGATGCAATGCCCTCATAGCAGCAGCAGTAATAGAGCGATAATCAAAAATATGGCGCGCAACAAGGGGGCGGGGGGAATAAAGAGCAAGAGAAGCAAATTAAACCAGCATCATTCACAAAATAGCCCTGGGGCAAACGCCCAGGACATTAGCAGATTGTCCATTGAAACAAAAAAATTAGAACAAAAGCAATAAAAGAAAAGGGGAACTAGGGTTCGGGAGGGGGAAGAGCGGGAGCGCTGCTGGCGGTATCCTCCTCGGAGGAGGTGTAGTCTACCCCGGTGACGACCAGAATTCCCGAATGTGACTGTGACAGTGAGAGGGATATTGGCGGACCTCGACGATGAACAGCGGAGAATGCGCGTGGGTCGCTGTGGATAGTCTTCAACTCCGTGCGTAACAGGCGAAGACGTTTGCGGAACTTGTTTGTGGAGTTGGCATCGGTTTCCGGACGCCAGTAAAGGGGTACGTTGGAGATCATATAGGCCTTGTTGTAAATAAATGCAGGGCCTGGGGAAGCCGAGGAGTCGAATGAGTAGGAGGAGGATGAGGAGGTGGGTACGGTAGCTGCTGGTGCTTGTACTGGTGGTGGGTCAGGGTAACGGCGGGCGTAGACCGGTGGGGGTGCCTGGTCAAGCCTCGTCGTCTTTAGGACTCTAGGCATGGTGGTTGGGTAAGGGGGAAGATGGAGGGAGAGGGTCGGTGTGCTTGTGAAAAGACGCGGGAGGAAAGGAAGACGAGAATAGACAAAATAAAGGTAGAATCTTGAATGTGAACCGTCACGACTCTTTTGACTCTGAGTTAAACTTAGTTGACGCGTAGTGGGCCCACAAGAGTGGTCTACCAAATCCAACTTATGCACACAATGTTTATTTTAGAGATGAGGGGCGTACCTGACTAGCGTTCAGTGGGCTTTTCCGTATTGCCGGTCTGGGGCCATAATGCCTTGCAGCATGCCGTAGCATCGACCCTGCTGGACTCGTTCCCTCCTGCGGTGATGCTAAAAACTACGAAATTGGGCTGCCTCCCAATAGCGCTTGCTTTAAAGTCTTCAGTCGGACTTTGCTATAGCAATTTAATGCTGCAGTAGTGCTGGATGGCTTCCAGCTTCTTTAGTTCCTTTGTTGTCATCTTCTAAGGGTAGGTACTTCTCAGCTGGGTCTTCGAATCTTGCAGTCTTAAGGATTGAGAAGGTGACCTGATCATCATTTACAAGCATAGTAAGTTATCATCTTTCCACATCGATCAGCGTACGTCCAGTTGCCATAAAAGGTCTTCCCAGAAGAATTGGGACATCGCGATCTACGTCAAAGTTTAGAATGATGAAATCCATAGGGAAGAACTTATCCACCTTTACCAGAACATCTTCGATCTTTCCTTCAGGTAGAACTATGGAGCGATCAGCCAGTTGCAATGTAACTGTTGTGGGCCTGGCTTCCCCAACTGCCAATTGTTTGAAAATAGACATGGGCATGAGATTTATAATAGCTCCCAGATCACACAGAACTTTCCCTAAATATTGAGGTCCGATTGCACAGGGGATTGTGAAACTGCCAGGATCTTTTAATTTCGGAGGTAGCCGATTTGTTAGCATGGCACTACAGTCTTGGGTCAATGCTACTGTCTCAAACTCTTCTAGTCGTCTCTTTTTAGACAGAATTTCCTTCATAAATTTCACGTAGCTGGGCATTTGCTCTAGAGCTTCCACCAGAGGAATATTAATGTGCAATTGACGTAACATGTCGAGGAATTTCTTGAATTGTTTCTCTTGGCCTTGCTTCTATAGCCTTTGTGGGAAAGGTGGGGGTTGCTTTAGCATCTTTGGAGGCCCGGGATCACGATTATGCTTTGATGATGATGCGGTAGCATTCAATGTTGGGTATTGCACGTGATCATCCAGTGCTGTACGCAGAGGCAATGTTGTGCTGAGATTCTGTTCTGGCTATGACATTCTTGGTTGACTCTGCTCATCTTCAAGAAGTTGTTCAGCATTTCCTTGCCCTTCCTTAAATTTCTCATATTGCGGATCAGTGACAACCATAGGTTGCTTGGTTGCCTTCCTGGGTTCTAAGCTTTTACCACTTCAGAGCTTTATCAGCTTGACTTCCTCTCGTCCTTGGATCCTGGGGACCTCAGTGTCACTGGGCAGGGATCCTGAGGGTCTGTTGTTAATGGCAATAGCTAGTTGTCCCACTTGATTTTCAATATTTCTCAAGGTTACTTGCTGATTCTGAATTATTGCATCGTTTTTTGCCATATATTCCTTCAGAAGGGTCAACATAGAGTCTTTGGGTCGACTCACCGCCCCGTTTGCCATGCTTCTTTGGGTAAACCCTAGTGGGTTTGATGTTCAGTTTGAGTATTGTGGGCCCGATGATTGTCCTGCTGCTTGTGAACCTTGAGAATTCCATGAGAAATTGGGATGCTGCCTCCATCCGGGGTTGTATGTATTTGAGTACGGATTGTTGGTGTTACTGCCCCTGTTAAAGTTGTTAACGAAGTTTACATATTCGGGGTTGGTGGAGCACTGAGAGTAAGAGTGCTCTCCGCCACAGTACACACAAGCTACCTGAGATGGCTGCAGCGATGTGTTGCTTGATGGAAGGGTCAGTCCTTTCACCATATTGGTCAGAGATGATACTTGAGCTGTGAGAGCAATCATAGCGTCTAGTTCATGTATTCCTGCAACAGTTTGAGAAGATGTGGCTCTGACTGCTTGCCATTGATGACTGTTCATGGCCATGCGCTCCAATAGGTTGTGAGCTTCTTCATAAGACTTCATTAGGATGGATCCTCCAGAAGAGGCGTCTATAATTGATTGTGTTTGTCCATCGAGACCTCTGTAAAATGTTTCTAACTGGACCCATTCGCACAGACCGTGCTGTGGGCATCTTCTAAGGAGGTCTTTAAATCTGTCCCATGCTTCATTGGTAGATTCACCAGATTTTTGTTGGAAATTGGTGATGTCCCCTCTGAGTTGAGCGTTTTTAGTAGGTGGAAAAGTTTGAGCAAGAAATTACTCCCCAGATCATTCTAGGTGGTGATGGAGTTAGCAGGTAGGTTGTTAAGCCACGTCCAAGCCTTGTCCCTTAGTGAGAATGGGAATAATTTAATCCGGACGGCGTCAGGTGGGATTCCTGGGATGACAAAATAATCACACACCTCCATGAAGGTCTTGAGGTGCAGATGCGGATCTTCGGATGGAAGTCCTCCAAATTGCCCGGCTGCATTCAGCATCTGAATCATGACACCTTTGATTTCAAAGTGTCCTGCATTGAATGTTGGCGGTGTGATGGCCGAATTCAGCTTGTTTAGATCTTGAATTCCAAATTCCATTATGGCTTTATTCACTTCTGGGTTTGGAGGTGGAGGGATCTGGTTATTCCCGTTTATTACTATCGGCACTCGTTGATTCTGCTCGTGGTTTACAGGCATATCCGCCATGCTTGCTGAGTCAAAAGGTTGACTTCTTCACTTCTACTTCCTGCGCCTTTGCTTGTAAGTACGTTCTATTTCAGGATCGTAAGGCTCTAGGTTGGCTGAAGGCGAGTTGCGCATGCACTACAGAATGTACCTGAAAATCAAGAACAGAGAAAAGGTGAGCTTTTTATTAGGTAAAAAAAAACTATTAAGCAAAAGGACGTCGTTACTAAGGGTATCGAACCCCGCGCGCAAAAACTTGTTGGTCGATTTCCTTGATGGCAAGTGAACCAGTCAAACAAGTAATAAAGTGTAAGTAGAGTATCGTCCCACAGAGACTGAGATACCGAAGAGTGACGCTCAATTGTTATGATAGTTGCGTAAACAAAAATTAAATATAATTGGTTTGAGAGGTTTTTGTATTTATGCTACTAATAGAAATAAACAGAATAAGTTTTTAAGAAGATATCAGTGAGAAGTTAGGCTGAACTCGGAATCACCTTAAGTGCATCAATCCCCACCGCTTTACCCATTGCTATAGCATCCATACTTGCACGGCTTCCGCAATGCTACAAAGATAGCTACTAACTACAACGCTATTCGGCTAACCCACCACTATAATCTATCGAAGCTTCCACGTCCGATACATATGATACTAACTATACTCCTTCCATATTCCTATGGCAACTTTCTAGTTAAATCTGCATTACACTCAGGGTGTCATGGTTATGAGAGGTAGACACATTCCTGAAGCCTACAATAAATAGGTCAAGCCTTGCACCGGCCTAGCAAACATCAAGCTCTCGAGGTCTAACCTCGAATCCTTGCCAGTAAGCTGAGGCCAAAATATAGCCCTTAGCTTCCACTAATCGACTAGTAATTAATTCATTGATAAGCAAACCGAATCTATTAAATTAAGAACTTGCAACTGGGTTCATTTAACACTTAAGAATTCATCCTCGTTCAGCCATAGGGAAGTTAGTTCATGACTGACGAGGGAAACACAAAACATATAGTAACAGAATGACCAATGATTTAAATACTAAAATAAAGGAAAAACAGAAAGCTTGACGAATTTCCGACAGCGTGGAAGAAGCCCTGTCACGTCACCACTGCATGTCTTCTTCCCTCCGTCTTACTGCAAGGAAGGATGCTGGGTTATCCTGGAATTCTCGTGCTAGTGGAGTCTCTCACTCTTTTTTTGAGTCTGCCGAATGTGAAATATTGTTTTGGCTCTGTGCGACTCTCCCTCCTAGGTTTGACTTGCTGTTTCCTTTTATACTCAGACTTTCTTGTGACGCAAGTTTCAGCGAGCTAGGCTTTCCAAATCTGTCGAGATCTATCGCATCTTCGGTTTGTAGATTGATTCTGCTGATCCTGCGGGATTCTTCAAATCTTTCAGTTTTGATCCTCCGCATCTTCTATTTTATTACGTCAGCAATCTACATGTCGTTCTCAACTTTCCTTATTATCCTTGAAATTATCTAGATAAAAAGGTCAGAAGATATGCCGCATAGCATTGCGTCCTTTACTTTGCTATAGTTCTCATGATGCCTTTTATTGCACTTCGAGTTGCTGTCAAAATGCTATAGCATAGTATCAGCTTTGCTATACGTTCTTTAAAAACAATGTAACTTGCTCCTTTCTTAGCACATGTTTAGGATGTAAATGGTTTCTATCCTTCAGTTCCCTATATCATGAATAAATATCTTTTTGCTTGGATTGTTTGCAGTTAAGCTTTCATTTACCATACAATTCAGTCATGAAATACAGGGAAAACATGGCATAATTTGTGCTCATCAGGAGCCAATCCATAGCAGTCGACCCCACTGCCAGAGACCCTACAGGGAAATATTCCGCAAGAGGACGTACAACTATCTGTTAGCGACTTTGAGGAAAATGTTGAGATAGACGTCCAATTTCCCATATGCAAGCAGAGCGGTTTCTGGATTGGGAGGATGAGCGGGACCAAGGGAACCCCTGACCATCTACTTTCACAATTTTAAGGACCTTGTTCAACATTCTATCTACTTTCATATACATTAATTTCATAATCAAATATTATTTGAAGGACATCATAATTAATTCTTATTATCTACACATTTTCATTTTTATACACCTATATAATAACCATATATAATCAAATATCATATACTAATATCAACTATTATTAACATTAATATTTATCATTTATATTAAAATTATTAGGTAATTGCTAAAATAATCTAAAACGACTCATTCAATTTTGAGTAAATACCCTTTTGGGTCCACGACAAAAAACATGGACCCCATTTTAGTCCCTAGGGACTAAAATGAGACTTTTTTATAGACTAAAAAGGGCTTTTTGGAAATTTGCGAGGGACTAAAATGTTCACCAATCGACTCTTATTCGTTCTTTTCAGGAACTAAAATGGCATTTCTTTGTGTGAGGGACCAAAATGGGGTCTGTGTTTTTTTCCAAGGACCCAAAAGGGTATTTACTCTTCAATTTTTTTTAAAAAAATGTTATTCATTTGTAGAGTTTTCTAATTGCTACAAATTCTGAAATATAAATTTCAGCGTAAGTTTGTAGCGATTTTACAATTGCTACAAAATTGGATACAATTTTAAAATAGGAAGCAATTTTTTTTTTTCCAAAAAATGGTGGCAAAAGTTTGTAGCGGTTACATAACCGCTACACACTAATTTGAAAAATTTGGTGCCTTTTTTGAAATTTCATCCAATTTTGTAGAGGTAGAGAAACCGCTACAAAATTTTGCCGCCATTTTTAATATTTTTCTTCATGTATTTTGTAGCGGTTATTTAACTGCTACAAAAGTGGTTAATTTCATGTTGTAGCAGTTATTGAACCGCTACAAAGCCTTCACACACAACGTCATCCCAACCTCATCTTGTAGTTATGATGACAAACCGCTAGTGTTACAATAGCGGTTAAGTTACATGTAGTAGTGGATTTTAAAAACCGCTACAAAGTTGCTTGCAACAGTGTGTTTTGTAGTGGTTTGGACAACCGATACTAATGTCTTCTGTAGCGGTTAAAACCACTACAAAAGGTCTTTTACAGTGTATTATATATGCCATACTTTTATATAATGATTATTATTGAAAGAACCATTATTTATGTTAGAGTTTTATAACGGTTGTTTACTTAAAACCGTTATTTATTATGATAGCATTACGCACAACATAGACTCACCACATCTCAATACATAACAAGTGTTATAATAGAACTGCTATAATATATACAAAATAAATCACAGTTGGTAACTGTAATGTACTATAACGAGCTTGTATAACGCCCGCATATATGACAGTTTAGAACCATTATGTATAACAGTTAATAACTGTCATATATCGTAATTTTTGTAGTAGTACGTATATGGACACTATAAGGTCCCGTTCACGGTAATTCCTTAACATCCATATAGGAATAACCTTTTCTATAGTAATTTTCATATATTTCAATAAAAGTATATTTATGATTTTATTCCAATATAATCATACTTAGCTGACAATAACAATATTGAGAATAGTCTCTTCCGTCGTAATCATCATTCCTTAAAATATATCAGGAATCTAGAATCATGACCCTACTTACTCCCAACATTGTAGCGCTATTAGTTTCCTTACTTTTTTGATCTCATTTATAAATCGGTATAAATAAATTATAGTAGAATTAAGGAAAACTTTAAAACTCATTCACTCTATATCAAAAAAATTAATATATTTTCAGATTTTATCTTATAAAACATACATACTTTGCCTCTATTTTCATAGCACCAACATTCAATAGGGGGTAAATGAGTAATCTTATAAGAAAAAGCCAATGACATTCCTTATTAATATGACCAAAAAATTCATTCTCTCTTTGCCTCATAAATAAGAGGAGAAGAGAAATACTTCATTATCCTCGTCTTACAAAATTCCATGGTATTAAAATTCAGACCAGCCTAGTTCTCGGCAACTTGTCCGATCTGATTGATGGTCAAAATCGGAGGGGAAGTGACCTGGGGTAGCCTGTGTAAGCCGGGTTAATTTGGGTAAACCACGAGCTGAACGGACTACCTTGTTCACTTATTTACTTGCCTAAAAAACACCATGCTCAGGGAACAAGAAAAAAATTTCTGGGAAAAAAAGAAGAAGAGGGGAAAAAATAGTAAAAGAGGAGGTATCATAATAAAACTTACTGGAACTCTTGAAAAATCATGATAAAAAGTGAGGAAGAAACTTGTTAGAGCATAAACTACTAAGTATGGAAGAAGGAGATGTGCGACACAAAAGAAAAGGGAGACCGGGAAATAGATCGAGAAAGCTGAGTGCAGAGATTCAAAATGCTCAAGGAAAAAAAGGGAGACCGGGAAACAGCGAAAGTCGAGTGCAGAGATTCAAAATGCTCAAGGAAGAAAAGGGTGTTAGGAAATATATCAATGTAAATATATTATAATTAATTAGTTTTACACATAATCAAGGATTATAGGAATTATGAGTGATTAGGAAATCAATCATCATAATAATGAGTCATTACTCTCTTGTCTTCTCTCTTGTGTATAAATACCCTATTGAGCATATGAATAAATACATCAATTGAGAGTATATTTTCTCTATCTTTCTCTCCTTGATTTCTACATGGTATCAGAGCTTGGTTAATTCTTGGCCAATTTGAGTTTTCCGATGGCCATTGTCACTGCAGCGTGAACAATATTGTCACGTGAACAGTGACAGTGGCCAATCCCTATGTGTGTGAGCGGCCAACTGTGCATGTGAGCTCGTGTCATTTCAGTTTCTGTCGATTTTCTGGTCGTCCTTTGGTGGTTTAGTCATCTTTGTTTCTAGTTCAGTGAGTGTTCTGAGTTTTTCTGGCGACTTTTCTAGACTCTAGCCAGACCACCACTGTCGGTCTTCTTATGTTATTTCATTTCTTTAATTTAAGGTGAGGTTCTCACTTTTCGGCGAGATTTCTAGGTTCCGGCAAATATTACAGATTCCGACGAGTTTTTCATATTCCGGCGAAATTTCCAGATTCCGTCATTTGACACTGTTTGGGTACTATTCAACACTATTTGGTACTATTTGTGCACTATTCATTGAGACTGTTCATCTGCACTGTTCCGCACTGTTCATATGGAACTATTCATCCGCTTGCTTGTTCGTCTTCGTTCTAGTGCTGTTTCAATATGATTTCTGATCAATCTGCTTCTGGTTTGGTGGTTATTTGCTTTCGGTTGTGGAAGTGTTATTTGGTCACTGCGGTGACTGTTGCTTCTATTTGGTCACTAATGTGACGTTTGTTGTCATTTGGTTGCTGCACTTATTTTCTGGTCGTTCTCTAACGTCGAGCCCTCATTCCCGGTGTGTGTAGGTCAGTTCTTTGCTTCGAAGGTTGCGTTGTGAGACTGAGTTCAGTTGTTTCTACTATTTCAGCACAGTCAGCGTTTCGTTTCGTGCACGTTCACTTGTCTCTAGTGGCTGGGTTATTTGTTTGTTACGTTTTCCAGCACGTTCGTGAAGTGTTCTTTTGTTTTGAATGTCATGCTTGTGGTTGGGTAATTTTGTTGGCATCTTTCGTGCTTTGCGTCTACTGGTGAGGAGTTTGGTGGTCCATGTGTGATTCGTTCGTTGCTTTGCCTCCAATGAAGTGTTTGGCAATTATTTGCTATTTGGGATCCATATGTGACTCGTTCGTTGCTTTGCCTCCAGTGAGGTGTTTGACAATTATTTGCAAGCTGCTTCCAACTTGAGGGGCAGTGTTGAGAATGTTAAGAAAATTAGTTTGTCTGGATTTATTTATATTATTTTTTCTTGTAACAAGTTGAGCATGATTAATATCTATGCTCCAACTTGAGGGGAGTGTTAGGAAATATACCAGTGTAAATATATTATAATTAATTAGTGTTACACATAATCAAGGATTATAGGAATTATGAGTGATTAGGAAATCAATCATCATAATAATGAGTCATTACTCTCTTGTGTATAAATACCCTATTGAGCATATGAATAAACACATCAATTTGAGAGTATATTTTCTCTATCTTTCTCTCCCTGATTTCTACAAAGGGTGACTCCTCCTTATGATACAACGTGGTGAGCTGTTAGGTCTTGCTTATGGATTTGGAAAAAAAAAATCTTCCCATTTTTGGAAGCTTTGTTGCGATGGGCACCTGATCGCCTTTTTTCCACGTAATACTATGCAATACCACATGCACTAAATATAAGATAAAGTTTATATTACAAATTACACTACAAACTTTATCCTATATTTAGGATCGGGAGGTAGTATGATATTTTACATTCTCCCATGATCCCATCTATCCATCATCACCCAAGGTAATTAACTAATTATTGTTGCGTCTTGTTACTTTATTAGTTATTAATTTATTATGATATATACTGTATCCTTATTATTTTGATTGTATAATGAAATACTTTTAAATATTAGTTTAGTTTAAATATTTTTATCATTAAAATGTGAATATTCGTACACATTTTAAGTACATTATAATATGTTAATTATCATCGCTCTCACTCTGATCTGACCCACAGACCCTTAAACCACTGACATACCTGGTCAAGTTTCTCTCATCATCCCTCGTAATCTCTAAATCATGTCCATTCAATCAATCTGAAAGGTTACATGATCAAGTTATACTCCTTAGATTTTTCTCTCCTCTTCCGAATCAATGGCTCATATGAGCTCATAAGAAAATGGATTATGAGAGGCTCTCTTCCTCATCCATACCCAGTTCATTGACAAGTCGTGTTTTATTACCTTGCAAAATTCTAAAAGAAGGCTTGGGTTATTATCCACCAAAAGGCGAACTTGGAAAAACTAAAAAGACAACAATCAAGAACAGAAAATTATACAGAATCTCTCAATTTTGCCCCCACGCAGTGCACAACTTATCACATTATGAGACAACCTTGCGCGTTGCCTTCTCTAAATTAATTTGTAATCTCATCCATTGCTCGGGTGTATTCTGGAACAGGTTTAAATGAAAGCAGTGTTGTTTCAAGACTGGGTAGTGTTGAAACTCACTCCTTCTGGTTGTGTTTCAGACCCTTGAGTGAATTCTGGAATAGGTTCAAATGAAGGTGGTGTCGTTTCAGAGCTCCTCGTGTTGAAACTCACTCCTTCAGAAATTTTGTTTCTGCCTCCTTCATTGTGTGGACCATTTTAGCCTTGATTCTCGCTCACATTGGATTCTTTGGCTGATTTTTCTTGTTTTTAGACTTCTTGTCGCTTGACTATTCCTTTGGTTCGTTCATTTTGAAGGGGGAAAAGTTCAGCTTTTTTTAATCCCATGTTTTGAAAAGTCTATGCGGAGCAGGTTTAGCAATTCGAGCCTTGAAAAATAGCTTTTCAATTATAATTTACAATATACGAGATAAATATGTAATAAAAGTTTTGTCTCAATTTACATAAATAAGCACTTTTGGGACCACCATAGGTGATCCCAAACAAGCTTAAATGGTGACTTGACCTCCAAATTATCCTTTCTTCTTCAGCTTCTTCTATTTTAAATAATCAGCCAAAAAAAAAAGCAACGAAACAAAATAATTATGTTAAGATAAGGGTCAGAAAACAAGATTTAATACTGGAATCACATTGTTGATGAAGTATCAAAGTTTTAGTTTAACATTATAAGATTAATCTCACTACTACAAAAAAGCTAAAAAAAAGACCTAAATAAGACCCAATTAACGTCCCTTTTCTGAGGGATGTCTCGGAAGGGGTAGTTGAAATTATATCTTTTGGCGTCCTAAAGTTTATTCGGGACGCCTCATTAAAGGCATCCTGAATATGATTTCAGAACGCCTCATAAAAGGCGTCCTGAATCCTATTCAGGACGCCTTAATAAGGCATCCTGAAATTATATTCAGGACGCCTTTAATGAGGCGTCCTGAATCCTATTCAAGAAGCCAATAAGGCGTCCTGAAACCTATCAGGACGCCTTAAGGTGTCCTGAATCCTATTCAGGACGCCTTAATAAGGCGAAACCTATTCATTTAATAAGGCGTCGCCTATTCAGGACGCCTTAAATTACGTTTTGGGCGTCCTGATCTTATTTTCAGGATGCCTTATATTAGGTTTTTTTTTAAAAAAAAAAAAAAAAATATGCCTGCATATACAATTGGCCAATTTGCTGCAAAACTGAAATATCAAACTTTACATTCAGGAGTCATAGATTTCAGCCATATACAAGCCCAGACAGTGCTCAAAATGAAAATAATCAGAATCTAATTAGGCCAATTAAACAGCCCAACATGAGCCCAATGCGAACCACCAATATCAAACTTTACATTCAGGAGTCATAGATTTCAGCCATATACAAGCCCAAACAAAGGCTCAAAATGAAAACAATCAGAATCTAATTAGGCCAATTAAACAGCCCAACATGAGCCCAATGCGAACCACCAACTAAGGAACGTCATCAATCCAAAAAAAGCAAAGAAATGTCCACTACAAGTCAACAAGATGAGCATCAAACTCGCACTATATACATTTTAAGGGCATTTCATTATGCAAACGGCCACATGAGGACAACACAACAAGCAATACCTCTGTTCGACCAAGCATGATTGGCTTCCTAGGAAGCAGCTCTGCCAATAAGATGCATCCAGCACTCTAGAGATCAATGCCGACACTATAATGTGTAGCCCCAAGAAGAAGCTCGAGAGCACGATACCAAAGTGTGACAACTATACTTGTCAAGGGCTCATTGTGCTCAGGATCATACAAAGCTGCCAGTCCAAAATTCTGCAATTTTAAGGATTCCTTCATAATTAAAAAGCAGACATGCAACATAAATGTCACCATCACAATTCCAGAAGAATCTCATGCAATATAAATGTCACCACCACAGTTCCAGAAGAATCTCAAGAAGCATTCGTCTATCAAAAGATTTACATAAAATAGATTGATCACCTGATCCAGCCAAAAAATGCGAAGTAAACTTTATATATACCTATATGTGTTGAAGAAGATGTTTAGCCAACATGTCTCAAACCGAATCGATGTCATCCTGCGAGTACGGATCCACAGTACCCAAAAACTGTTGATGACTTCCTATTTTTAATTGATTTGAGATATATTTTGATATATTTAGGAAGTCATCAATGCTAATTTGAATAGATTTTGTTGAGATTTTAAGGGATATCAATCTAGATGCATTATTAGTAGGTTTCAATTTAAAATAAAGTTTGAACTTAGGAGATAAGTAATAATAATGAGAACTTTCTAAAAAAAGAAAAGAAGAAACAAAAATTCAGATTATTATTATTATTATTCTTATTCCCTTTTCTTGTTCGAATCAATCGGGCGCACTCAAGCAATTGATCTATTCCCAATTCATGGTTTTGGAAACATTGGAGGATTGATGACATGGGGACCACAATGAAGCAAATCACATACAACGAGAGGAGCTAAAAAAGATATGCCACATATGCGTTTTGGCAATTAAAAAGATTGTTTCCATTGTGAATGGAATTGGCCCACCAATTAAAACCTATAACCTAAGTAATTGAGAGGAAGAAAGGAGGCGTGGCCCAACACACACAAATAAAAAGAAAAGCGCGAACAACAATTGAGGGAGGAGAGCCGCGACACACAAGGGACAATTTGGACTCGAACGCAAATTGAGACGCACAGAAGGAGCGACATATTCAGCGCAAGAGACGCAGAGGGACGGCACTTTGGGAAAAAGAGCGTAGACGCACGAAGAGTTGCGGTACACACGTTGCACAAGGAGAAGGCTCCACGGTTTTTGTGATCCCGTGTTTCTTCTTCTTCTCTTTATGTTGAAATCCAAATTTCTTGTTTTTGTAATTGATTTTCTTATAGCCATGTGTGGCTAATTTTCTTTTCAACCTAGAGTACTATGAACTTGTTTGAGACTTAGAAATTGTTCCCACTAATTAGTTTTGCTTAATTTTAATCCGGTTTATTTAATCTTGTTTTTATCGTTATTGCTTATTGAGTGGCCACCATTGGGCATGTTGTGGGGATTTAGGGTTGAACTTGGAAGAGGGAATCCTAAATAGACCTTGAGATTAAATAATGTGGAATTAGGTTTAAATTTAATGTGAAATTAGGTTTTAATCTAATTTGCGTCTAGGATAGGAATATACCTAGAAGCTCCGCATAATCAAATTAGAGTGAACCCGATTTAAAACGCATCTTATTTAGTTGTGTGAGGCATTGCATAATTAATTAAGGTAGGTATATAAGTGGACCGGAAGGCATTTATAGACATTAATACTCTAGATTAGCTTATTAAGTTAAGTCGAAATTAATTTCGTGGGAATAAAATCTAATAAACAAACAATGGATTAGTATCTCTAGGTTGTCCTTCTTGATATTTGAATTCTCTATATCTTTGAAAGTGCTTGTTTTTATTAAATTCATTTTTTACTACTATTGAAAACAATTCTGATTTACTCAATTTAAACGAAAAAAGGAAATTTAACACCTAATCACTACTTGACTGAGTCTCTGTGGGATGACCTTGATTTACCACTTACTATTTTCATGACCCGTACACTTGCGGTGCTTAGTTAAATTTTGGTAGCATCAAGTGTAAATTGGAAAACAAGGTATAAGATAAACCAATGAAGTGAATGAAATAATTAACAACTCAAGTACAACAACAAAAATATCATCATTTGAGGATTACAGAGCGATTACGTACATTTTGAAAACCTTGAATACGTCTGGTGGTAACGATGGATTTCATCCAATTGATAACGTGGTATCCGCACTCAGTGTTCCCTGGTTGTTGATGGCACTATAAATCAAAAGCATATTGTTAGAACGAATAAAGGCATATCGAAAGTTACTGTGTCAATGAAATAACTTGAAATGAAACTACTTACCTTCGGATAAAACCACTTCGGTCCACCCTGCTCTCGTGCTCCAGCAAGCTGTCTATACGTCTTGAGACCCCTATCATTAAAATGGAAATTAACAGACATGAAAACAATTCATTTAAAAGAAGAATCGATGATTTAGACAAAAATTTACTTACTCGGCAAACATGGTTTTGATATCTTGGATTGCCACCTACGGAATCGAACCAATAACATGAGTTCTTGGCGGGACAAACAACACACAGTGTCCAATGACCACTACAACATATACGTATTAATATTAAATTAAGATAAGAAAGCAATTTATTCACAAAAATCTTATATAGACAAAACAAAAGTACGCACCTTTCATGTATTGGCGCTAGATAACAAGACATATTGCGAGCCAAAGCCGTGCATGCAGGACATAAGAATCCATACGAACCCGCTCGCTTTGTGTTGGCGCATATGTCGCGGTAGACACTATGATCGAAATAAAATGATAAATGTTGTTGAATATATTAAACAAAAAAAGAGTACTGACATAATTAAAGGGTTAAAAATCTTACAAGATTGCAAGTTGAAGAAACTGTATATCTAAACATTGCATATTCATAAACTCTGTCAAATCTTTCTTGTCAATTGTTATTGGATATGTCTTTTCTGCACCAACAATGCCCGGAGGCATCTGCAAGCTTATAAAGTTGATGTCCTAGGACAACTCTCGCAGCTGTGCTAAGTATAGAAATAAGCTGCAGCTTGTTCATGCTATGAAAACATAAAAAACAGATTATGAGTGGGTTAGAAATGAAAATCAATCGGGAACCTACTCATCATCAATCATTAATGTATTTCCTACCATTGGAGGTGTCGTCCCAATCTGAATAAGATGATGCGGCCAAAGGATGAACCATGTGATGGCAGCGCCTAGTGTGGTAATCTCCTCATCATTAATCGGGATGGCTGTCTCTTCTTCCCCCTCTCGCACACTTTTCACAGTCACCCGACGTTGGTCTTCTTGAATTTGCTTGTTATGGTGTGTGGTTTGTTCTGAGTAAACAAGACCATCGGCAACAATACACCGGTGTGGGTCATCCAAATATAGAGTGCAAGGTAGACCTCCCTGTGGTGTGTGAGAAGGTTTGCCAATACCGCCTGATGGAGGGTGAGACGGTTCACCAAGATTTACATCTAGAGGCTGAAAACTGTCTTTGCTGCTAGGGAAGGCCGGGGATTCGTGGGCTGTACGTTCCGTATTTGCCTTCTCTTGTACCATAGCTCTCATTTCACCCCGTAGTTGTTCCATAACCTCAGCTACGACGGTTGCTCGAATTTTGGCTACAAGTTGAGGACTAGGGTTGTCTTCGTCATGTAAACGTGAACGACGTCCGAAATATTTTGCGACACTAACTCCCCTTGTCTCCCCTCGAACCGCATTAAGGTAATCCGGCTTCCCAATCGCCGTTGACAAAATGTCCTGCCGTGTACCTGGCGTGAATGAACCTTGGCTACTGTGCTACTCAAGTGCATCATGTACCATAAGATTTTTCATAAATAATAACTAAACTCTTATAGTATGAAACAACTGAGGCTATTTAATACTTCTAATTTAGCTACTTACAATCTTTGAGGCAACCTCGAACATCTTCATTTATGTATTTGTCACCCTTCATTCTCGCAGCTTTCCATTTTTTGTGACGAGGAGGACGCTCAGGGGCCTGGATAGCAATGGAAGGATTGGATTGGGAAGCTTCCTTCATTCGTTGTAACTCTTCTTCCATCATCTTCCGTTCAAACTTTTTATAGCCACCTCTAGACATGCAATGCGGATACTTATTTTTCGCTTGCCTCTCTCTATTGGCTTGACTTTTTTCCTGTGACATGAAAATAAACAAAACTGAGCCTATGATGTCAAGTAGATTCAAATAAAAGATAAGATATGACAGAAATTTTACAAGAAATTCAGGATTCTGCCGTGACGCCACAAACTCCCTCCAGTCCTCTGGAGAAATGAAATCATAGGTCATACATGGATCCTCGTTCCTCTTTGACCCTCAAATATACTTTTTAGTTAGCTTGTTCTTAAAATCTTTCCAACGGAGATGAACTTCGCCCATCCAATGCTTGTTCATCGCCTTATTGTTAGGGACATCAAATGTTTGCTGCAAGGTAAAAGAGAAGATATGAAAGAAATCAAGTAATAAGACTAAAGATACAAATGCAGATATATCGAAAGTGAGATACCAAAATTTGTGCCCAAATCAACTCCTTCATTTTATTAGGAACCATCTTCCAACTAGAGTATACAATACGAACTTTGCTTCGAGCCAGATAGCCTAAATAGCTAATGAAATTGTCTTCCTCTCTACCAATTGGATTCATATTGGCATCGAACTCCACATGTAGCCTCTTTTTTTTACTGTCACGACGAGCAATTAGCGCACCCATCTTTGTGCTACCTCTACCCTTTCTCACAACGGGTTGATCAACCCTATCACCCGATGACTCGTCCAAGCTGGACATATTCCTGTTCATCAAAGACAAATCGATGTTAGATAGGTTATTAAATAATAAACAAATTACTAAAATGAACGAACATGTTAAACCACCAGAAAAATAACATAGTACAATTTCATAACTGAAAATCTCACTTTATATGGTTTCCCATATTCCTTCACAATGATCCTTTCTTGCAGCATATTCTTCATCATCTACCAATTCTACTTCACGTGTTGTAGGTGGATTTGTTGTGAAAGGGAGTGTATCATCAAGGTTCAAGGATTCTTCACCATACTTCTGTTTTTTACTTTGAAGTACAATGGACATTTTTTTATTTGCAGGGTCTGTAATATAAAACACTTGTTTCGCCTGGCTTGCTAGAATGAATGGCTCATCTCTATGACCAAGTCTTTGAAGATCAACTGAGACAAATCCAAATTTAGGATCTATTACAACAGCAATATTGCTAACCCACTTACATTTCAATAAAGCAACTTTGAACTTGTTGTAGCTCATCCCCCATATTTCTTCAATAACTCCATAATAGGCCATTGATGCTAACACCGGGTTTTTGTCTTTCGAACTTGAAAAGTGCATGGATTCAGCTTCAACCATCACCCCATTATTTTGCACAGAACTTATGTCATCTTGGTCTTTTGTGTAGAAAGAATATCCGTTTATATCATAACCGCTCCAAGTGATGACCTGAAAAGAAGGCCCCCAAGGTAACCACTCGATTGTATCCGACACACTGGTCTCATGCAATACCGTCTCCAGGAACCACTTTATGAATGTCTTCTTTTGCTCATTAGCTATCTGCATGTCATTCTTCCTTGGATTCATATCCTTCAAACTCTTTCTGTGTTTATCAATGTATGGTTGAACTTCTTCTATATTATTCATGATGTACAAGTGTGCTTGCAACACGGCTTCACGAGGCATATTCTTCAGTTTGATGCCTCGAGTTCCCTCACTTATCCCCTCGTCATGCTGAGATTGTATCGTCGCCCCTGATAGATAATCTTTGCAGAACTCCATAGCCTCTTCAACTACATATCTCTCAACTATTGAGGCTTCCGGTCGATAAGGATTTTTAGAATACCCTTTTAAGATCTTCATGTATCGCTCGAAAGGGTACATCCACCTTAGGTAATCTAGACCACAGAGCCTTACCTCCCTTACCAAGTGCACTATCAAGTGCACCATGATATCAAAAAAAGCAGGAGGAAAATGCATCTCTAGTTGGGACAAAATAATATAACCCTCATTTTCCAATTCATCCAATTGTTCAATGTCAATGACTTTGTTACAGATAGCATTAAAGAAAATACTCAATCTTGTTATAGTGGATCTTTCATAATGCCTCTAATAGCTATTGGTAATAGTTGTTGCATCAACACATGATAATCATGGGACTTCATTCCCACTAACTTCAAATCGTCCATTGAAACACACCTTCTCAAATTAGAAGAATATCCTTGTGGCACCTTAATGTCATATAGACACCCACACAAACTTTTCTTCTCCACTTTTGATAGTGTATGAGTTGCTGGCTCCATGTATGCCCTCTTACCATCTTCCATTACTCGTGGATGTAACCGTTCTCTTATTCACATATCAACCAGGTCTAGTCTCACACTAATTACATCCTTAGTCTTCCCTGGTATGTGCAAAAGAGTACTGACAAGGCTATCACAAACGTTTTTCTCCACATGCATCACATCAAGACTGTGTCTCACATCAAGACTACGCCAATATGGAAGATCAAAGAAAATTGATCTCTTCTTCCATATATTCTTCTCACTCGCGATCCTTTGCTACTTACCCAATATGACATTGATATGTTTCACCTGACAATAAACTTCTTCTCCGGTTAATGCCTTTGGAGCCGTTCTCTGCTCCGGTAAGCCATTAAAACGCTTTCTTAACTCACGATATGGGTGTAACCGATGAAGAAACCTCCTGTGACCGAGGTAGACCATTTGTTTCCGTGCTTTGGTTGATGGAAGTTTGTGTCTGCTTCGCATATTGGACATGCTTTATGCCCCTTCACACTGTACCCTGACAAATTTCTATATGCAGGAAAGTCGTTTATCGTGGTAAAAATCATTGCACGCAACTTGAAGGATTCCTTCTTATATGCATCAAACACATCTACGCCTTCCTCCCACAACTTCTTCAAATCCTCAACCAAAGGCGTCAAGTACACATCGATATTGTTCCCGGGTTGTTTTGGTCCAGAAATCATCATAGAAAGCATCACATACTTGGGTTTCATACATAGCCAGGGAGGTAAGTTATATATTACACGGAGAACCGGCCATGCACTATGGGTGTCGCTAAGAGTTCGATACGGATTGAAGCCATCTGTACAAAGCCCCAGTCGAAGGTTTCTTGGCTCACTGCCAAATTGAGGGAACATTTTGTTTATTTTCTTCCATTGCGGAGAGTCAGCCGGGTGCCGAAGATATTTTCCATCGGATATTCTCTCATCAGAATGTCATCTTAACTTCTTCGCCGTTGCTTCACTAGTAAACAGATGCTTAAACCGCGGAATTATTGGAAGATACCACAATGCCTTCAAAGGTTGCCTTCTTGTTGTCTGCTCTCCAGAAACACTACATTTCTTCACTTTGTATCGTGAAGTTTTACACTTCGAACAATTACTGAGGCCTTCATACTCGTTTATGTACAATATGCAGTCATTAGGGCAACTATGTATCTTTTTATACTCCATACCCATCGTAGACAAGATTTTCTTGGCCTCATACATACCATTTGGAAGTACATTATCATCTGGCAACATATCACACAACAATTCAAGCGGCGACGTGAAACCGCTTCGGTCCACCCACAAGTTGCCTTTAAGTTGACCAAATGTAAGGTCCCGATCAACCGTGTATACTTAGTACACCCAGGTAACAAAGGTGTCTCTGCATCACTCCGCACGCTATCATATTCACTCGATTGTGCAAAAGATTCTGCCTCAACATCATGAATCATTTTCTTCATTCCATCATCATCTACCTCAACTTCATTTTCGTGGGACGCACCAGTACTTACTTCCTCACCATGCCATATCCACGTTGTGTATCGAATGTGTATTCCATCACAAAGTAGGTGATCCCTTATATCAGCAATATCCCTCCGACTCACATTTAAACAAGTAACACATAGACAATAATACATCCCATTTTTTGTAGCCACATTCCTTCTAGCAAATTCAATAAACTCTTCCACCTCATTCTCATATTCTTCACTAGTTCTCAACGCATTCATCCAACTATGACTCATTTTATTACCACCTAAAACATTTCCAACAACAGTCAAGTTCATAACAATTTCAACTACCCCCCTGAGGGGAGCACATAAGGTGCTTCTCCCTTATGTGCTCCTTACATGCACATCCCTCTAATTAGAGGGATGAGGCATTTTTTTTTAATTTTTTAAATTTTTTTTATATATAATATTTATTTATATTTAAATTATATGCGGCTTTCTGGAATTTTTTTGCACTCAGTATCTCAAATTAATTATTTTACGGATATTGGTGTTACGGGATAATATTTCGTATTTAGAAATTAATTAATATGAGATACGGGTGCAAAAAATATTCCGAAAAGCATCATATAATTTAAATCTAAATAAATAGTATATATAAAAAATTTAAAAAAAAATAAGAAAAAATGTGCCCATCCCTCTTATAGAGGGACAAGCACATAAGGTGCACATAAGAGATGTGCACCTAATGTGAACCCCCCCCTGAGACGTCCCTCAGAAAAGGGACGTTAATTGGGTCTTATTTAGGTCGTTTTTTAGTTTTTTTGTAGTAGTGAGCATTGGATGCTCTAAAGGTTCTACCTTTGTTTTCATTTTAATTCCTTAACATTTATCTTTGATTTTAATGCCGTATGTGTTTGACCAATATAGTACTAATAACTAAGTATGTTGATTATTTTTCTTCACTACATCCTTTTTCTTTTTTTTTTTTTTTTTTGGGGGGGGGGGGTTATAATTCATTGTATTAACATTAGTAATTTTTCCGTTTTAGAATTGAAATAGGTTAGAACATTTATAGGTCTTGTAAATCGACATGTGTTATACAAGTTAATTGTGTTAGTATTGGTGTTGATTGTCTACCAATATAGTTTCTACACTGAGAAATCTATATTACTATATATATAAAAAATATATATATATATATATATATAACATAGTTTTAAAAATACCTCACGTAGATTTGTGAGTCAAAAATGCTACATTCGGCATTACTTTTTCTTTTCTTTTCTTTTTAATTACAAGTGGTAGCGATTTTTGACCAGACATTGCAAAAAAATTCACTGCGCGCGGTAGCCTTTCTTCAAGGAAACTCTACCGTTCGGAATGTGCAGAATCAAGGTTAGGACAAAAACCATGGTTTGGGGGTTGAAAAACATGGTTCTCCCATAGGCATTTTTTTTTTTTTTTTTTTTTGTTTAAACCTTTTCAGAAGCTGTTCCTTAAAATTTATTCTTTGAAATCACTTTGTTCACTTTTTCTCTAAAAATTATTCTCTATAAGCTAATCCAAACACACACATAACTTCTTTTGGCATTTGTAAAATGCTACTAAATAAAAAGTAATAATGAAATATATAACATTTCCAAAATGTTACTATTGGCAAAATATAAATCCTTCTGTTCTTTTTTTGTTTTGTAGTGGTGTTAGCATTTATCAATCCTTAGATGTATTTCTCAAACAGTGCATTTTAGGATGACAAAGGAGGGCAATTCTACTAGTCCCTTTAATCTTAAATGTATGAGATAGCTGTTAATTTTAAAATATTAAAAATTATTTTTTTATTGTAACATATAATTATTTGTTTTATCTAAAACAACCCTTTTAATTATCACCCTCATTGATAAAAATTCTCTTTAATATATGCAATTAATATGAATAGTTTGAGGGAAAAATATGCTAATACTAATTTTTAGTCCTTACAATTTGATTAAATTTTATTTTTAGTGCCTATAGTTCCAAATTGTAATTTTTTTGTCCATATAATTTCTCTTGTCTAAAATGTTAGTCCCTATAGTTTTATAATAATTTGGTATGAGTTTAATGGCGTTGGTACAGAGATTAAAACCAAACCCGTTAAATCAACTGCTTGCCTAAGATAAAGGGGGGAATCACAATTGAGCAAATGAGTTGACATTAATTAGCATTCAGACCAATAACTGAACTTTTGCACTCAACTAATTTTGAGTCCATATTTAATCTTTTTACTTGCTTGGCAAAGCTCCAGGCTTTCTTATTGTTATCAAAAAGCTAACGCGGATATAGTTCAGTAATTGAGGCCTCATTTACTGATTCTTGGATAGAGTTACTTGCCCGTTCGCTTGATCTTGTTGTTGCCTCTGAGCTCTCATCTCTCATCTGTATCTCAGATGAACCATTGGTATACATGAAAAGCGGAGGCTTCGAAGGTAAAGGGAGAGAGGAAGAGTAGCTATTGAGCATAAGTACAACTTGAGTCATGGTTGGCCTGTGAGCCACATTTTCTTGAACACATAATAACCCAATGTGGATGCATCTTATTATTTCATTTCTTGAACCATTGTTTAAAATTGGATCTACTAAATTGAAGGTCGTCCCTTCCCTCCAATTTTTCCATGCCTGCAGCAAGTTCTCCATCAATGATAAACAAAATCAATCCCAAGCTACTTCTGCATGTTATCAAGTCATGATATATAGTGTAATATTATAATGGGTTAAGATTCAAGTTTGCCTGGAATGTTTTTCGCGTAAGAGCTGTGGTTATCAAGATGTTTTTTTTGGATAAATTTCACCCCTTGAGTGTTAAAGATGGAGCAAATTCACCACAACCATTAAAGAAACTAATAAATAAAAATAAGGGAGGCCTAGTACACAAGACTCCCACCAAATGGGGTCTGAAGAAGATGTATAGATGTACGCAGTTTTACCTCTACAAGTGGGGAGGCTGTTTCTAAAATTTAAACTCGTACTCTCCAGAATTTTTTTTTTTTTTTTAAAAAAAATGTTACTATTAAAAAATTAATGTTGATCGTTAACATTTTTAATGACAAGGAGTGACATTAGTATTTTTTTTAACACTTCCTAGGTGAAATTAATCCAAGAAAAACTTCAACATATTCACAGCTCGTACATGAAAATTCCAAGGACTAAATTGGATGTTAACCCTATTATAATTATATAATTTTTTCGAAAGATGAAAAAAGATGTATGCATATGTCTGAAAAGAGTCAATGGCTTACAAAGCTTAATAGATCATGGGCGTTTGCACCGTTGTTCTTTTTGCCACTTAAGATCTCTAGAACCAATATGCCAAAACTAAAAACGTCTGATTTAACAGAGAGTTGTCCATGCATTGCATATTCGGGTGCCATATATCCACTAAATGTCAACAAAATAAGCATAATTAGATGTGTTAACTATAATTGAGTATTGCGATTATCATTTGATAATAAGTCTAGCAATACTTACTAAGTTCCAACAATTCTGCTTGTATTGCTTTGGGTTTGGTCTACAACAAATAGTCTTGCCAAGCCAAAGTATGATATTTTGGGATTTAACTCTTCATCTAAAAGAATGTTACTTGCTTTGAGATCCCGATGAATGATACGCAATCTTGAATCTTCATGAAGGTAAAGAAGGCCACGAGCAATGCCTTCTATGATTTTGTAGCGCATTACCCAGTTCAAATGAACACGTTGACTTAAATCTGCAGTATTTTTGTATCTATTTAAGCAATGACATGATCCATTGGGAATGTGTCTAGAATATGCATTATGATTTTCATCTAATATAAATGAAAGAATAGAGGAGTCATCCAAATGAAGAAAAACTCCAAAGAACTTACCAAACAATGAGTTATCAAGACTTCCGTTTGGAAGAAACTCGTAGACCAACAATCTTTCATGTTTTTCCAAGGAGAAGCCAAGTAATCTCACTAAATTGCGATGTTGGAGCATCGCCACCAAGAGCACTTCATTTTTAAATTCTGAATCTCCTTGCGCAGAATCCATGGACAACCTTTTGACAGCAATGAACAGACCATTTGGAAGCCTACCCTGCATTTATTAGAATTGGAGCATGTAATTATTTAATCAATGAGTCCTTATTATTTGAGTCCATTTGCAGCAGGAAAAAAAATCCTAAATATTAGTTCACTCATAGGTTATTAATGACTGTTTTTGTGTTTTATCTTTATTTAATTCCTGTTTTAAAAAGAGAAAGATGAAAGAATGATCTGTAATTGTAGACAGAGAAATTTGTTTAATAAGGCTAAACTTAATTTTTTTTATCAATTTAAACCTTATTTAATAATTTAATTCCTTAGTATAAGAGAATTACTTGAAATAGACTTAAAATAAAGGCTATAGTGGTATATACAAACATTTAAAAGTGTTGTCAACATGACAATAATGTTATTTACCTTGTATACTAATCCAAACCCTCCTTGGCCAAGCTTATTTGCAACAGAGAAGTTATCTGTGGCGAGTCTTATGGTGTTAAAATTAAATTGCAGTGACTCGATTGGTGCAATTTCATCATCATCCTTTGCTTTATCAACTGAGAAAAAAGTCAAAACAAAATATTATTTCTAATGAGATGAAGCACATTTGCAAATTGTCTAGGCTTTGTTTGTTTTGTTGGGAAATTGTTTGAATTTTTTTTTTTCAAAAACTCGATTGTTTATTTTGCCAAACAGATTCACTAACATATAACCCTCACTTTCTTTTTATAAGAGCCAATTAACCGAACGAGAACAATAAAAAAGTTTGTTAAAATTAATTAGAGACAACAAATATATATTAAAAAAATATAATTTTTCTCAAAATATCCTTCTTTATGAGCAGAGAGAACAAGAGAAGGGAGTAGAAAAAAGAAAGAGAATGTGTGGTGGGAAGAAAGTGTGAATGAATACAATAAATGAATTGTTATTAATATGAGTAATTAAGCATCTCTTATAACTATGAACATAATATATATATATAAAGAAAAAGTGTTTCTTGTACTCCATGTTATTTTTTTTATAAGATCCTAAAATTTAAATTGCCTTAATCTTTTTTATAAGAACTCACTTGGGGTTATTTGTGCATTGAAATTTTTTTTTTCATTTTTCCCCTAATTAACTTTATTTTCTCTTCTCGTCTTCTTTCCCTACTACATTCTTTTTCATAATTTCTGTCATTTTTATTATATTTCTCTTGCTTATTCACCCTTTAAAAATGAAGATATACTTAAAAAAGTTCATTTTTTTATATTTATTATTTTTGATTAATTTTAACTAATTTCTTAAATTACCTAATTGAATTATCATGCTCTTATGAAAAAAAGACAGCAGGCAGTATAAAGCTAACGAAGGGAATAATTAAACCAAGCTTCTTGTGAAAATTCAGTCATTGAATTATTTTTTTTTGACTCCACAGCTATGAGTTGAGTCATTCATCACGGATCATTATCACTTTCGATCCCCAATGCGTCATCTTTAATTGGGGTTCAAATAAAAATTCAAAACAATATATGTAATTTAAAACTATTTTAGAGATTTTTCTACCAAAAATTTAAAATTACAAGTTGTCTAAAACGTTTTAAAACTAAAAATTTAAACCAAATACCATATTTTTTAAATATCTAATTTGATCAAAGTATCGGTCCAATATCTTGCAATAACTTATGTTTTGTACGACTATAAATTTACTTGTATATAAATATTGATTGATTGTCAATATGTACTAGAACTTTTTCATTTATTATCATGATAATAAAATCGACAATGTTCAAATAAAATGGTTTAGTATATTTGAAAACATTATTTTGACTTACTTTCAACGATTCTCTTCCATTTCCGTACCACAAAATAGATGCAGACCAAAATAAGAATTGCGATAAAAGCTCCAATGGACGCAGCAATGATAATGACTGTTCTTGGTGTGTTGTGATTCCCTACAAAAAGATCATAAGCTTATTAACATTTCTTTGGCGAAAAAAGAAATTGCTTTTATTAATTTAGAAACGGGAATAATTTGGATTAGTATTTGAAGAATAACTTTTACAATTTACAAGGTAAATATGTTAGAGAAATTTTGTCCCGACTTGTAGAAAAAGCTTCTAAAATCACGGTTTTATGGTTTATCAAACATGCACTAAGTAGCTTCCGAGGGAAGATATAACTTTGGTGAATCAGTAGTTCCTACGATCCCATGAAAAGAATATAGAAATTATTAGCGGCTTTATAACCTACTACTTCCTCCATTTATACGACAGAATTAACCTAATTGCATTGTTTGAAAGTTAGATGAAATTAGTTAGTTGCAATAAACATGTAAAAAATGATTTATTTATTTTAAAAAAAAAAACCTTATTCATGTGGAAAAGATAATTATACTCCTGGTCCTTAATATAAAATATATTTGGAGAGTTGATAATAATTATAAATATAAGACACAGTTCTCATATTTATCCATATTTTTCTATCTTACCCATATTGGTACTCTCTCAACAATAACGAGAGGGAATGAGTGAATATGACTAGGTTGTTATAGAAAATACATAACCTATTAACAAACTTAACTAACTCCCTTAATTTATTTAAATTAGATAAATATATCTTATATGAAAGATATATTATATTGAATACTTTAGTCAAACATGAGAATTAAATACGAGAGTGATATGAGTACTTTTTGTAATTAAGTGCTGGTAAAATAGAGAATTAAAAAAAAAAAAAAAAAAAACTTGAGAGGGCCTCTAAATCTATCTTAATCAATGAACACATAGATTTGCATCGTGGATAGGATATTTGTAAAATGCGTATTAAAGTATTTTCTATATAAAAGATCATTATTAGCTTATGAGGAAAATGTGTTGGATGAAGGTTGATAAATATATATTTTATAATTAAATAAGTATAGATTCGAGATATATTGGATTGAATTTATTAATATTATACTTATTTAACTATCTTTTATATATTTGTCTATCCTTTAATTAAATATAGAATAAAAGGATATTTTGACATAAAATCTATTCATATTCTATTTTATTGTGCATGAGATATTAAATAATTAAAGAGATAAAAAGATATATATATATATATATATATATAAATATATATATAACAAAGACGTGGACCCTACTTGAATTGAATAAAGCATTGAAGAAAAAGAATATACGATATATCCTGAGCTTTTTTCCCTATTTGCCACTTTTTAAATAATTAATTACCATTTTGCCATTGTTTTCAAACTATTTCTCAATGTGCCACTATTTAGTCGACTAAACCAAGGTTTAGTCGACTAAAACGCAGGTTTAATTTTTTTAAAAAAATGTCCCCGTGATTTAGTCGACTAGGTCACAGTGCTTAGTCGACTAAATCGCGACAGAAGGGTTTTTTAAAAACCTCAATCGCGGCATTTGCAACCCTAATCGACTAAGAAAGCTCCCCAAACCTCTCCCCTCTGTATTTTTCACCAAATCGTTGCTGAATCCATTAGTGGGTAGCGAAGGAAACTTCATTCTAGCGTCATTTGCGTCGATTTCGGTATATTCTCATCTCCATTTCGAATTTCCGCCGTTGTTCTTTCGTTCCTCTCCCCTCTGTATTTTTCACCAAATCAATGCTGAATCCATTGGTGGGTAGCGAAGGAAACTTCATTCTAGCGTCATTTGCGTCGATTTCGGTATATTCTCATCTCCCTTTCGAATTTCCGCCGTTGTTCTTTCGTTCCTCTCCCCTCTGTATTTTTCACCAAATCAATGCTGAATCCATTGGTGGGTAGCGAAGGAAACTTCATTCTAGCGTCATTTACGTCGATTTCGGTATATTCTCATCTCCCTTTCGAATTTCCGCCGTTGTTCTTTCGTTTATGCGGGGGCTTTTACCTTTTCTTCGTCCGACAGAATAATCCCCGACATTGACTAAGAATCCTAACAGAAAAATCCCCAATATAAAATCTTAATTAAAAAAAAAAATTTTATGGTTTCTTAAACCCGAATATGAAGAAATATTTTTCAAAATTTATAATTTATATTGATTACATTCAAAATATCAAATTGATTAGTTAAGATACTGATTTAAAATATATATGAAAATATTTTGCACCGCTAAACTTTGTAATTAATTTACCAAGATCCTAAAATAACAATTTTTATTGAAGATAATTAATTTTTTTTTTTAAAAAAAAAAAACTAATTTTAACTAATTTCATTTTCCATTTTCACCGAACATGGGTTGGTATAGGACATATTTATAATCCCCGACATGTTCACTTCAATATCCATTGACATGTCTACTATTAAATGGAAATCTCACACACAACATAACACATTCACTATTTGTAACTTGGAGTCACTTTGGCACCATGCAACATGTTCACTTCAATCTCCATGTACTATCTCAAGATTTTTCTAATGATGTCTTCATTTTCAAACTCATCAACAACAACTTCTTGAGGTACTCAACCTACCTCCGCCAAGCATTCATAGAACGGGAGGGAGTAATAACCATGGTTAATAATTTAGGGGGCCACTTGTAAGAAATTTAACCTATTACTTGTAATATTTGAACAAAATTATATTATTTATTTTCTTCGGTTTTTTCATATTATTTACTATTAAATTTCTTCATATAAGATAGGTTAATAATTTAGGGGGCCACTTGTAAATATGAAAAAACTCTGAAAATATTATTAACCTATCTTATATGAAGAAGTTTAATAGTAAATAATATGAAAAAACCGGAGAAAGTAAATAATATAATTTTGTTCAAATATTACAAGTGACAAAAGTTAAATTTCTTACAAGTGGCCCCCTAAATTATTAACCATGGTTATTACTCCCTCCCGTTCTATAAATGCTTGACGGAGGTAGGTTGAGTACCTCAAGAAGTTGTTGTTGATGAGTTTGAAAATGAAGACATCATTAGAAAAATCTTGAGTATGGTGTATGGAGATTGAAGTGAACATGTTGCATGGTGCCAAAGTGACTCCAACTTACAAATAGTGAATGTGTTATGTTGTGTGTGAGATTTCCATTTAGTAGTAGACATGTCAATGGAGATTGAAGTGAACATGTTGGGGATTATAAATATGTCCTATACCAACCCATGTTCGGTGAAAATGGAAAATGAAATTAGTTAAAATTAGTTTTTTTAAAAAATTAATTATCTTCAATAAAAATTGTTATTTTAGGATCTTGGTAAATTAATTAAAAACTTTAGCGGTGCAAAATATTTTCATATCTATTTTAAATCAGTATCTTAACTAATCAATTTGATATTTTGAATGTAATCAATATAAATTATAAATTTTGAAAAATATTTCTTCATATTCAGGTTTAAGAAACCATAAAATTATTTTTTATTTATTAAGATTTTATATTGGGGATTTTTCTGTTAGGATTCTTAGTCAATGTCGGGGATTATTCTGTCCGACGAAGATAAGGTAAAAGCCCCGCATAAACGAAAGAACAACGGCGGAAATTCAAAACGGAGATGAGAACATACCGAAATTGACTCAAATGACGCTAGAATGAAGTTTCATTTGCTACCCACCAATGGATTCAGCAACGATTTGGTGAAAAATACAGAGGGGGAAAGGTTTGGGGAGCTTTCTTAGTCGATTAGGGTTACAAATGCCACGATTGAGGTTTTTTAAAAACCCTTCTATCGCGATTTAGTTGACTAAGCACCGTGACTTAGTCGACTAAATCACGGGGACATTTTTTTAAAAAAAAAATTAAACCCGTGTTTTAGTCAACTAAACCTTGGTTTAGTCGACTAAATAGTGGTACATTGGGAAATAGTTTGAAAACAGTGGTAAAATGGTAATTAATTATTTAAAAAATGGCAAATAGGGAAAAAAGCCATATATCCTGTGCGGCAGAATCTGAATAGAAAGAATTATATGATATATCATAGTATATTGTGTTGCAAGAATCAGATACCACACGCACTTGACCTATATTTATTTAAAAGGAAGCAGCAACATATGAGAGGACGCCACAAGAGATCAAGGGAGACGCATTGACGCGAAGACGATCCACAGACGAAAAGCAAAAAAAAGACGCATGAGAAGCAACCAAGCGAGACGCAAGGAAAGAAAGAAAGACGAGGGAGAGGATGAACAGCGTGCAATAGCCAGAAGCAATAAAGAGACGAAGCTCTACAATAGTGGTGTCATCTCTACAAAAAAAAAAGACGCACGAGAAGCAACCCAGCGAGACGCAAGGAAAGAAACAAAGACGAGGGAGAGGATCAGCAGCTTGCAACAGCCAGAAGCAATAAAGAGACGAAGCTCTACAGTAGTGGTGTCATCTTTGCCTTGTTCTTTCTCTCATTTCTTGAGTTTCATCTTTTTGTTATGGATTTTGTTATAGCAATGTGTGACTAAATTTTCTTTTCAACCTAGAGAATTTTTGATTAATTTTAGTTCAGTTTATTTATTCTTATTTTTATTGTTATTGCTTAGTAATTGGCCACTATTAAGCATGTTTTGGGATTTAAGGTTGAACTTGCCAGAGGGAATCTTAAATTGACCTTGGGATTAAATAATGTGGAATTAGGTTTTGATCTAATTTGTGTCTAGAATAGACATATACCTAGAAGCTCTGCATAATCAAATTAGGGTGAGCCCAATCGAAAAAGCATCTTATTTAGTTGTGTGAGGCATTACATAATTAACTAAGGTAGGTATATAAATGGACCGGAAGGCATTTATAGACATTAATACTCTAGCTCGGTTAGTTAAGTCAAAATTAATTTAATGGGATTTATTCTAAGAAACCAACAAGGGATTAGTGACAATTCGCTCTTTTGCTACTATTAGTTTCTTATTAATTTTCTTTATTATTGAAAACAATTCTAACTCGCTCAATTTAAACCGAATAAGGGAATTTAATATCTAACCGCTAGTTAGATTAAGTCCTTGTGGGAACGATACTTTTCTTATCTCTTATCACTTTATTACTTGATACGACCCGTATATTTGCGGAGTTGTAGGCTATAAAGTGTTGACCTATCAAGTTTTTATAAATATGACTAGGTTGTTATAAAAAATACATAACCTATTAATAAACTTAACTAACTCTCTTAATCTATTTAAATTAGATAAATATATTTTATATGAAGAATATATTATATTGAATACTTTAGTCAAACATGAGAATTAAATACGAAAGTGATATGAGTATTTTTCGTAATTAAGTGAGGGTAAAATAGAGAATTTAAAAAAAAAATTGAGAGGGCCTCTAAATCTATCTTAATAACACATAGATTTGCATCGTGGATAGGATATTTGTAAAATGCGTATTAAAGTATTTTCTATATAAAAGATCATTATTACCTTGTGAGGAAAATGTGTTGGATGATGGTGAAGCAGCAGGAGGAGATGATAATGAATCGACAACTGCAGCATCATAGAAGAGATACCTCTCATATCTGATATTGCAACCCAGTTTGATAATCCTCCCGCCAATCCTGTTGGTACAGAGTAAGGGAATGCTCGATATCGCCTTCTCCAAGCAATCGTCACAATCTTGCTGAGACAAATCAGGTATGCACTGAACAAGACCATATATAGTTTGAAACAAAGCAGTCGTTGTGCTGGCGGCGAACTTCCTGCGGCTATCCCCGGTGGCAGCTTTGCTTCTAAGCCTTCGCATTAGACCATCAAGCGCTTCACCGTACTTATTGTCTGTTACATTATTTGAGTTACACCTGCGAATTGGAGAATCTGGCTCTTGATTTATCCCAAACATGGAGCGATTGGCGTATCGTAAAATGCATCTGTCGTCATATCCAGACGCTTCCTTCTGATTCGGACAATGATTTCGTAGAAGGATTGAGACATTGTTGAGGCAAGTACGACAAGCATCTGGCTTAACATCTGCCCTGCACAGTCCAAGAGCGTTAACTCTATTAGGGTTTTGGCCTTCAGAGGAATTGTAATAGCCATAGTCAATTTTTGGGTCGGAGGTGAGATTAGAAAGAAGGGCTTTAAGGTTTGTGCCATACGCACTTGTGTTTGTGTAGTTACCAACACTATTGTTACACAATTGAAATATAAAGCCATGATATGCAGTAGTGAGAATGATAAAGTGAGAGAGGAAAGAAAGCAGAGCAATTGAAATACTGATTGTCATCAAGGAATGAGAGAAGAAGAGGAGGCCTTAAGATGCGATTTTAATTTGGGCTGCTATTTCTAGTTTTGTTGATACAAATCAAGGCATCTTTTCATCTTCGGCTTCTTTCTTATATTACTGAAGTCAACAAGTCAATCAAAAGTCAGAAACGCGTATTTGAATACGGCTTCTTTTTTATATTCCATCTTTCATATTACGCAAGACTAACTAAGTAAGTTTTTATTTAATCCTTTTTATAAGAAATTTGTTTATTCCTGTAGCGTTAATTATTTTTTTCACGTATATTCATAATTAATAAGGGTAATGGGTGATAGTAATAATTAATATGATAGTAGAGTTTAGTCGATTAGTAAAAATAATATTAAAAATTATTTAGATTATATGATAACTTTATTGACTTAACTATTTTTATGGATTTGTGAAAAAAATTTATTGATACTTTATAATAAAAATCATAAACAATATTCACAAAATTTAAGAAAGAAGCATACGCGTTTGGGACTTTTGATTTTGATTGACTTGTTGACTTCAGTAATAGTAAGAAAAAAGCCGTATTCAAATTTCTCGTTGGCGAGTGGCCGACCACAGATTTGAGAAAACGACGCATGTGGGGATTTGAGTTACGTGGCCGACAAGCCTTTTGTAGGAAAATTCAACAAAATTTCTTATATATTATATTTAATTTTTTGTGAGTCTTTGACAGTATTAGAAAAGTTTAATTCACCAATTATTTTATAGATTAATACTAACCAATTATAAAGATAAAATTATACTCCTTCTGGTACTATTTATAAGAGCTTAATCACCTAATTCTATAGTTTTAAAAATGATTAAAATTAGTTAAAAATAAAAAGTATGTTTTGAATAAAATTTGTTTTTCAAGTATGTCCTTATTTATAAAAGACAATATGAGTTTCACTAACTTTTTAATTAATACAATACATATAATTAATGAGGGGTAAAAATTGAAAAACAAAACTCATTAAATATTCAAATAACTGTTATCGGGCTTTTATAAAAGATATCAAGACAACTCAAATTTTGGAATCTTATAAAAAGAATTGGAGGGAGTAATTACTAAAGCTAAGAATCAGGGCCGGCCTTTGAAAGGCCAAGGCCTAAAAGGGCCAACCCTTTTAGGTCTAGGGTAAGAAAAACATATATTTTTGAAGGTCCTAGAGCTGGCTCTATGGAGTCAAAAACTATTGTTCTAAATTGTAACTATTTTTTCTTTACTTTTTTAAGAAATATAATTAGTAAATTACAACAATTAAAGTTTGAATTTATCAAATAAATGTTATCAACATCAAGATCTAAACAATAAACATCATGCAATAAAAAAAATACAATCATATAAAAGTGTTAGAATTAAACCAATATTCGGCTAAAATATGGGGAACCAAATTGCACCGAGTTAAATTTACATAATTAAATTATAATTGAGTTACAAATATAAAGGCTAAATGATCACTAAGGAAAATAAAAAGAAAAAAGAAAAAAAGAAAAGAAAAGCAAAGTCTGTTATCATCAATCAAGCATTAACTTCGTGATTCATACATGGATTAAATTGGTAAGAAGGTAATAGTAGTAGTAGTAGTAATAATCTTCTAGAAGGATGATTTATTTTATTACTTTTTTTTATATAAGTAACAATATTCCTTAAATAAATAAAATGGTAGTAAATCATAAATTCGTAATCTTAAAAGTGCATAATTACACAAAGTTAATTACATTTATTTTATTACTTGCAATATATTAAAAATTATAGGCGGCACAATAGTTATAAGATAAAAAGGATAGGATGGGAGAATGAAAAGTTGCTTTTTTTTTTTTTTGATAATACGAAAGGTTGCTTTTGTCAGCTGGGCAAGTTGAAAAAATAATAATAAGAACGAGTCGGCCTTTGGCTTTGCAAGGTTGGCCTTTTTAGGCCGACTTCATTTGGCGCCCATTTTTTATAAACCCGACCCTCAAAAAGTTAAGATTTAAACAGGTTTAGCATGATTTCTCGGTTATAATAGTTACTAACAGACTTTATAATAATTATTGAAAGTTAAAAAAGAAGTACAATTTGTTAATTAATAATTACTAACAGACTTTATAATAATTATTGAAAGTTGAAAAAAAAAGTACCATTTATTAATTTTTGGGAAAATTCATCTTAGGGACCATATTAACAAAAAAAAAAAAAATTTAAAAAAAAGTCACATGTAAAAATAGGTAGAGACAGATTTCACAGTTTGATTGCATTAGGTCGTTGCTCTGTTTCGCTCTCCTCAAAAGTCAGCTTGCGTTGGCGATTGGAGATGTCAAAGCTGGTCGAGTCTTCATTCGGGCGTTTAATTTGGATCCGGGTTAGAGACAGGGCCATAGAAGATATTGGAGAAAGCCCTTCAAATGGAATAATGCTTTGATTGATGGGCTCATTATCCATAGGATATTCAACTCTGTAAGGTGTTGGCGACGAGGGGTGAATTGGGCTCCCCCTGTCCATCTCTATAGTATTATCTGATTGGGCCTGCTCCATCACAGGTACAAATGGGCTTTCCCCTTCCAAACCGTTGACTAACGCCTTCACTTTCAAAAGGCAAAAAGCATTACCAATGTGAGTTGGCATAGATGGTAAGGGATCCAGGATTAGGCCCTTGGGTCGTGGGTTCGATCTCCTCTGCCGTCGTTGGGACTCCTTTGGTAGGCGATCTCGTAAGTCCCCGCAAGTGCTCATAGAGCCCGGCCGTGCTTGCCGCCTTGTGGGGGACTGATGTCGAACCCCTCCTAAACTTTTTCTTATCAAAAAAAAAAAAGGCAAAAAGCATTCCCTTCGCTGACTACATCGTCATCATTCTGTGCCTCCTGGACGTCTTGAGCAGTCCGCTTGTCAGATTGCGTCTGCCTGTGCCCTCCACATCCCCCATTCTGACTTCCAATCACCAAATTAGGACTCCCGTAACTCTGACACCCCTTTTCTTGCGTCAACAAATTGCTAAACTCAGCCTTCTTCTCCTCCGGCGATGTCCTCCGTCCAACCAAGCCCACGGAGGATTCCGACTATAGAATCGGGATTCCATCCAGTCTTCCCTGCACACCTCCACTACCTCTTTACACGAACGCACCGAAGGGGTGCTCATCCAGTTGCCAAATCCATACTGCTTTACCATCTCCTTCTACCTCATCGTCTACACCGCATCCTCTACCTTCATAATCTATTCTCCCACACCCGTAATGAGAAAATTTGCGCTCTCATATTTCACCGAGACCCGGGCGGTGCTCCTTTCCTTCCCGTGGCACCCAGAAGCCATCTACCAATGGATTTACAAGGTTTATCAAGGATCTCACTCTTATATATCCTCACCCCATTTTACCATCAACCATTGGCCGTTCATACATGACCGTTTCACCCACCGAGTCCCCCAAGATCTTCGCATTATTGTTGTCGAAAGCCGCACGGAGTTCATGGAATTGGACCCAAAAAGGTTCATAATCAAAGTTAGTGTCCTTCAACACCATATCATCTTCCCGCACACAGTAGAGTTAAAAGGAAACCCTGAATCCACCAAGGTCGGTCTTTCAGAATTCGAACATAATCCTCGAGCTTGCTAAAACGAAACAGAAATATGAGTTGATTGCGGTCCATGTCATGAATCTCCACCCTATCACCAAGTTGCCAACCCTTTCTAATCATGGATACCACTGTCGGGATATTCAGATTTTTGATGGTTAGTATTCGACCTACTAACGTGCCCCCTCTATCCTCCAACTTCTTTTCAAGATTCAGAACAACCTGTTTTCTTTTCTTAGGAACAGAACTCTGTCCATGGTCCATCCCTTTCGCTTTAGAAACCAACCACACCACAAGGCACCACAGAACCACCTTACCTCCCCGCCGCAAGACAGACCCAAAAAGAACAAGAAGAGTACATCAGAAAGAGGGAAAGAACAAATTAGAGAAATAGAAGAAGAAAAAGAAGAATAGGTAGAAGACAAGACAAGATGGAGTTGACTACTCCGACCACCGGTGACCAGCCAAACAGAGAGGTCCCCTAAGAACTAGACTCGCACTCACAGGGAGAGAAAACTATCAAGTGTCATCTCAACGTATACATTTTGTAACTTCTCCTATCCTAACTATTGTAGTTCTGCATAAAGTGGTACATGGATAACTTTCTTTCTTTTTTTTTTCTTTCTTTTTTTTTTAAAAAAGTATATGTATTTTTTAATTAGTCACGTGATTTTTGAGACAAGATACGAAATACGACACGACTCAACACTCCGACATGTTAATCCTAAAAAAATCTAAATTTTGACACGTTAGGACACGTTTTGATATTAAATATATATATTATAATTTACATTCAAATTCAATATTTCGTAAGATTCTGGCCTCTAGCTATGATTCATTATAGATTCGACCTCATCATAAAAGTCATGCCTTTTTTTAAAAAAAAAAAAATACAAAAGGAAAATTTATCATCAATTTAGTAATATTTAAAGCCACAAATATTTTTAAAAAATAGGAGTGTCAAGGAGTGTCGGACGGTGTTGGAGTGTCGAACAGTGTTGAAGTATCCGACACGAATATTTTTAAAAAATAGAAGTGTCCGTGCTTCATAGACCAGCCAAACAGAGAAGTCCCCTAAGAACCAGACTCGCACTCACAGGGAGAGAAAACTATCGAGTGTCATCTCAACGTATACATTTTGTAACTTCTCTTATCCTAACTATTGTAGTTCTGCATAGAGTGGTACATGGAAAACTTTCTTTTAAAAAGAAAAACGTATATGTATTCTTTAATTAGTCACGTAAAGTTTCAGATATTGCGAAAAGCACGGTGAAAAAGTCAAAAAGGCATATGAAATTGGACAGATGTATAAGAACATGGCCAGAAACCACGTAAAGCTGCAGAGATAAATAAAGAGGGAAATCCGTACCAGGGCCTTTTTTGGCAAAAGAAACCCAAAAAGGGCCCTAAGACTCTGCAATTCCCAAAAAGGGCCCTTTTTGGGATGTGAATGTTAAATGAAAAGACAAGAACACCCCTAACTAAAGCTGAAAAAGGAAGGCAGTCCTGATTTCAAAACTCTCTCTCTCTCTCGTCGCTCCGTCCCTCTCGACTGGTCTCTTTGCCTTCTCTGGTCTCTTACGCCAACGTGTGGGCAAGGTGAAACGATCAGCCGCCGTTGCTTGGTGTGTGTAAATAATTCCTTGTTTCAATTAGCCCTAAATTCTGAAGTCATGGCGCGGCAGAAGCAAATACTAAGCCTAAATTAAATCCATATTCAGCCTCCAGCTCCCGCGCTCCGATCTTCGCCGTCTCCAACGAACAAGGTCTTCGTTGGAGGCATCTTCGTGGCTGGCTTTTCACTGCTTCCGGCACTCCTTCCGTCTCACGGCTCTCGCTGAACACTATTTTGATCTACCTTTGCTTTACGGCGAACAATAGCAAGGTAACATCAAAGTAATCTCCTTTTATCTATGTTTCAATTTATTTATCCCGGAGAATTGTACTTCGGGAGTGGTCGTAGAGTGGTTTCGTCACTCACTCTTGTATTCCCCTGTAACGTATGTATTCCAACCCATCTGAATTTAGATTCTTTGAAGCGATGGCAAAATCATTTTTTCTTAGTTAGTATCTTGGCTTTTTTAAATATGTATAAAAAAAATCTTGGCTTTTATTTTTCATTTTTTCTTTAAATTTCTAGTGCGAAGAAAAACCTGGGTTTTGCCCTTCGGTATGCATGTAAAAGGAAATTGATTCATGTGTTTATAGGGCTACAGGGTGACCAATAACAATGGAGCTTGGGTCATATTCTGATCAGAGTAAATCAACATTTTCCCTAGCGGACGAGGATCATACACTTGCAAATGCTATTCGGTTCACCTTAAATCAAGAGTTAGTGATCTGCTAATTCTTATGTGCTTTTCTAATCCTCTGCGTATAATTTATGAATTTCCTTCTTTGCATCCGTGCATACCTTAAAATTATGACGTCGAGTGAACCAACATTTGAATTCAATCTTTTAGGCTATTTTATGCAATGTAATCTTCATTGAGATTGCTTCAGTAGTTTTCTGTTTACAATATTCGTTATCTTTGAGCATCTATAGGGGATCCAGCTCGTGAGGTGTTGAAAGATGCGTGCCAAGATTTGATGCTAATGTGCCAGCATGTAAGGAGCACTTTTGACAAGTCTGTCGATGATTTTAAAATGAGCAAGACTGTGAAGGATATGGATATTAAGTGATGTACCAGTTTTCGTTTCAATTTGTTTTGATATTGATTGGACTACATATTTTGGTTCTTAACAATAGATTATGCATGCAACCCTAGAGGATATACGCAGATAAAGTGATGGTATTTTTTGTGGGATTTGTGAAATAATTAAATATGTATTTGTGATTAGGGCGGATTTTCCTAATGCTATAAGAATACATGAATTAAGAATACATGAATTGTTGCTCTATGAGACCGCTTTTGATTATGATAATCTTACCATGTTTAATTTTGGATGGGAATTGAAAAGATATGTGTGCAAAGTGCAAACACAAATTTTTTAGTAATGTGTATTTGAATTGTTCAATAATAGGAGAGAAAGAACAGAAAATTGGATGGATGGATGATTGATATATAATGTTTCTAAATTGGAAGGTTTATATATGATCAGATTAGCCTTTACTTTGGAAATTGCTTGGTTTGGAATTTTATGCTGGTTCTGATGAGGGATTATTAATTCATGGATTTTGTTGGCAGATGCTGATAGATTGAAGGCCAGCATGAAGGTCGGCCACCCAACAACCAGCCATCTTCTTCTGAGGAGTCTGAGGACGAGGATGGACATGACATAGAGGAGGGAGATAACATTTGGGGGATACTTTGTATTAGGACGAAAGTGTTAGGACACATATGTATTTATGACTCTTTTGTATTCATGAGTGTTAACTGCTGTATTTTGATTATCACAATTTCCAGATTATTGAATTAAGTATTTTATAACTCTTAAGTAATCATGCTCGAGCAAAGCAGAATGTTGCCCGAGCAACATCGGGCTCTCTGAAGAAAGTCGAAGAAATGTTCAAGTAATCATGCCCGAGCCATGACCTTGCCCGAGCAAGGTCATAGTCTTGCCCGAGCAACATAGTGGCATGGGTAAAAAGAATCATGCCCAAGCAACGTTTGAAAGCATCAAGAAAGCATAACCTTGCCCGAGCAAGGTAATAGTTCTGCCTGAGCAACATCGTGGCAAAGACAAAAAGAACATCTTCAAATATGTCTTGCCCGAGCAAGATAAAGTGTTTGCCCAAGCACCATGCCCAAGCAAAGACAATTGTTTGCCCGAGCTTCGTATCAACTGTTCCAGAAACTGAACCTTGCCCGAGTATACTTATGAAGCATGCCCGAGCAACATCGAGACAGAAGCAAAAATCTCCAAGTCAAGTAGTTTTGCCCAAGCAGAGAAGAATGCTTGCCCGAGCAAGCTGCCCGAGAAGCTTGCCCGAGCATCATTAATCTGAAGTGCTTGCTCCCACACAAGGGAGTTTGCCTCTGCCTGGAGTTTGCCTGAGCAAGATTTTAAGCTTGCTCGAGCAACATCGAAAGGAAGTGATTTTTGCTACATATTGAAAAGCTTGCCCGAGCACATAAATCATCATGCTCGAGCACTATGCCCGAGCAAGAAAAATAAACTCCGCCCGAGCATCGACCAAGTTCTTTTTAATCAATCTTAAGATACTTACCCGAGCAAACTTAGAATATTGCTCGAGCAAATGTATCTCTGTTTTGAAACTCGTTTCTGTATAATTTACAAATTCATTGGTTTTATCTTATTACTTCTGATTATCACTTATTAATATTACCAAATGCTTTTAACCAGTGTGTTAATGAGTTTCAGATTATATAAACACAAATTACCAGCAGATTTGAATAAAACAACTTCGTCTGACAGAAGCATTAAATGAAGTTACCTAAACCAGAGCCAAATTGTTCTGATCGAAGTAAAGCTTCTCTGATATTCCCATTACGCATTAAATGCTATTTGACAACGGATATACAAAAGAATGTAAGAGAATGTCTCTCCACAAATTCCACTGTGAAATTCAAACGAGACGAAGTGTTTCATCCGTCTAACGATCTTAATGAGTGTTTCAATCTTCCTCAACGGCTATCTTAATGAAGTCACAAAACGGTTTAATTTGATTACTTAATCTTCCTCAACGGTCATTAATGGATTCATCTATAAATAGGAAGAATCTTAAGTGAGGGTGTATTAATTGAACTTGGACTACCATCCTTCGTTTACCGAGTGTGTAATTATTTGAAAGCAATTAATTTGATTACAAATTCATTTGTCTTGTGTTTATTTTCTCTTCTCTCTGTCTCATTCATGTATTTCTCGTGTTTATCGCGTGTGTTTCAAAAAGCACTTATTCACCCCCTCTAGTGATATACCACCTTCAATGAGGATGACATCAAAACTTGTTGTTATTTTGTAAATTGTGTTCTTCTATATTTAATGACAACAGAAATTTTTTGATTGTTCATTTTTTTAGCTTCGTCATGGAATAAGAACAAGAAATTTTAGCTTCGTTTTGATGTGGTCATGGAATGAGGACATCACTTACAACAATGATAGGGGTCACTTACACCAATTACAACAATGATAGGGGTCACTTACAACAATCACATCACGGTCACTTACAACAATCATCAATAGGATCACTTACAACAATGATAGGGGTCACTTACAACAATGATAGGGGTCACTTACAACAATCACGGGGTCACTTACAACAATATCGTGGGTCACTAACAACAATAACGGGGTCACTTACAACAATATCAGGCACTTACAACAATATCAGGGGTCACTTACAACAATATTAGTACTTTCATCCCATTCAACCATTCCTACTAAAAAATATAGCTTTCCCTATGTTTTTATGCCAACAAAACAGAGCAAGCTTCTATTAACCTGCTCTTTATATTAAAATTTTCTTGTTGAAATAATTTAATTTTAAAAAAATTAGTAGAGTAAAACAGAAAAATTCATATACAAACCTAGCGCCCATACACTTAATTAGTTAAAACTCAAAAGCCACCCACATATACGGCTTTTTTTTTTCCGACGAATGAAATACCACATCCATACGGCTTTATAATTACGAATTAGTATAGTAAAAAATCGGAATTTTAGCACAGTACTAATTTTTTTAACCATCTTAGTCAAATTATTAATTGCTACTACCCTGAAGTTTGTTTATTTGGAATGTTCACTAGTACGGGTTCTGTGGGTTAACAAAGATCGAAAAACTAAAGGTTCATGGGTAACTCGGAAGGAGAATTAATGGTTTGTGCAGAAACTCAAGAAAATGATAATTCCATCAAAAGTAGTAGAGAAAATCGATCACAATGATCATTAGCCATCTGATGGGAACAAACTGGTTGCTAGTGAAATAATTCCATCAACCTTGGTTTCAACGTTTTTTACTATTTCTGCGTTTTCTTCTATTTCAGCTTTTTTATCAGCGCCAAAAACCAGACTGATTTTTTGTTTTTTTAATCAGGGGTATTAATGTCCTTTCCTTTATTAATTTCATACCAATCAGGGCCCTAGGGCCTCTTCTGGGAATGTCAGATTGTTGGGTCCTTTTCAGGTTTACTTTGGTTAAAAGGGCCTCTACAGTGATTTTTCCTAAATAAAGAATCTGGTAATTTCAGAGATGTGTAAGGGGCAAAAGAAAAATGGAAAAATTTGAGAAGAAACACAGTATATCAAATATTATTTATCCCACTTTGATATCATAAAATAATTAGGAAGAAGAGAAAATAGAAGTTCTGAATATTATTGTTTAAAGAGATATAAGATACAAGTGTCCTTTATATAAACACAATAAATAATATGTACAATCAGTCTCATCTATTTTGGAAACATCTAAACTAACTATTTACATATAACAATATTTTAATTAATCTGTAACAAACTATTTATTCTAACTAAGATATATACATTAATAATTAGAGGTAATTTTGTTGGAGGCATTATTAGATACTGTATATGTGAGTACCTCACTCAAAAGAGATTCAGACTTTGATTCACTTTCACTATGTTATGAGAAACTATCTTCTTCTAATAAACCTATCATTGCGCAAGAAACACTAGCTTGTTTTTATTAGAATGGCATGCATTAAGAGTTCTACATCCATTAATTGCCGGTCATATTGGAACGAGATCAAACCTGGCACAAGAAAATGCTGGCCAAGGCGCATATATGAAGTCAGGATCAGATGAAAAACAGATAGAATGTAACTGGACACAGGATGAATATTGAGACATTCCGTCCATATCTCGGTGTGTATAATATTAATTTTTATAAGGGTTAAGGTGCAGATTTACCAACGAACTATTACCCGAGGAGCGTCTAGCCAAAAAACAATTGAGGGGATCAACTTAGCCAACGAACTATTAAAAAGTGAAAAAAAAAAAAAAACACACAATTTGATACGGATTCGCCAACGAACTATTACCCCGTCACACATTGTTTTGGTGTCTCCGTCTTCCATTGATCGTCACGGTGTTGGCGACGTTAGCGTCTCCAAAGCTTCCATTATTGTTGAGTGTTCCACTCACCCTCTTGAACTCATCCAAGAGTCCACGACTTTCGACCGCATGCGCCTTGCACCCCTGGTTGCATCCTCTCGATGCCATAAGCGACCACCGCCACGCCGCCCACGACTCGCTCGCATGGGTCCCATCTCTCGTTGGTGTTTGTTTTATCCAACAAGAAGGCTTAACCACTCTTTTCTCCGGTGTCTCCGCCACCATCCTACGCCGGCCTCATATTTTAACGTAATTGTGGTAGTTGTTTTTTTAATAGTTATTTGGTACTTTTTTTTTCACTTTTTAATAGTTCGTTGGCCAATTTGATCCCCTCAATTGTTTTTTGTGTCAGACGCTCTTCGGATAATAGTTTGTTGGCAAATCTACACCTTAACCCTTTTTATAATTTTGTTTTTACAAATATTAAATTTTAATTTAGTTTTTACCCTCGCTTCCCTAATCACTTTTAACAAGTGGGCGTAGGCGTGTAGAAAAAGCAACAAGCTAGTGAAGTTCACTGATTTACTAGTTGTTCAATATTATTCAAAGAAAAGCTGCAAAAGTACGTGTCAATCCGGTTTGATGATTTAGCTACATAGTTGCAATCAATCACGGTTGACAACTACTACAGTCTCCATTAAACTCACAAATAGCTAACAATAACATGACCCCAATCTTTTACATACACATTTCTTTTCTTTTCTTTTTTCAACCTCAAGGCCGCAGGCAGAAATGACTTGAATTAAAACGAGCATGATTAAACTTGAGAGCTCAAACTAATTAAGGAGCACTTATAGCTACAAGACCTTTGGCACATACACATTTATTGGGATTTGGCATTCCTCCTTTTCTCCTTCCTTTTCTTTTTTTGCATTGTTGATTAAGATCTGAACGGTCTAAATTTAATATAGTATAAAAATATTATTATAATTTTACTTCAAAGATATAATATGTTAAATTTAGATTGTTAAGATCTTAATCCAACAGTAAAAAAAGAAAAATGAGAAAAAATGAGAGTAGGAAAGTCAAATCTCATTTCTTCATCAAGTTAGCCCGTTTGAAGCCTGTAAATATATTGATGGAAAATGGGATATTTTCCTTTGCATTGCCTGTTCGGTTGAATCATTTCTCTGGAGAGTAAATTATGGTGGCTAGGAATTTTCCCATGTTTAATGGAAAATCTAGTCCACCCGTATAGGTGGGATATGATTTTCATGTTTAGAAAATTCTCGTCTAGCCTCTTCTTTCATTCTGCTGCATTAACTATAAAAAGAAATACTCTTTGGTCATAAATATAAGATAAAATTTATAATACAAATTATACTATAAATTTTGTATGTTTAGAACCGATGGTAATAGTTAATTAGCAACGGAATATTTTGCCACTAAATTGACTTAGCATTGGAATCAATGTTGTCAAAAACTCGTAAGAGTTTACTTTCACTTTTAAATAAGTATTAATAGTGTATAATAAATAATTAAAATATAAAAAAATGACAACAATTTAATTTAAAATATTTTAAATCCAAATAATTAAAATTAAATCCATCAATATTCAAAATTTACCATATTTAACAAAGAAATTTCTATAAAACTCACATGTAAAGTTGCTAAGCATGATCAAATATAAAAAGTTGACATGAGTTTAAGAGTGAGTTAACATAGTTTTGTAAGTTTGAAACGTAAAAACGGTAAACTCGGTGTATAAATTCGTAAGTTTAACCGAGTTTACAATAGTCACGAGTTTACCAGTGACTCGACTCGATTTGGTAAACTAGAAACGTAAAAACGGTAACTCGGAGAGTCAACTCGCGAGTTTGACAATAATGATTGGAATTCTAACATTAATTAATTGATGACAATCTATTTGACAACAAAATCATCAATTCCATTCCACATCTAAATTCCATCTTTAATCTACTGTTTTTATGTAGTCATGTTGGAGATTTCCCCCCCTCCGTGGTCTTCTGCCTAGCTCCTCTCTTTCTTGCCCCCTCCCCTCCCCTTCCCTCCTCGATTTCTCTTCACCAACCTCCATGGTCTTCTTCACCGTTTTCCTTAACTTTATCGCCTCTCTTCACCATTGCACTCTCTCTTTTTGATCCCTTCACCATCCCTTTCTCTCTCTATTCCCTCTCTACCATCTCTTTCATCTCTCCCTCAAAAATGTTTATTGCATTCTTTCTTTATTTTTCTTAAGAGCTCTTCTACTACAAGCAGAAAAGAAGCAGCACTCCAAAAGGTAAAACGCATCATTTCAGTAAAAATTGGGTGAACCAAACAACTAAATATAATAAAACTGAGTAAGCATAAAATATACAAGAGGAGGAAGAAAAGTGCTCGAAAGCTCCAGAGTGGCCTCAAAACCTTGACTAAAGCACTTTATATAAGCCTCACCAACATATACGTTGGAAGCCCTCTAGATAACCATAAATAGGCAGTTTTATTAACATAAAATGCCATAAAAACATTTAATGAGAGGGTGCTGCGTGTTGGGCATAAAAGCCATTTAAAGGCTATTAGTATTATTAATATTTAGACATTAGACATTTAAAGGAATCGAAGAAATACTTTTTAATGTCTAAATAAAATTTCAACGTCCAAAATTCATTATTGTGTTCCGCAAAACCTACATTTTGGATTTCACAAAATAGCTTAAGAAAAGTGTTCAGTCCATGTTTTAACTCGTGCACACGCATGGGGAGAAATTGTCAGATTTCAACCGGTGGCCCATTATTGTGCAAGTTTATTTCTTCTCTTAGCTCATTTAAAAGTCTAAGATTTCTTATTAGTTAGACCCCACAGTCCTAGACAAAGTAGGACTTGTTTTTTGTGACACTGCGCATTCATTATTGACAAAAAAATCGTAATTAACAATTTCAGTATATATATTAATAAATTAAGCTCTTCAAATGTTGTTGGGGGCAGTGGCGGAGCCAGGATTAAATGTTTGTGGGTGCACAATTAGTAGTGAGATTCAGCGGTTCGGGGGCAGCGCCCCCATTTTTTTTTTTTAAAAAAAAAGAGCAAAGTTTTAAATGTATTAAAAAAATAAAAGAATATAACCAGCGTTGAAATTAAAAAAGGCAGCTAGGCTTGTTAATGAACAAATGTACCTTAGTAAAAATGGAAGTGGAGACCCTGAGACTCAAAATTTTGATTACATTGCATTCTTTATATTTAGTTAGAACTAAGGAAAAAAAAAAAATATGTAGGATTGGTTTTAAATGAGAATGAAAAATATAGAGTGCATTACTGAATCAAAAACAAAAATTTAAAAAATATCTTATTTTTTATATATATATTTGACCACACTTGTTTGCCTGTACTATACAAAGACCACACCTAATCTAAAGATTTTATGAACTTGAGAATTAAATGCTTGGCTCAAATCATGAAATATGAAATGGCGCCCCTGTCTCAATGAAATGGTGTCATTTATTTGAAAAAATGATGAAAGAAACACGCTTGTCTCAATGGTTGGTGTCATTTATTTGACAAAAACAAGGAAAGAAACACGCCTATGGGATTCGAACAGACAACATCAGATTGTAATGGAGAGTGCCTCAACCACTGAGCTAATGCTGTTTTTTTGCTACAAAAATCAATGTAACCAATATTTATGTCTGCACCTGCAGACACAGGCACCAACATAGCTCCGCCCCTGGTTGGGGGCATATAATTTATTTGGAAACATTTACAAATCTCATATTCCTTCCACATGTCTGACTTAGGATTTGTGACATTAGATTCCCTAATTTTCTTTTTTCTTATTTTAACATAATATTTTCGAGATTTTTCCTTTTTTCAAAGAATTAACTTGTCTTTGGTTTTTTTTAAAAAGAAAAACAGAATTAACTTAAATAATTGATTAATATTTATAAAAAAAATTATTTTATTTCAATGGTTAGGAAGATGTAAAAAAATTTAGTTTCCACGCGCTATCGCCCTAGGTATAAAATCTGGAAAAGAAATTGGAGAAAAAGGACCTAATAGTCGGCAAATTAATTGGAAAAAACATCCACAATCTACATTTTATCTTTCATGATTCTGGGTTTCTTCCGTATCCTAACATAAGTTATTTTCCCAATCAACTTGCTTACCAGGTAGTTTCCGCTATTTTTTTTCCCCCTTAAATCTAATTTATAGTTCAAGAAGCTAAAATTTCCAAGTGGTTGGCACGAAGACATAGCCATTAGCCACCGTTACTTACTACTATAAATATTGGATTTTACTTTCCTAAAAAATGTCCTATTTTTAAAATGGAAAGTAAAAAATAAAGGTATGGTATTTTTATAATTATGTAAAGAATTTTGGTGTCTCAATTTTAAAATGGACGTTTTTTTAGCGTCCCAATTTAAAATTGGGACGCCAAAAGTAGAGCTTTTGATAGAAGAAGCACTATTTTTGGTGTCCCTTTTAAAATTAGGACGCAAAAAGTGGGATGCCTATAAAGGCATAAATATCTTCTTCCACTTCATCTATTCCTTTAACCCCCTCCTTCCTCCGTTATGCAATCTCCAATTTCTTCCTTTATCTTCAATTTCAGCTCTACAACTTTGAAGACTCCACCGTCTTTGGCCTCATCTCCACCTCCATTTGCTCCACCCTCTACTGCCCTCTCAACTACGCTCACTGTTACCTCACAAAACCTTTTGTCGTTATGTGTCCGATGAGTGGTCTACCTGGATTCCGACTTGGTTCTTGTCGACAACATTGTGAACTTGTCGGCGCTGCTGACGAGACCGTCATGGATCCTCTCAACCCTCTAGGTCCTCCACCGTACGCACGCTTCTTCACTTGTTTTCCTCCCTTTCTTCAATTTCTTCCTCTCATTGTTGATTTTCACTGACTCTTGTTCTCAATTTCAGGATTGGAAGTGAATTAGTGGAGATAGCTTGCCGATCTTGATGCCTAGCGACGAGGTGCCCAAATTCATTGCTATGTCGTGTTCGTTTGCGCCATTGCGGTTGGAGAACATTATTGTTAGCGTTGAGAAGCCACCGCCCAATGCATCATCTGTGACAGTGTCGTTGGCGATGTCGTGTTAAAGCCTATTCAGAGTGCTCTGTTTTTTTTTTTTTTTTTTTTTTAATAAAAAAAAAGCCCTACGGCATCCCAATTTAAAAAGGGACGTCGTAAATAAGACTTTCGGTGTCTTTTTTAAAAAAAGGGAAGCCGCAAGTCTTATTTACTATATCGCTCACGAGACGCGGATTGCCTCGAGTCTGGGCCTCGGTATGCCTCGGCCCGATCTAAGCCGTTGATCTCCCATCATCAAATCCTGACTGTCTATTTTAATACCTTAAAATAAGTTTAGAGTCTTGAAAAATTATTTTAGGATCTTAGAAAAATATCCTGAAGCATATTTTTAGTAGCGTCGGTATCCTAAAATATTTTTTCAAGATCCTAAAATATTTTTTCAAGATTATAAAATATATTTTTTAGTATCATTCAAGACTACCCGAAATAATTTTTTAAGATCCTAAAATAATTTTAATATCGTTGAAAATTATTTTAGGATCTTAAAAAATATTTACAGGTACTAAAAATATGCTTCAGGATATTTTTTTAAGATCCTAAAATAATTTTTTAGGGTTCTAAACTTATTTTAAGATATTAAAATGGACGGTCGGGATTTGATGATGAGAGATCAACGGCTCGATCCGGCTTCGAGGGATATCGAGGCCCCGGATTCGGAGGCAATCCGCATCCATCGCTCACATAGGTGTCCCTCTAAAAAAGACGTAAAAGGGGTATAAAAAAGACGGTTAAAAGTGCTCGTTTGGATTAGTGGGAAACAATCATGATTTTATATGACAAAGATTTGTACAAGTAATATAGGTTAAGAGTAGGGATGAGAATAGGTCATACCTTTAAAGGGGGCCTAAGACCTAGAGCTGGTAAGGCTTGGTCTGTTTTGTATTTTTTCTTGCAAACCTGATTTGTTTCATAAAGGGGTCACCCTTCACATTTATTTATAGTATTTAGGGTCAAGGTGCAAATTTGTCAACCAACTATTATCCGAGGAGCGTCTGGCACAAATAACTATTGAGGGGACCAAAATTGCCAATCAACAATTAAAAAGTGAAAAAAAAAAACGCCAAATAACTATTAAAAGTGAAAAAAAAACACCAAATAACTATTAAAAAAACAATTATCACAATTAAATTAAAATATGAGGCACCGCGTAGGACGGTGGCGAAATCTTTGGAGAAAAGAGCGGTTAAGCCTTCTTGTTGGAAAAGGGAAACACTAACGAGATGGGACCCATAGGAGCAGGCATTGTGGCAGCAGCAACCGCTGCTTGTGGCATCGGAGGGATGGAATCAGGGTGCAAGGTGCGTGCCAGTCGAACGCTGTAGACTACTGGATGAGTTCAAAAGGGTGAGTGGAACACCCAGCAACAATAGAAGCTTTAGAGATGCCGACGTCGCCGACACTGTGACAGTCAATGGAAGACAGAGACACCAAGACAGTGACAGGGTAATAGTTCGTTGGCGAATCTGCTCCAAATTGTTTTTTTTCCACATTTTAATTGTTGATTGGCAATTTTGGTCCCCTCAATAGTTATTTGTGCCAGCGACTCCTCGGATAATAGTTGGTTGGCAAATCTGCACCTTCACCCTAGTATTTATAGGCCCCAATGCTTAAATAAACTGTTTTCCCAAAGCCCTAACTGGTGTCATAATACTTTAGGGTCATTTTTTAGATATGTCTACTTAAAAATAAGCCATTACTATTTTTTATAGATCTCATACATCACCAACAACTAAAAACTTTTCTAAAACATGTCAAAATCAAACACTTATTATTGGAATGTGATTTTCTAATAACTTTTGAATTTCATAACTAATTCAATATAACTCTAATATTAGTATTTCAAAGCTTAAACTTAAGCTTTTTTTTAATGCCTTTCTTAATAAAATGATGACCCGTGCTCAGTAGGGTCTGAAATTTACTTGAAACCCATACCGTTCATTAGAATTTTCATAGGAAATTCCATATTTCTGAAACCAACTTAAGGAATTCATATCTTTTTACCTGCACATCCAAAAATTGTAAATTAATACTGTTTTAAAATTTTAGGATGTGTACTATTAAATTTCAAAACATCAGGGAATAATCCAAATGATTACACTGGATAATGCTAGACGCCATAAAAACGTTTCTGCTGGGTGTATAACGTAGTTATACCTATGGCTTCTACCATATATGGAGTCTTAGCTACTATTCTCCTGATGGAGATATTTATACAACCCAAAATAACCAGACGGGGTATACAAAATCAGCTTAAACTAGGTGCAGAGTAAATATGCTAAATGCTCCATCTTGTCCACCTGCATCCACCAGCTTCTCCTTTCCATGAGATGTACTTGCTCCTAGGGGCAAATTCCTAGGGGTGAAAATTTAAAAAATGTTAAATTAGACTTAACATACAAAACATTGAAAGAAATATATTTCTAATGAAGCAAGATCAATTTCTTTAACTACCTCTTTATTTTCAATTCTAGGAGAGTTTAGAGAAGGAGTCTCGGTATTTGACAATTCTACATTAGGAGTAGACGAAGGCAAAAACTCATTATTTTTTCTCTTAAAATAAATACCAATGGTAGCACTCTTCCCCATAATAATCACCTGCAAAGAGGCTGAATTATTTCATGATCAATATGATTTTAAAAATATTATTAGTAACAAAAGTAAACTGATTAAAATTAACTATTAGCCATCATCTATATTTTCATAGCCGTCTTTTAACAAAACTCAAAACTTGTTAAAAATCCTAACCCTAAAATATTGTCTGATCAGTATAAAAGTAATATCATTAAGAATATAAAATCATATATAATAAATTTCATGAAGAAAATTTAATGAAAAGAAATGATTTTAAATACCTTATTAATTCTAAAAAAGGAAAAAGAGATGAAAGATTTCGTGAAAGTACAAACATTTTAGGTTGGAATAATTAAAGGTTGTGGGGCCCACCTTTTATTATTATATTCTTTATTTTTCTTTAAAAATATATATATATGATAGCAAATTAGCAACCGAAGGTTAGGGAAGAAAGTAGCCCAAATGGGGGGCGGGGGCCACCTGTGTTTGCCCTTGCTTGCTCCTATGGTTAACACAGAGAGAAAGGGCGGAGTGAGATTGGGAAATTTAAGTAGCAATAATCATATTTAATTTCAATATATAAATGTATAGTAAATAACTGAGCATGTAAGATAAGCCACAGAAAACAAGACCTTACAAATAATTAACATACATATAATAGTTCCACCGCCTATTTTTTAACATTTATTTTTTAAAAAACGGACGTTAGTAGTGGTACAAGAGCATATTAACATACATATTTGGTATACTTTAATTGCATAATTACATTCTCTAAAAATATCAACTCTGAGCATTAATATCAACTCTTAAACTTTCCTTTCTTGCCTATACTGCCCATTTATTACTTATACACTCACGCCAATGCCAATTAAGGACCATCTTTGCCCCATATATAACATTTCGGTCAGCACCTAAAGTTTCCTCCCAAATTTCCAGCTTTGGAATTCAACTTTAGCACCAACATTTTAGAGCTTCTAAACACATCCTATATAATGTTAAATGTTGTTGGTGCTAAAGTTGGAAACATCAGAAAAGTCAAGTTTGGCGCCGAGAAAGCAACCAAACCAAACACATAGAGTCCACGGGCAACGGAAGAATAAATGTTCAAGATTTTCCTAAGCCTCATCACAGATTGGGCAAAGATTCATAGGGGATCTTTTTCTACAGAAGAGGGCTGCATTAGTAGCTAGAGAGTTATTAAGAAGCCTCCAAATGAATTGTTGCACACGAGGAGTAGTCTTTAGTTTCCAAACTGCTTTCCAACACTCTGAAGATATTACAATAGAGGTCCCAGCCTTGGTGGAGACTACATTCTGCTCAGCTTTCTTACTATGATATCCTATCTTGACCAAGTAAGCACCATTTCTAGCTTTGGTCCAAACCAACTTATCTTCCAATTCATTAGTGGAAATAGGAATTTCATAAATGGCCTGTTTAACTTTAGCAGACAAGTACTGAGAGATGGGGGAGAGGTCCCAATAACCATCCACGATAAGATCACTGACTTTACCATGCTTAACAAAAGGATCCTCACTATTCAAAGGATTCTCAGGAAAGGATACACTAGGGACCCAAGTATCCCCCCAGATTCGAATAGAACAACCCGTTCCTACATCCCACTACAGGTCTCGCTTAAGAAAGTTCCTTCCATCAATAATACTAGACCAACACCATGAAGCTCTAGAACCCTTTTTCGCATCAATAAACACACCCTTAGGAAAATACACACTCCTAATCACCGTGGCCCATAAGTCATTAGGTCTCATAAAAAGTCTCCAAGCAGTCTTAGCCAAAAGCGCATCATTCATAATACAGAGATCACGAAAACCCATACCTCCCTAGCTCTTCCCCCAAGTAAGTGAATCCCATGCTTTCCAATGTGTCCGAGTGCCACAAGCGCTTCCATCCCACCAGAAATTTGCTATGAGACTATGAATCTCCTTGCAAGTTTTAAGCGGGAATTTGAAGCAATTCATGGGGTAGATAGGTATAGCCTGAATAACTGCTTTGATCATAACCTCCTGCCCAGAAAAGGAGAGAAGTGAATGCCCCCATCCCTGGAATTTTTTGAGATTCGTTCCTTGATGAAAGCCAACGCTTGTTGTTTAGTCTTCCCCCAAATGCTCGAATGCCGAGATATTTGCCGGGATCCTCGAGGATGAGATACCCAAAATATTTCCGATTGCGGCTTTAACATTATCGGGAGTATTAGCAATAAATGGGCACTATAGGCAAGAAAGGAAAGTTTGTATTGAAACAAAATCCAAGTTTTTAAATTTTGTTGTAAATATAGAACTTCCCGTTGTGAATATGACTTTTACATTGTGAATGATCATGTTTAAAATTTTGTTGTGAATATAGCACTTTCTGTTGTATATCTAGCATTTTTCTGTTGTAAATGACCTCTGTATGCTTAGGGACTTGAGTTTGAAACAAAATCTAGTTGTTTAAATTTTGTTGTGAATATGACACTTCCTGTTGTAAATATAGTTTTTTTTTTCTGGTTGTGAATAACTAGGTTTTTAAATTTTGTTATAAATATAGCACTTCTTGTTGTTAACAGAAATAATATCAAATATGTGAATTTCTGTTGGAATTTTTTTGTAATTTTTAATGGTCCTTGGGACCTGACTGTCATTTTCCCTATTTAAAATGTCAATCGGCAACTTTTAATCCCAATTCCACAATTTTAATCAGCAATCCTTCGGATTCCAAGAACAAATACCTTTTATCATTTAAACAAGGGTTAAGTAACAAATCCACCACGGAAGTATATGCCCTAAAAGTTTTTTTGATTTCAATGTCTCCCTAGAAGTGTTAAAACGTAGCAATGTAGCCTTTTTCGTTAAAAAAACTTCCGTTGATCGTTACAAAATTGAAATTGACCGATAACTTTTTAACAGAAAAGGGAAATGTTATTACGTTTCTAGACTTTCAGGATGACATTGAGATTTAAAAAAAAAAAAAAAAAAAAAAAAAACTTTCATGGCAACATTTTTCCTGAGCGTATACTTCGAAGACAGATTTTCTACTTAATCCTTTAAATAGTTCAGCCACCCACTTGTACAGCAAAGTGTAAGCCCTTACACATTCAAGTAACCCAGCTACTTCCTTGTTTAACTACCTATTATATATATATAACCAATTAGGATGAATAGCTATTATATAGTGAGTTCAAATAACTCTTGAACAGAACCTAGCTACTCATGGCATAACTTTATATAACTTAATTCACTGTTCTCTATTTCCCTTAGCTAAACCCGCCACTAAATCCACCTGAGATTTGAAATCACAATGTTTCACGGGTTTCCTTCAAGCAATCTAAGTGCATATATTAATGATTTAAAATGATGCTTCAGGGTCACACAACACTATGCGAATGTTTATAATTCCCAATTTTGCATATCCAGACACACATGTACTTGATGCAATACAGAACACAGGATTGGTTCAAACAAATTGATCACTTCTATTCGTGGCTTAATCAGTCAGGCAACCACCTATAAAGCATCCACATAACCATATAACATGATTCTCTTATATTATTAGGCAAGCTTTGTTTCCTTACCAGGCCACTAATTTTAGAGAACCCGCAACCACAAAAAGAAATAAGCTTCAAATTGCTCTTCCTCAAATTACTTTAAAACAGATTAATCCCTTCATTTAACAACATTAATCTACATCTATATATCAATTACTCTCATATTCGTCACTTTTCCAAACTAAAACCAGAATTTAATCTTTTAATTTCCCAATTCCCAAACAGCAGCACTCCAAGATACAAGAGAGGAATAAGGATTTGGGAGTCACCTTCATCTGAAACTATGGCTGCATGTGGGAACTGACTTCCTCTATCCCTTCCACTGACATTCTCCTTTGATTCTTCTTCAAGTTCTTGTGCAAATATCCTCCACAGCCTCTCCCTCTATTTATAATACTTCCTTGCTTCTTTAGCAGGGTGCATATCGGAGAAGCACCAATGTTATCACAGCAGAGAGTAGGAGCTGTAGGTAAATAGATACCAAGTTCTTTCAATAAGGATTGAAGTCATATAAGATCACAAGTGGCCAATGCCAAGGAACGATACTCTGCCTCAGTAGACGAGAGATAAATTGTTGGTTGCTTGCAAGCAGACCAAGAAATCAAATAGTGAACAAAGAATACACAAAAACCACCAGTAGATCTTCTGTCATCTGGACACCCAGCCCAATCAGCATCAGAGAAAGCAATAAGAGATGAAAGTGGAGACTTACGTATCAACATGCCATAATCAACAGTGTATTTAAGATATGGTAATATCCATTTTACAGCAGTCCAGTGAGTGTCTTTAGGTGCATGTAAACATTGACAGACTTTATTGACAGCAAATGAAATATCTCGTCTAGCAAACGACAAGTATTGAAGACTACTAACCACACTTCTGTATAAAGTAGGATCTTCAAAATCATGACCATCAAAGATAGACAACTTACTACTAGAGGCCATTGGTGTTTTCATCGGTTTGCAATAGAGCATATTTGTTTTGCTGAGCAAGTCAATGATATAAGATTAGTAACAGTAGAGGAATCTGGACCAATAATTAGAATATCATCCACATAAACTAACAGATAAAGAACAGAGGAATCAGAATGTTTCACAAATAGCTAGGGACGTATTGATTGAGAGGAGATGGAACCTAATTGAGTTAGACAAGAGCTTAGGCGAGAATACGCACGTGGAGCCTGTTTGAGGCCATAAATTGACTTGCGTAGCTTGCAAACATAATGAGGATATGTAGAGTGCCGAAATCCCGGTGCTTGCCTCATATATATGTCTTCTTCGAGAGAGCCATGAAGAAAAGCATTTTGGATATCTATTTGCTTCACGCACCAACCAGCAGAAACCGCCAAAGACAAGATCAACCGAATCGTGGCATGTTTGACCACCGGAGAGAACGTATCATGAAAATCAATTCCAGGTGTTTGATGGAAACCTTTTGCAAGTAGACGGCCTTTGTATTCTTCAAGAGAACATTAGCTTTAAACTTCTTTTGTAGAACCCATTTACATCCAATGATTGGTAGATTTCATGGAGGAGGAATGAGATCCCAAGTTTGAGTGGCTTGTAGAGCTCGTATTTCTTCATTCATGGCAGCTCGCCATTCTGGAGATTTTAAAGACAAGGCAGCTGAGCTAGGAATTTCTAGTGAAGAGCTTTTAGAGGTCACATAGGGGCCATCGAATAGTACCACATGTAAAAACCTTTGGTAATTGACTATATGTCGAAGTAATATGATGAATTTTCAGATTAATTGGATGGACATGATTTAGAGATTATGAAGGATGATGAGAAAATGATAATGAGAGAAACATAACCCACAAATACACACATTTTAAGAAACCGGTAAAACCCACTTGATGTGTAATTCAATTCAGATATTTAAAATCTGTTCCTCTTTAATTGAGTACTCAAACGATATATTCAGAGCGAGTCATGCATATAATCAAATCATAAACATGAAAGAAGATATGAAATCATCAAACTCAAATAGGAGATAAATATAGAAACAATAATTTTAGTAGTGACCCTCGAGTGAATTCTGGAATAGGTTCAAATTAAGGCGGTGTCGTTTTAGGGCTCGTAGTCTTGAAACCCACTCCTGGTTTTGTTTGTGACCCTCCTTCATTGAGTGGACCATTTTGAACTTGTTCTCACTCACATCGGATTCTTTGGCTGAGTTCTTCTTGTTCTTAGATTTCTTGTCGCTTGACGAATCCTTTGATTCGTTCTTTTGAAGGGAAAAAAGTTCAGCTTTTTTAATCCCATGTTTTGAAAAGTCTATGTGGTGACTTTGACCTCCAAATTATCCTTTCTTCTTCAGCTTCTTCTGTTTTAAATTAAATAATCAGAAAAAAAAAAAAACCAACGAAACAAAATAATTATGCTAAGATAAGGGTAAGAAAACAAGATTTAATACTGGAATCACATTGTTTATGAAGTATTAAAGTTTTAGTTTAACAATATAAGATTAATCCGGTTGATAAGAGAACTTGATTCATCTTCTACATGATATCAAAGATTTTATTTTATTTTTTATTTTAATTTGTTTTGGGTTTGGGCATGAAATAAATTAAACACATATACAAAATATCATAGCTATTATAATGCCGAATAAGAAAGCTGACCCTTTTGAAGATTCCATATTAAAGCGAAGAATGAAAGCATGATAAGAAGAATCGTGAATGAAGAATGTAAGGATAAAGATAGAGACTATTATTCAGCCTAAATAATACATAATTGACAAATTTGTCAAATTTATGAAGTTTGAGCAATACATTTTCTTAATACATCAACTTGAAAATATTCGTTCAGGATAACATGAAAGTATCAAAATAGTTGTATATATAAATATATAATGGTAAAAAAGGAACTCAAATTAGAAAACTTTGTGATGAAATAGATTGTAATGGAAACAGGAAAAATTCGTTCAATAAAAAATATCTTATTTTTTAAATGAATCCTAAATAAAACAGGAAATTATTTGCGTCAATATGGTGAAATTAGACCTAACGAAAATAGAAAATCATTAGCTATAATGGTAAAAAAGGAACTGAAATTAGTAAAAAAATTGATGAAATAAATTGTAATGGAAATTAGAAGAATTCGTTCGCTTTTATTTCTTATTTTTGAAATGAATCCTAAATAAAACAAGAAATTATTTGTGTCAATATGTTATTGGGTATTTGGTTGCTTTATTTACACGTTTTGTTAACATAGGAGATTCGTGAAACTTCATTTAAGGAAAAATACAATGAGAAAATTTTGATTTTGTTATTCTACCATCGTTATTGATAAGTGCTTTTTGCTGTTGGCCTTAGGGTTCATAATTAAAAATTAACTAGATTACGTATGAGTAAACCTAGGATCATTTTCTCTTTTAAGTCTTTTATTGATTCCTAAATAATCTAAATGTCATGCAAATGTAATGAAATTAAAGGACAAAATTGGTTTTGAATTTTTAAATTAATAAACAAAAATAGGAATACAATTTAATTACATGCTAACCATTGTTTTTAATATTTTCATAAAACTGGTGAATGAGTGAATGAAATGGTATTGAATGAAAAATGTGTATGAGATATATAATGAATGCTCTTTGAAATGGATAATGGCTATCGTAGTTCAATCAAATGTTGGAGTAAATTTTTATTAAATCTTGATGAAATATCCAAAACAAACACTTGAGTCTAATGTTCTTAATTAGTAATTACTCCTATTAATATAACAAAAATTCACCTCTTAAGACATTATTGAAGGCCACTTAGTGTCCATTAGAATTAGATTAATGCAACTTCCTCTCGATATGAATGCGATATCTTTAAATCAATAAAGGGAAATATGCATATATAAATCTAACAAACTACAAAAATCCAATTCAATAACATAAGTTCAATCCACAAAGTTATCCAAATGGATAAACTAAATATAAAAATATAAAACAACATTACTAAAACAAGGAAATCCAAATAAAATAAATTAAAGAAAATAGATTGAACAACTCATCCATCCAAAGCAAAATGATTAGCCACACATAGCAATCAGAGAATCCACACAATCTGCACAACTGAACCAGCCATAAAATCTCATAAAGCTTGCCGGAAAATACAGAGAATCGCCGGACAATTTATGGAAATAGAGAAAGGACAATCTAGAATGAGGTGACTGTGGACGTGAGTCAGAGTGAATCTGGAAGTGGAGAGGTCGATGGTGGAGTTAGTGGCTGTGAAGACAGATGGAGGAGTCTAGTCCGAGAAAAGAGAAAGAAGAACGTCGGTGGTGAGACATGGAGGTCCGACGGTGGTTTCTAACTCTCTCCCCACTCTCCCCACCTTTGGCTCGTTTGAATCAGCTCTCTCACTCTCCCCTGAGCTTCCTGTCGCAAAACACTCTCCAAGCTTCCAAGGTCGAGCTTCTACAATGGCTGTGAGGAAGGAATGGAAGTCGTTAGAGGTGGAGTAAGGTGTGGCGGGAGGAAGGATGGAGATGAGAGGGAAGGTCGATGGTGTTAATTAGTCGCAACGCCCCAACTCTGTTTTTCTCAAATCTTTGTATTCTCACGTCTGCTTCTGTCACGAAGAAGGCCTAAAGGTGTCTGGTCAAAACGCCAGTTTTGGTCAAATCCTTATAATTTTGGAGGGTCAGTTTTAAAAGTTCTGGAGAGTCCGGTTTCTCTCATGATCGCCCCCTTATTATCTCTCATCGTCGCCATCTGAATCATCCAATTTTTTATCCAACGATCCAGAGGGGACTTCCAAAAAACCGCGCGCGGTTTTTTTGCAAATCGCTTCTGGATAATTGGATCAAAAATTAGACGGTCCAGATGGCGACGATGAGGGATAATGAGAGGGGTGATAATGAGAGTATCTTCTTCCAGTTCTGAAGGAGGAATTTAAGTATAAATTTATGAAACATTTTCAAAGCAGAAATGTAATTTTGAAATCATTGGGTATTTTTCTTTAATTTTTCCTGGTTCTTTTCTTCATTTATTGTAATTTCTAGAAATTCTAGGGATCTTTTTTGTATTTTTTTCAGTCCTCAAAATATTACTTTTAACCCTCCAAAACCTTAAATTTTCTTTTTAAACACCTACAATGCATAAGGTAGTATCAAAAGTCTAAGAAATAATTTACATAAATAATTAACAAATTAGGACCATTTTACCCTCAATTATACTTAATTCAAGGGATAATCCCATATAAAGACGATTAAAATAGGAAAATCCTATATAAAGGCTTTAGAACTTAACAAATCTTAAATTAGGTCAATGACCCAATTTAGAATATTTAAATGTTGGTTATTTTTCAATAATACCCCTAATCCATAGCCCAAAAAAAGAGAAAAGGAAGAAGGTTCACCATTTATGCAGATAAAAGCACGAATTCTATTTACAGTTTTGATTAACAGTCTACTGAAACAGAATATAGCCTGATCCACAACAACATCTTTCTTATTGGGAAGCACCGGTGGTGGTGCTGCAAATTTAGCTCCGATCATAATCCCACCGTAACCACCGTCATAGCTAGCACTACCGCAGCTTTCATTATTGCTCTCCAATTATTCAGCTTCACTGTTCCCCAACCAACCGATGAATCCCTCTGATGATGGCTACCTTCTTCTCCGCAACAAGTTCACCTACCGGTTCTTTCACTTGCTTTGGCGCTTGAATGGAAATAACACCATTGGAAAATTTGACTCAGATCTCACACGGGTTTATATCTTCAGAAAGTTTGCTGGTTTTGTGAAAATTTGGCTCCGATGTTGTACTAATATGCTTTACTGCCTCTACTTCCAGTACATATATTAATTAAAATGAGTTAAGAAATGAAGATTTAATGTTGGAACTAATTTACGGTAGCCTTCTTCATCGATTTTCTGGTCGACACCTCCAATAAAATTTTTTGTTGTTAGGGTTCTTTTATTATGTCTCCAATTTTGCTGTTTTTTTAATAACTAAAGGATATATAGGTAATTTAGCCTAAATTCAAAATACCTAATTGTGTCACATAACCTAATTAATAATTTGTTAAGTTTAGTAACCCAACTTAGAATTTAGGTAATTCAACCGTCTTTATATAGGATTTTCCCTTAATTCAATGTAAATATCCCATTTTACCCTCAAACCTCCCTTTTATTCACTCATTCCTCTCTCATTTCACACACACACACACACACATTCAGCTGAGATTGAGAGAGAACCAAGGGAAAAGAGAGGACGAGAGTTGAGAGAGCTGACACAGAGCCTGCCTTTTAAGATTTCAATTCTAAAATATTTAGGTTAAAATTTAACCTCTAACTATTTTTCTTTCAGTTTTTGGAAAATAGACCTAAAATTCTAGAAAATACTTTTAAAATTATTTAGGCCAATTTTTTGGAATCAAATCTCTTCATAATATTTTTAAATACCTAAAATAATATTTCATAATTTTTCTCTAAATTTTCAAGGTCTAAAAATAATTTTTAATAATCATCTTAAATTTTTCCTCATGACATGCTTTAGACTTTTGACTCAAAGAGTTTAATTAATAGTCTACTTAACTCAGTCTTTTTCTTAAACTTGTAGACCTAAAATTTGGAATGTTATAATGCCAAATTGTTAAGGGACTAAAGTTTTGAACAGGAGAAATTAAAGGGGGAAAAAACTATAATGTGGAACTATAGGCACAAAAACTGAAATCTAATCAAATTGTATAACGACTAAAAATAAAAGTATTAACGTATTTTTTTCTCAAACTATTCATATTGATTATATATATTAAAAAGATTTTTTTATCAATTGGGGTGATAATTAAAAGGGATGTTTTAGATTAAAAAAACAATTATTTGTCACAATAAAAAATAATATTTAATATATGTAAATTAACAGCTATCTCATAATAGAACTCCGCTCCTTTGTCATTTTACTATTTTGAGAAATGCGTCTATATATGCCATTAAATTGATAAATGTTAACACGACTATTAAAAAAATAAGAACGGCAGGAGTTATATTTTGCCAATAGTAACATTTTGAAAATGCTATATATTTCATTATTAATTTTTATTTAGTAGTAGCATTTTACAAATGTTACAAGAAGCTTTAGTATGTTTGGATTAGTTTTTGGATAATTGTTTTTGGGAGAAAAAAAAGTGATTTTAGATAATAAATTTTGGAGGATAGCTTCTGAAAAAGTAGAAAAAAAATAGCTTCTAGGAAAACCATGTTTTTAACTAGAGCTGTCAAAATGGGCTGGACCCTACGGGCCAGCCCATTTAGCCCCATTTCTAACCCCCTTATTTTTAGCCCCCACATAATGGGGTTAGTTTTTTGCCCTAACCCTATTTAGCCCCCATATGATGGGGTTATGATAGGTTGGCCCGCGGGCCACCCTATTATTTTATATTTGTGCATGCGTAGAGCAATACTATCGCATGAAATTACCTTTCTACCCTTACTTTTAAATAAATTTAAAAACCCCACCCCCACCACCCCACCACCGTCGGCCGGCCGGCTACCACCACCACTACCTCCGCCGGCCGGCCACCACCACCACCATGACCGGCGGCCGGCCACCACCAACACCACCACCGCCGGCCGGCCACCACCACCACGACCGGCGTCCGGCCACCATCGCCTCCGGCCGGCCACCGCCACCACCACCGCCGGCGGTAGTGGTGGTGGTGGTGGTGGCGGTCGGCCGGCGTGGTGGTGGTGGTGGCCGGCCCGTGGGTGGTGGGCGGTCGGCCGGCGGTGGTGGTGGGATGGTGGGGGCGGGGTGGGATTTTTATTTTTTAAAAACAATTTATTTAAAAGTAAATAAATTAAGATAATTATAATTTTTTTAATGTAAATAAATACACATTAAAATAATATATTCAAGTGACAACATTACATTGGTTACGCATAGATACGTCAGACCTCAGAGTATGGAATTATTATTACTAATTAATAAAAATATAAAAATGTATTTAATATTTAAAAATATTTTTTTGGCCTGCGGGCTAGCCCTAACCCTTAGGATTATATAATTTTTGGGCCGTGCGGGTGTTTAACATGCGGGCTTTTTGGCCCTAGCCCGCGGCCGGGGTGGCCCGCTTTGACAAATCTATTTTTAACCCCAAACCATGATTTTTTGTCCAAACCATGGTTGTTTAGAATCTCAAAGTGTTTGGGTAGCTTATATAAACCATAATTTTAAAAGTTAAACGCTATTTTGAGTTTTGCTATGGTATTTGACATCTCACTTTTAAAACCATGGTTTTGACTAAAACGTTTTAAAAGTGAAAACAAACACAAATTTTTTTTTTTATGTCGTCTTCTAAATTGCTACCACATGTAACCTTTTTTCCTTAAAATGCATGTAATGCCTAATGTAGCATGACTCACCAATCTACGTAAGGTATTTTTAAAAACAATATCTTACATTTAATTTTACATAAAACAAATTTTATAGTAATTTTACAAATAGATTTCTCAGTTTAGAAACTATATTGGTAGACAATCAACACAATTAACTTGTATAACACCTGTCGATTTACAACACCTCTAAATGTTCAATTCTAAAACTAAAAAATTACTAAAGTTAATGCAATAAAGGGTTTAATGTTTCTACTTTTGCTGCAGAATTTTTTTTTTTGTCACACTCACATAAAAATGAGTAGGTCTTATTGTAAAAAGAAGAGAGGAAAAATATTATTGGAACCCACTCACTTTTATGTAAATGTGATAGGAAAAAATGTTTCTACAACAAAGGGGAAAAAATCACAATTGAGCAAATGACTTGACATTAATTAGTTTTCTAACAAATAACTGAACTTTTGCGCTCAAGCAATTTTGTGTCCATATTTAATCTTCTTACTTACTTGGCAAAGCTCCAAGCTCTCTTATTTGTTATCAAAAAGCTAACGCGGATATAGTTCAGTAATTGAGGCCTCATTTACTGATTTTTGCATAGAGTTACTTGCCCGTTCACTTGATCTTGTTGTTGCCTCTGAGCTGTCCTCTCTCATCTGTATCTCAGATGAACCATTGGTATACATGAAAAGCGGGGGCTTCGAAGGTAAAGGGAGAGAGGAAGAGTAGCTATTGAGCATAAGTACAACTTGAGCCATGGTTGGCCTGTCAGCCACATTTTCTTGAACACATAATAACCCAATGTGGATGCATCTTATTATTTCATTTCTTGAACCATTGTTTACAATTGGATCTACTAAATTGAAGGTCGTCCCTTCCCTCCAATTTTTCCACGCCTGCAGCAACATCAATGATAAACAATATTAATCCCAAGCTATTTCTGCATGTTATCTAGTCATGATAGTGTGATATTATAATGGCTTAAGATTCAACTTTGCCCGGAATGTTTTCACATATGAATTGTGGGTATCAAGATGTTTTTCGGGATAAATTTCACCCCCTTAAGTGTTAAAGATACAGCAAATTCACTCTAATCATTAAAAAAAAAACTAATAAATAAAAATAAGTGTGGTCTAGTACACAAGGCTCTTACTAAATAGGGCCTTAAGGAGGGGTAGATGGTAAATGTACGATGTTTTACCCTACAGGTGAAGAGATTATTTCTAGGATTTAAATCTATGACCTCTAGAATTATATATTAAAAAAAGATATTACCATTAAAAAAATAAATGTTGATCGTTAACATTTTTAATGGCTAGGAGTAACATCGGTCATTTTTTAACACTTCAGGAGTGAAATTGATCCAAGAAAAACTTCAAGATATTCACTGCTCATACGTGAAAACTACAGGACAAAATTGGATTTTAACCCTATTTAATTATATATATTTTTGAAAGATGAAAAATACATGTATGCATCTGTGCGAAAAGAGGCAATGGCTTACAAAGCTTAACACATCAGGGGCGTTCTCTTCATTGTATACACTGTTGTTCTTTTTGCCAGTTAAGATCTCTAGAACCAATATACCAAAACTAAAAACATCTGATTTGACAGAAAATTGTCCTTGCATTGCATATTCTGGTGCCATATATCCACTAAATGTCAAGAAAATAAGCTTAATTAGATGTGTTAATTATAACCGAGTATTGTGATTATCATTTGATAAAAAGTCTAGCAATACTTACTGAGTTCCAACAATTCCCGCTTGTATTGCTTTGAGTTTGGTCCCTAACAAATAGTCTTGCCATGCCAAAGTCGATATTTTGGGATTTAACTCTTCATCTAAAAGAATATTACTTGCTTTGAGATCCCGATGAATAATACGCAATCTTGAATCTTCATGAAGGTAAAGAAGGCCACGAGCAATGCCTCCTATGATTTTGTAGCGTATTACCCAGTTCAAATGAACACGCTGACTTGAGTCTGCAATATTTTTGTATCTATTTAAGCCATGACATGATCCATTGGGACTGTGTCTAGAATATGCATTATATTTTCATCTAATATAAATGAAAGAATAGAGGAATCATCCAAATGAATAAAAACTCCCAATAACTTACCAAACAATAAGTAATCAAGACTTCTGTTGGAAAGAAACTCGTAGACCAACAATCTTTCATGTTTTTCCAAGGAGAAGCCAAGTAATCTCACTAAATTGCGATGTTGGAGCTTAGCCACCAAGAGCACTTCATTTTTAAATTCTGAATCTCCTTGCCCAGAATCCATGGACAACCTTTTGACAGCAATGTCCTGACCATTTGGAAGCCTACCCTGCATTTATTAGAGTAGGAGCATGTAATTATTTAATCAATAACAGACTACATACCACTCTAGTCCTTATTATTTGTGTCCATTTGCAGGAAAAAAAATATTGTCCTAAATATTTGTCCAATCATAGGTTATTAATGATTGTTTCACAACCTTATCTTTATTTAGTTCCTGTTTAAAAAAGAGAAAGATGAAATAAAGATTTGTAAATGTAGAGAGAAAAATTTTATAAAGGCTAAACTTGAAATTTTTTTCAATTTAAGGTATATTTAATGATTTAACTATTACTCCTTAATATGTGAGAATTACTTGAAACAGACTTAAAATAAAAACCATAGAAGTATATACAATCATTTAAAAGTGTTGCCAACATAACAATAATGATATTTACCTTGTATACTAATCCAAACCCTCCTTGTCCAAGCTTATTTGCAACAGAGAAGTTATCAGTGGCGAGTCTTACGGTGTTAAAATTGAATTGCAGTGACTCGATTGGTGTAATTTCATCATCATCCTTTGCTTTAGGTTGATCAACTAAGAAAAAAGTCAAAAAAAAAAAAAGATTATTTCTAATGAGATGAAGCACATCTGCAAATTCTCTAGGCTTTGTTTGTTTTGTTGGGAAATTGTTTGACTTTAAAAAAGAACTCAATTGGTATTTTGCCAAACAAATTTACTAACATATAACCCTCAGTTCCTTTTTATAAGAGACAATTAACTAAACCAGATCGATAAGAAAGTTTGTTAAAATTAATTAGAGACAACAAATATATAAAAATTATAAAATTTTCCAAATTATCCTTATTTATGAGTAGCGAGATCAAGAAAAGGGAGTATAGAAAAAAGATAGAGAATGTGTGGCGGGAAGAAAGTATGAGTGAATTCAATAAATGCAATGACATTAATATGAATAATTAAATAAGGGGCAAAATAGGATCTTAACCCAAAAAAATTGAGACAACCTTTAAGAGTCTCTTATAAATAGGAACATAATATGTCCAAAAAGTGTCTTTTGTACTCCATGTGGTTCTAAGAACTTGAAATTTAAATTGCCTTAGTTTTTTTTTTATAAAAGCTCACTTGGGATTGTTTGTGCATTGAATTTGTTTTTGTCGTTTTCCCCTAATTAAGTTTATTCTCTCTCATCATCTTCTTTCCATACTACATTCTTTTTTATATTTTCCCTATTACATTTCTCTTTCTTATTTGCCCCGTTATGAATAAAGACATACTTAAAAAAATGTTCATTTTTTGACATTTATTATTTTTAGCTAATTTTAATTAATTTCTTAAACTACTTATTTGAATTATCATGCTCTTATAAAAGGGAAAAAAAAGGACAAGAGAGAGTATAAAGCAACGAAGGGAATAATTAAACCAAGCTTGTTGGGGAAAATTTATTTTAGTCATTGAGTTTTTTGTTTCACTCCACAGCTATGAGTTTAGTCATTCATCACGGATCATTATCACTTTCAATTCCTAATGTGTCATCGTTAATTGGTGTTCAAATAAAAATTTCAAAACAATATATATAATTGAAAACCACGTTAGAGATTTTTCTACCAAAAATTTAAAATTACAAGTTGTCTAAGCACCAAAAAATGTTTAAAATATCTAATTTGATCTAAGTATCGGTCCAATATAAATTTACTTTTATATAAACATTGATTGATTGGCAATATGCACTAGAACTTTTGCATCTATTATCATGATAATAAAATTAACGATGTTCAAAGAACATGGTTTTGTATATATAAAAACAATATTTTGACTTACTTTCAAGGGTTCTCTTCGATTTCCGGACCACAAAATAGATGCAGACCAAAATAAGAATTGCGATAAAAGCACCAATGGACGCAGCAACGATAATGACTGTTCTTGATGTGTTGTGATTCCCTACACAAGATCATAAGCTTATTAACATTTCTTTGGCCAAAAAAGAAATTGCTTTTATTTATTTGTTTAGAAGGGGAGTAAGTACCTTCTGGGGAAGATATAGCTTTTGGTGAATCAGCAGCACCTGCCATCCCATGAAAAAGAAAGAAAGAAAGAAATTATTTGCGGCTTAATAACCTAATAATTCCTCCATTTATACCACATACTTAACCTAATTGCATTGTTTGAAAAGTTAGATGAAATTAGTAAAAAAATAAACCTTTATTCATGTGGAAAAGAGAATTATACCCCTTCGATAATTAATATAAGACATATTTGGGGAGTTGATCTTAGTTCTAAATTAAAATACAACTCTCGTATTTGTCCATCTTTTCCTAATTTACCCATATTAATGCTCTCTCAATAATAACAAAAAAGGAGAGCGAATATAACAATTTTTTTTTTTTAAAAAATACATGACATATTAACAAATTTAACTAATGTAATACCCGGATTTTAGTAAATCTGGAAGTTTTGAGATAAAGGAAATTAACGAATATTTTGATAAAGAAAAATCATGAGCTTAAAACTGTTAAAGAAAATTGTTATAATTATAGAGTAAATTGTCAAAAAAGTTACGGAAAATCGATGAACGAAATGACTAAAAATGATATAATGGTGATAAAAACAGTCTAAAAATATTATGATAAATACTTTTGAAAGATCATGAAAAATTATGAGAAAAATATGGAAGTGTTATCCCTAATTATGAGAATTTAATAAATTATTTCAGAGGAAATAACATGAAGAAAAGTTTAAAAAGCATTTCGAACCATAAAGTAACGATGGGGTAAACATTGTTAATATTTTACATAGGATATAAAATGACAATGTCGATAAAAGTTTGCAAGATAAAAATATACTGTAAAATTGGTAAAGATAAATATATGAAGAAACCTGATCCTAAAAAGATCACTAAACGAAGAAATTAGGTCGATTAAGCCCTAACGAAGGCGCAGGGTAAAACGAGAATTTTTGGTAAAAAATATTATATTTTTAAAAAATGGAAAAAATTATAGAAAAATAAATAAATCTGAATTTTTAAAAGAGGGGGCCAAAATTCTAAGTATTTTTAATTAAAAAGAATTGTTTAAATAATTAAAATGGTAATTAGAATAAAATAATAATATAATGCGGTGAGTCGGCTTATAGGCGGAGACCAGGAAAAGTTAGAAATAAATTCTACAGGTAAACCGAGAGGTAAAAGTCTTTTCAGACTGATCAAATTAAGTACAAGTGAAATTCTACACGAAGAAAGAATTTACCAGGCGTCGATTCCGCAACCGAAAACCCTAATTTCAAATAAGACGAAAAGTTGATCGGATAGAGTGGAGTCGATAGGCAAAGTGAGAACCTATAGAAACAATTGTGTCTTTTTAAACACGAGATTAAGTTAGGCAACAACTGGACGTTTTACGATTCAGTGAATTGTTGTCCAGAAGTTGGTTCTATCGGAAGCGATTTCCGTAACCGGACGCGTTTGTCCGAATATCTTCCGATGCACCGGAGAATACCTGGATATGATAAAAAATAGGATCCAAATAGATAATATGAAAGAGGATGGAAAGATCTTCAAAGTTACACGCCCGTATTTTTGAGTTTCGCGAAATCGCGCGAAACGGACACCGATCGGTAGCTTTATCGGGCCGGAGGCCATAAAGCAAGAGCCATCATGGATGACAACTCATCCATTGACTTTAGGGCTCTTAGATTTCGATCTTGACCATGGATGGCCAAGAGTGTTTTGTCCTCAAAATGCGATCCTACGGTCCATATTCGTCAAGACCGAAGTTCGAATTATTTACCGTTCGCCATCCGTCTCTTCTATAAATACCAAGCTCCTCTTCTTCATTTCTCACACCAAAAATCTGCCTCTTAGAGAGAAGTTAGAGAGAGAAGCTCTGGAGAAAGTCTCGAGCAAAGTCCGGGTAAGTTCTTCGGTCCCCGGTCTTTAGTTTCGGTAGTTCTTTCGGTAGATATAGTAGGAATGCTAGATTTATCTTTAATTTTTCAAGATAGTCTAGATATCATATTTAGGGGTAAATATGATATATATTTCGAAAATATGATGAGGGAAAAGATCTGTCAAAATTCTAGAGAGATAGAGCGAAAACAACGAAGCTCTGGCAAAATTCCGCCGATTAGGGGTTCAGGGGCAAAATGGTAATTTGTACCTAAAATGCCTGTTATGCTGCTAAAAGTTGTTAAATATTATCCTTATAGGATATCTGAGATAATCGTACCATTTGTCGAGCCGCCGTTGTGCCGCCGTCACACCGCGTTTTTTTCCGCCGTCGGAAATTTACCGTTTTTCTATAAAAGTTCCGTTGTACCGCCAAAAAGGTACGTTCGCGTACTGTAACACTAACTCTGATGGTTATTGTATGATTATATATGTTTGTTGTGTTCTGTTTGTTGTTGTAGCATACGTGGTTATGTTATATACACGGTTATGTCACATACGAGGTTATTATTGCTGTATCATACGTGGTTATGTTACATACGTGGTTATTATATATCTTACATACGTGGTTATGTATTTTTAATCATACATCTGTTGTGGACTGTTGTATTGATTGCTGTTGTCGTGTATATATTGTCATATTTAAGCATGAGGTTAATCGTTACCTGAGGTCCGATGTGCATTTGGACCTCAGCATTTAAAATAGCTTCAGGGTCAGGAGGACCAAGCGCTGAAGATAAGGGCAAGCAGCACGCTTAGAGTCCTAGCCGGAGGACTTCTTTTGTTGCCACATCATGAGTGTTGCCAGGGAGACACTTCTGTTGTTATTTACTTTAAAAACTCTCGGTCACTGTACCGTTTCTGTAATCAGCCAGACTTACGGCATTTTGAATAAAATTATCAGTTACTCAATCGCTCCAATGCTCTACTCTGATGAAAAAAAAAATTATACTGCTTTTGAAAATGAGATGTTACAGTTTGGTATCAGAGCAGTAGTCCTGGCATTGATATGACTATGTTATTACGGACAGTATGGTAGGACGCTTAAGGCTAGTCTATGTGGGTGTGGCCAATCAGTCGCCATAGAGTTGGTGAGGTCCCCATGATAGACACTTATCTGGCCATTCTGTTCGGTTAACGGAGTTATGTTCAAATCAGCCTTTTAAACTTTGAGCGTGTTTTGAAAATGAGTATTGAGGTAGCCCTAGGTCGGTGTACCAGTTTGAACCGGTATACCATCTTGAACCGATGTACCACCCTTTGTCGGTGCATCACTCTAACCCAGAATCCGCAAATCCATTGTCAGTACTAATATCAGTCTCTAATAATCCTGATAATTCTAATAATCGCCAGTTTGTACTGGACGGTAACTTCACCCTAACCCAGAGCTTATATGTGGAGCTGGGCCACATCGGATGAAACTCTGTGACGAGGCCACGCCGGACGAAACTTGGAGACCGACAAAGATATATTCATGTGGTATTTGAACCATGTTGAGAAGTTCTATTAGTTTTCGAGTGGAAAGAACCAACGAAACCCCGAACGAGGGGAAATAGTACGAGTGTCCGTTCGTAGTACTAGTGTGATAAAGTCTGCGATAGAGTAACCATTGTTTTTTTTAAAAAAAAAAAAAAAAAAAAAAATCTAACGTTTTCCTAATGAAGGAAAAAGAGTGAGACATGGCTAATTTAAGAGGAGCCGGAGCTCCCGCAGGGCCGAGGCGAGGCCGAGGCGGGTAGAGGTAGGGCATGACCCACGAATAATACCAATACCGACACGAACCCGAACGACAAGGACCGCAGCAACCCGAGCGAAATGAGTTGCAAGAAATGCGGGGATCTTTGCAAAGAACAAAGGGCTCTTATTGATGAACTCCTTGGCCGAAAGGCGGGAGAGAGAAGAGGAAGGTGACCGAGCCAATGAGGAACGACGTAACGCTTTGAGGAAGAAGATGAAACCGAACCCGATGATGAACGTGAAACCGAGGAGTCGATAGATCTCGACACCCCCTCGACGTAATAGGGCAATAGCGGTGCTACCTCGACCCAACAGAGTGGTTGAGACCACGCGGAATGGGTCACCCACTTCGCAAGCTCAAACCTCCGGTTTTTCGTGGTAAGCTCGATTCGGGAAGACGGCTTATGAGACTGGACAAGATCTTCGAAGTGATGGATTGTCCGAAAACGAAAAAGCCCAACTTGCGCTATAAGGCGGAAGGGGATGCGGACCGATGGTGGAAAAGCATTGCGGTAACATTGCAAACCCGTTATTGTCCCGTGACTTGGGAGAAATTTCGGAGAAGTTCAACGAACAATATTTTCCTCCTTCGGTACAAGTTATCAAGGAGTCGAGAATTCCTCCATATTCGACAAAGTCACGAGGAGTCATTCGATGACTACTTCGCCCGGTTTACCAATCACTGTCTCGATATTCTTCATATCCGAAACGTAACGTTGACGAGAGCCGGAAGGCAAGCGGGATGGTAGACGGGCTAAAGTACGAAATAAGGGAAAAGCTGGTATCCCAACAGTTCCCAGAATTGATCCAAGCGGTGGAGTCATGCCGGTTGATCGAACGTAACATAACGGAACTACGCACATCAAGAATCGACAACCGCAGCAGTGCAAGTCGTGACGGGTTGAGCCGCGGAAGTTCCTCGCAGAAGAGGGCGCACCATGGAATAACCCTCCAAGGGGGGGCAAGATGCCATACCGATCCGAGCAACGAACAACCCGGGAATGCCGGACCCCGACCATGTCCAAAATGCAAAACGAACCACCCGGGAACCAACCGTGCGGGGAGCAGATATGCTACAAGTGTCAGAAGCCGGGGCACTTATACATGAACTGTCCTCAAAGGACTACGGGGATAAGGCCACAAAACCCAGCCGGGTTTTCGCTTTGACAACTAACGAGGCCGAATAATCTTCGAGAGAGGATCCGAATAACTATCTCTCGATAGGAACCTACCTTAGGTATTGTACGACACGGGTACTAATCACTCGTTATATCGATGAATATGCGAATCATTTTGGGATGCATACGTATATGTATTACCTTACGATCCAATAGTAGCTACACCATTGGGTGTGAACTATTTTGCTTATGTAATCATGTCTGAATTCCAAATCGAATATATATCTCGTTCAAAAACTCTGTTCACAAACATCGACGACATTCTCAAAATTCACTATGACATTAATACCTAGCACATGATCAACATCTAAAACGCCGTATCAAATGATACCGAACAAAGTACAAGAGTTGTGACTTTGTATCAACCATCGCAGGATGGACAAAATGACTATCATGAACACATACCCACTTCCCATGATCTACGATTTACTCAGTTATGTAATTCCTACGTTTTGTCAAGGGTTGACGTATGCTCGGAACACCATTTCAGCCGTACATCAAAGGAATAGCAATCTTCCAAGATAGTAACATAGATATTTAGTTTCGGATCTAGCGGGATAGTACCGCAGATTCATACCGAAATTTTCTCATAACCATTGATAAAGCTTAAAGAGTAAAACTTAAATCATTGCGTAGAACACAGATCGAGACGAGCTTGCATAGACGAGAGAACGAAGTTGGTCATAGCACCAAGAGTTGGTTGTCCGGATCCAAGTAGATGGTCGTGGTGCCATTAGGTATGGGTCGGGATATGTCTTGTCATTGCAGGGACAGCGTGATGACTTACGCCTCTCGCCTATTGAAGCCTCTCAAGTTGAACTAATCGATGTAAGACCTAGAGTTAGTGAGTATTGTATAGAATTGTACTTGCTAACACAAGTGTTTGAAGTACCTTTTGAGTTGAAAGAAACTCGGGAAGGGACAAGAAGTCCCGTGTTTTAATGGACGAAAAGTCCCGTGTTCAAAAACTACACCCGAGTACGGGGTAAAAGAAATCCCCTATGGTTTGATAAATAGTTGTCTTACTTGCCGCGAAAATTTTAGTTTCCGATGCATATCTCATAGTTACTACTATCCGATTGCGATCGTGTCATTGAGTAGGAGGTATCTTGTGTTGTCATGGTGTATGGGCGTCATGGAAACATTTAAGGTATCTTGTGTTACCATGATGTATGGGCGTCATGGAGACATTTTGATATCTCGGTATTGACCGGGGTATATGGGTGCCACGGAAAATACTAAATATCAAAGTACAAAATGACAAGATCTTGACAAACAAACCCGAGCAAATTCTCGATCATCAAGTGGAGCGGCCGACATATAGAGAAAAGTTCGGAGCGAATAAGTCGTGGAGCTGGTTACATGCGCAGAGATGCGGTGCGTAAAACTAGCGGTACCGAGGTATCTTTTGTCGTCACGGCACGTGGTTGCTAAGGAGACGGTTTTGGCACGTGGTTGCTAAGGAGACAGGTTTGGCACGTGGTTGCTAAGGAGCGAATAAGTCCGAAGTGTAGTTAGTACGAGTCTAAATTGGTATAGAGCAAATTTCGAGGGAGAAATTTTATTTAACGGGGAGAAATGTAATACCCGATTTTAGTAAATCGGAAGTTTTGAGATAAAGGAAATTAACGAATATTTTGATAAAGAAAAATCATGAGCTTAAAACTATTAAAGAAAATTGTTATAATTATAGAGTAAATTGTCAAAAAAGTTACGGGAAAATCGATGAACGGAATGACTAAAAATGATATAATGGTGATAAAAACAGTCTAAAAATATTATGATAAATACGAAAGATCATGAAAAATTATGAGAAAAATATGGAAGTGTTATCCCTAATTATGAGAATTTAATAAATTATTTCAGAGGAAATAACATGAAGAAAAGTTTAAAAAGCATTTCGAACCATAAAGTAACTTTGATGGGGTAAACATTGTTAATATTTTACATAGGATATAAAATGACAATGTCGATATAAAAGTTTGCAAGATAACAATATACTGTAAAATTGGTAAAGATAAATATATGAAGAAACCTGATCCTAAAAAGATCACTAAACGAAGAAATTAGGTCTGATTAAGCCCTAACGAACGAAGGTAAAACGAGAATTTTTGGTAAAAAATATTATATTTTTAAAAAATGGAAAAAATTATAGAAAAATAAATAAATCTGAATTTTTAAAAGAGGGGGCTGAAATTCTAAGTATTTTTAATTAAAAAGAATTGTTTAAATAATTAAAATGGTAATTAGAATAAAATAATAATATAATGCGGTGAGTCGGCTTATAGGCGGAGGGGGAAAAGTTAGAAATAAATTCTACAGGTAAACCAGAGGTAAAAGTCTTTTCAGACTGATCAAATTAAGTACAAGTGAAATTCTACACGAAGAAAGAATTTACCAGACGTCGATTCCGCAACCGAAAACCCTAATTTCAAATAAGACGAAAAGTTGATCGATAGAGTGGAGTCGATAGGCAAAGTGAGAACCTATAGAAACAATTGTGTCTTTTTAAACACGAGATTAAGTTAGGCAACAACTGGACGTTTTACGATTCGGTGAATTGTTGTCCGAGAAGTTGGTTCTATCGGAGCGATTTCCGTAATCGGACGCGTTTGTCCGAATATCTTCCGATGCACCGGAGAATACCTGGATATGATAAAAAATAGGATCCAAATAGATAATATGAAAGAGGATGGAAAGATCTTCAAAGTTACACGCCCGTATTTTTGAGTTTCTGCGAAATCGCGCGAAACGGACACCGATCGGGTAGCTTTATCGGGCCGGAGGCCATAAAGCAAGAGCCATCATGGATGACAACTCATCCATTGACTTTAGGGCTCTTAGATTTCGATCTTGACCATGGATGGCCAAGAGTGTTTTGTCCTCAAAAATGCGATCCTACGGTCCATATTCGTCAAGACCGAAGTTCGAATTATTTACCGTTCGCCATCCGTCTCTTCTATAAATACCAAGCTCCTCTTCTTCATTTCTCACACCAAAAATCTGCCTCTTAGAGAGAAGTTAGAGAGAGAAGCTCGAAAAGTCTCGAGCAAAGTCTCGGGTAAGTTCTTCGGTCCCAGGTTTTAGTTTCGGTAGTTCTTTCGGTAGATATAGTAGGAATGCTAGATTTATCTTTAATTTTTCAAGATAGTCTAGATATCATATTTAGGGGTAAATATGATATATATTTCGAAAATATGATGAGGGAAAAGATCTGTCAAAATTCTAGAGAGATAGAGCGAAAACAAATAAGCTCGGCAAAATTCCGCCGATTAGGGGTTCGGGGCAAAATGGTAATTTGTACCTAAAATGCCTGTTATGCTGCTAAAGTTGTTAAATATTATCCTTATAGGATATCTGAGATAATCGTACCCGATTTGTCGAGCCGTTGTTGTGCCGCCGTCACACCGCCATTTTTTTCCATTGTCGGAAATTTACCGTTTTTCCGTAAAAGTTCCGTTGTACCGCCAAAAAGGTACGTTCGCGTCTTTGTAACACTAACTCGATGGTTATTGTATGATTATATATGTTTGTTGTGTTCTGTTTGTTGTTGTAGCATACGTGGTTATGTTATATACACGGTTATGTCACATACGTGGTTATGTCACATACGAGGTTATTATTGCTTTGTATCATACGTGGTTATGTTACATACGTGGTTATTTTATATCTTACATACGTGGTTATGTATTTTTAATCATACATCCGTTGTGGACTGCATTGTATTGATTCTTTGTTGTCGTGTATATATTGTCATATTTAAGCATGAGGTTAACCGTTACTCCGAGGTCCGATGTGCATTTGGACCTCGGATTTAAAATAGCTTCGGGGTCGGGAGGACCGAGCGGCGAAGATAAGGGCAAAGACACGCTTAGAGTCCTAGCCGGAGGACTTCTTTTGTTGCCACGGCATGAGTGTTGCCGGGGAGACACTTCGTTGTTATTTACTTTAAAAACTCTCGGTCAACGTACCGTTTTACATGTAATCGGACTTACGGCATTTTGAATACAATTATCAGTTACTCAATCGCTCCAATGCTCTACTCTGATGAAAAAAAAAATTATACTACTTTTGAAAATGGGATGTTACAACTAACTTCTTTAATATATTCAAATTAGATAAATATGTATTATATTAAGAATTTGAAGAGTATATTATATTGAATACTTTAGTTAAACATGAGAATTAAATACAAAAGTGATATGAGTAATTTTTGTAATTAGGTGAGGGAAAAATAGAGAGTTTTTTTTTTTTAAAAAAAAAAAAAACTTTTGAGAGGACCCCTAAATCTATATCTTATGTAATGGAACATAGCATACCTAAAAATTTTATAATTTACATATATATAAAGCGGAGGGAGTAATAAATTGTGTGGATCCGGGTTCTTAGAATTTAAGAAATAAATTATACTACATCCGGTCCTTTTGGTGATAACTTATATACCTATTATATATTACAGAGAATTCAAACTCAAAACCCCACTTTAAGAAATAAATCATATTTAATTTTGTTGATTCCTCAAGTTAACTTACTAGCTAACAATTGATTCCTACATGGCATTTCATTATTCAGCGTTACATTAATCTAATTAATTTGATGAACACAACTTTAATACGTAGGTTGACATCATCATCTCAGTCGGACAAAACATATATGCACTCTAGATGAATATGCACAAGCTAGACCATGTGAAGCATCCATAACAAATCAATAAAAATATGGGTTTAGAAGTGCAATTTGCCCCATTTGATGAGGAGGGAAGAATTACTTGTGGATCGGTTAATGAAGGGAATCCATATAGAGGTGGGAAAAGGGTCGACTTTATATATGGCAGTACCTCCATTGAAAAAAATAATAATATTATGCGAGTTTAAACCACTTAACCCTCGGCCCTATAATTCCAACCCTTGACAGTCACGTCTAAAAGCTAGATTGCCATAACATTAATTTTTTGAAATCTTGTCCTCAATTTAAAAAGACTTAAATAGGTTGTTTTTCCATCTCTAAACCCAAATCACATTAATGGGAATGAGGGAGGGGAAGGGGCTACTTCTTAGCGACTGCAATATAAAATTCAAAAGAACAAATAAAATTTAAATTGGATCCAAATGAAATAATGTGCACTCATATTAATTATACTTATTATTGCCTACTTTGAAACATTGTACTTTTAATAATTTAAATTATCAATAATTTCAAAATAAAAATGAAATTGAAAAATAATCTATTAAAATTTTGATCAACTTGTATAATTTTTTTTTTCCTTTTAAATAACTGCCTCTACCAATAAATATGGAATGAGCACTATTTAATACGCGAGCACAGTTGGTTAGATACAATTTGGATATAAATAATAATGGCTTGATATGGCAAGAGTTAAGATATGGGATGAGTACCATTCAGCATGTGATGGTTAGATAAAAATTATAAATAATTGTGCCTTCGATCAGAAGTGGAAGCTCCATACATTGACTACAAATCTTTAAGTACTATTTAGCATGTGATTGCCTACTTCACTTTCAAAATGTTTGTAAGGTAGGTTATGTTTTGCTTGGAATAAAAATGCAAACATTTTTGGGCCCCACGCATTTTGCCCAATTCTTACCCGCCAAACACATGCATTCAATCTTGACTAGGCATTGTTTTAAGCTCAGCAAAGCAAGGAAAAAAAAAAATATCTCCCATGAACCATAAGACCTAATTGACTTAATTAAGTAATTAGTTTATTAAGGATTTTTGTTAAATTAGTTAATAAGATATTATTTTTTATAACATCTTAATCATCATTTTCTTTAATTCCCTCCCTCCATCTTTTAATTTATTTGATTATTATTGAAGAAATATCAATAGAGTTAATTTAAGAAAAAATTGATAAGCATATGAAATACGTCTTATATATGTTTTAATCTAAGGAGTATAATCTAATAAGGTTTACCAATCTAAAACTCTTGACTAAACAAGGTCACTAGTCTGATCGATTGATTCTAATTGGATTTCTACCACATAGATTAAAAGTTTTGGTTACTTAGCATTAAATAAAATGAACATAGATTTGCATCGTGGATTGGATATTTGTAAAATGCGTATTAAAGTATTTTCTATATAAAAGATCAGCATTACCTTGTGAGGAAGATGTGTTGGACGATGGTGAAGCAGCAGGAGGAGGTGAAGATAATAATGAATCGACAACTGCGGTATCATAGAAGCGATAATTCTCATATCTAATGTTGCAACTCAGTTTGATAATCCTCCCGCCAATCCTGTTGTTACAGAGCGAGGGAATGCCCGATATGGCCTTCTCCAAGCAATCGTCACAATCTTGCTCAGACAAATAAGGCATGCACTGAACAAGACCATATATAGTTTGAAACAAAGTCGTCGCCGAGTTGGCGGCGAACTTCCGGTGACTATCCCCGGTGGCAGCTTTGCTTCTAAGCCTTCGCATGAGACCGTCAAGCACTTCACTGTACTTATTGTCTGTTACATTATCAGGGTTACACCAGTGGATTGGAAGATCTGGATCTTGATTTATCCCAAACATGGAGCGATTGGCGTATCGTAAAATGCATTCGTCGTTATATCCATACCCTTCCTTCTGATTTGGACAATGATTTCGTAGAAGGATTGAGGCATTGTTGAGGCAAGTACGACAAGGATCTGGCTTAACATCTGCCCTACACAGTCCAAGAGCGTTAACTCTATTAGGGTTTTGGCCTTCAGAGGAACTGTAATAGCCATAGTCAATTTTTGGGTCGGAGGTGAGATTAGAAAGAAGGGTTTTAAGGTTTGTGCCAAAGGCACTTGTGTTTGTGTAAGTACCAACACTATTTTCACAAATATACTGAGATACGAAGACTTGCTGTGCAGTAGTGAGAATGATAAAATGAGAGAGGAAAGAAAGCAGAGCAATTGAAATAATGATTGTCATCAAGGAATGAAAGAAGAAGAAGAAGAAGCTTTAAGATACGATCTTAATTTGGGCTGCTAGTTCTAGTTTTGTTGATACAAATCAAGGCATCTTCGGCTTCTTTCTTATATTACTGAAGTCAACAAGTCAATCAAAAGTCAGAAACGCGTATTTGAATACGGCTTCTTTTTTATATTCCATCTTACATATTACAAGACTAACTAACTAAGTTTATTTAATCATTTTTATAAGAAATTTGTTTATTCCTAGTAAGCATTAATTATTTTTTTCATGTCTGTCCATAATTAATAAGGGTAATGGGTGATAGTAATAATTAATATGATAGTAGAGTTTAGTGCAATTAGTAAAAATAATATTAAAAATTATTTAGATTATAAGATAACTTTATTGACTTAACTACTTTTATGGATTTGTGAAAAAAATTTATTGATACTTTATAATAAAAATCATAAACAATATTCACAAAATTTAAGAAAGAAGCATACGCGTTTGGGACTTTTGATTTTGATTGACTTGTTGACTTCAGTAATAGTAAGAAAAAAGCCGTATTCAAATTTCTCGTTGGCGAGTGGCCGACCACAGATTTGAGAAAACGACGCATGTGGGGATTTGAGTTACGTGGCCGACAAGCCTTTTGTAGGAAAATTCAACAAAATTTCTTATATATTATATTTAATTTTTTGTGAGTCTTTGACAGTATTAGAAAAGTTTAATTCACCAATTATTTTATAGATTAATACTAACCAATTATAAAGATAAAATTATACTCCTTCTGGTACTATTTATAAGAGCTTAATCACCTAATTCTATAGTTTTAAAAATGATTAAAATTAGTTAAAAATAAAAAGTATGTTTTGAATAAAATTTGTTTTTCAAGTATGTCCTTATTTATAAAAGACAATATGAGTTTCACTAACTTTTTAATTAATACAATACATATAATTAATGAGGGGTAAAAATTGAAAAACAAAACTCATTAAATATTCAAATAACTGTTATCGGGCTTTTATAAAAGATATCAAGACAACTCAAATTTTGGAATCTTATAAAAAGAATTGGAGGGAGTAATTACTAAAGCTAAGAATCAGGGCCGGCCTTTGAAAGGCCAAGGCCTAAAAGGGCCAACCCTTTTAGGCCTAGGATAAGAAAAACATATATTTTTGAAAGCCCTAGAGTTGGCTCTATAGAGCCAAAAACTATTGTTCTAAATTGTAACTATTTTTTCTTCACTTTTTTTTAAAATATAATTAGTAAATTACAACAATTAAAGTTCGAATTTATCAAATAAATATTATCCACATCAAGATCTAAACAACAAACATCATGCAATAAACAAATACAATCATATAAAAGTGTAAGAATTAAACCAATATTCGGCTAAAATATGGGGGACCAAATTGCACCGAGTTAAATTTACTTAATTAAATTATAATTGAGTTACAAATATAAAGGCTAAATGATCACTAAGGAAAATAAAAAGAAAAAAGAAAAAAAAGCAAAGCAAAGTCTGTTATCATCAATCAAGCATTAACTTCGTGATTCATACATGGATTAAATTGGTAAGAAGGTAATAGTAGTAGTAGTAATAATAATCTTCCAGAAGGATGATTTATTTTATTACTTTTTTTATATATATAAGTAACAATATTCCTTAAATAAATAAAATGGTAGTAAATCATAAATTCGTAATCTTAAAAGTGCATAATTACACAAAGTTAATTACATTTATTTTATTACTTGCAATATATTAAAAATTATAGGCGGCACAATAGTTATAAGATAAAAGGATGGGATGGGAGAATGAAAGGTTGCTTCTTCTTTTTTTGATAATACGAAAGGTTGCTTTTGTCAGGTGGGCAAATTGAAAATATAATCATAAGAACGAGTCGGCCTTGGCTTTGCGGGGTTGGCCTTTTTAGGCCGACTTCATTTGAGGCTCCATTTTATAAACCCGACCCTCAAAAATTAAGATTTAAACGAGTTTAGCATGATTTCTCGGTTATAATAGTTACTAACAGACTTTATAATAATTATTGAAAGTTAAAAAAGAAGTACAATTTATTAATTAATAATTACTAACTTTATAATAATTATTGAAAGTTGAAAAAAAAAAGTACCATTTATTAATTTTTGGGAAAATCAATCTTAGGGACCATATTAACAAAAAAAAAATGTCAAAAAAGAATTTTAAAAATAAAGTCACATGTCAAAAAAAAAACTCAGGGTCTTTTCTAGTATTTTTTCATAAAACATTAGTTGTTACCGCCTACTGATATAGTTGTTAACGGGTACTGCTTTAATTATTAATGTGCCTACGGATATAATTGAAATATAGTTGTTAACGAATACTGATTTAGTTATTAGTGTGACTGATTTAGTTATTAATGAGACTAATTTAGTTCTTAACGGTTATGAAAAAAATACCAGAAAAGACCCTGGACCTTTTTTTGAAAAGTGACTTTTTCTTAGACTGTTTTTATTAATATGGCGGCGGCTCTGAGATGGATTTTCCCTTAAATATTTTTTTTTTAAATTAAAGAAAAACATCATCGAGTGTCATCTTTTTTTTCTCAAGAAGGAATTAATATTACGACGAATCAGAGTATCACATAACACCATACACGTCCAGGCAATAAACAACCAAAGACACAGGGGCAATACATCGCCACAAAATAAAACAGCAATTAAATCTACTGCAACTAATAAAACTAAAATCAGCCACCAGAGAATACAAGATCAGAAGCAGTTGTATCATCTTGAGAGATGTTAGCCTCCTCAATATCTAAGGTCAGAAGCAATAGGGCACACCTCTTATAAGCTTCAGCTGCAACTGCAAGAAAAGAAAATCAGCTACACGATTGACCCGTCTAGGGGAAAAAGAAATAGAAAACTCAACCTTGGTAGCAAGAAGACTGATAACATCATATATAATACCTCTACATATCCAATCAAATAAATCCGGAACCTTGCAGCAAGCCAGCAACATAAGTATGAAGTAGAAAGCAATCAGTTTCAAAAATTACTTTGTCATGACCCAAGTCCATAGCTAACATGAGAGCTCTCTTCAAGGCCAAAGCCTCAGTCATAAAGGCAGAGACAGATTTCACAGTTTGATTGCATTAGGTCGTTACTGTTTCGCTCTCCTCAAAAGTCAGCTTGCGTTGGCGTTTGGAGATGTCAAAGCTGGTCGAGTCTTCATTCGGGTGTTTAATTTGGATCCGGGTTAGAGACAGGGCCATAGAAGATATTGGAGAAAGCCCTTCAAATGGAATAATGCTTTGATTGATGGGCTCATTATCCATAGGATATTCAACTCGTAAGGTGTTGGCGACGGGGGTGAATTGGGCTCCCCGTCCATCTCTATAGTATTATCCGATTGGGCCTGCTCCATCACAGGTACAAATGGGCTTTCCCCTTCCAAACCGTGGACTAACGCCTTCACTTTCAAAAGGCAAAAAGCATTCCCTTCGCTGACTACATCGTCATCATTCTGCGCCTCCTGGACGTCTTGAGCAGTCCGCTTGTCAGATTACGTCTGCCTGTGCCCTCCACATCCCCCATTCTGACTTCCAATCACCAAATTAGGACTCCCGTAACTCTGACACCCCTTTTCCTGCGTCAACAAATTGCTAAACTCAGCCTTCTTCTCCTCCGGCGATGTCCTCCGTCCAACCAAGCCCACGGAGGATTCCGACTATAGAATCGGGATTCCATCCAGTCTTCCCTGCACACCTCCACTACCTCTTTACACGAACGCACCGAAGGGGTGCTCATCCAGTTGCCAAATCCATACTCTGTTTTACCATCTCCTTCTACCTCATCGTCTACACTGCATCCTCTACCTTCATAATCTATTCTCCCACACCTGTAACATAAAATTTGCGATCTCTCATATTTCACCGAGACCCAGGCAGGCTCCTTTCCTTCCCGTGGCACCCAGAAGCCATCTACCAATGGATTTGCAAGGTTTATCAAGGATCTCACTCTTATATATCCTCACCCCATTTTACCATCAACCATTGGCCGTTCATACATGACCGTTTCACCCACCGAGTCCCCCAAGATCTTCGCATTATTGTTGTCGAAAGCCGCCAGCGGGAGTTCATGGAATTGGACCCAAAAAGGTTCATAATCAAAGTTAGTGTCCTTCAACACCATATCATCTTCCCAGACCTGTAGAGTTAAAAGGAAACCCTGAATCCACCAAGGTCGGTCTTTCAGAATTCGAACATAATCCTCGAGCTTGCTAAAACGAAACAGAAATATGAGTTGATTGCGGTCCATGTCATGAATCTCCACCCTATCACCAAGTTGCCAACCCTTTCTAATCATGGATACCACTGTCGGGATATTCAGATTTTTGATGGTTAGTATTCTCGACCTACTAACGTGCCCCCTCTATCCTCCAACTTCTTTTCAAGATTCGAACAACCCGTTTTTCTTTTGTTAAAAACAAAACTCTGTCCATGGTCCATCCCTTTCGCTTTAGAAACCAACCACACCACAAGGCACCACAGAACCACCTTACCTCCCGCCGCAAGACGTACCCAAAAAGAACAAGAAGAGTACATCGAAAGAGGAAAGAACAAATTAGAGAAATAGAAGAAGAAAAAGAAGAATAGGTAGAAGACAAGACAAGATGGAGTTGACTACTCCGACCACCGGTGACCACCAAACGAGAGGTCCCCTAAGAACTAGACTCGCACTCACGGGGAGAAAACTATCGAGTGTCATCTCAACGTATACATTTTGTAACTTCTCCTATCCTAACTATTGTAGTTACGCATAAAGTGGTACATGGATAACTTTTTTTCTTTTTTATTTTTTTTTTTTAAAAAAAAAAGTATATGTATTTTTTAATTAGTCACGTGATTTTTGAGACAATATACGAAATACGACACGACTCAACACTCCGACACGTTAATCCTAAAAAAATCTAAATTTTAACACATTAGGACACGTTTTGATATTAAATATATATAATATAATTTACATTCAAATTCAATATTTCGTAAGATTCTGGCCTCTAGCTATGATTCATTATAGATTCGACCTCATCATAAAAGTCATGCCTCTTTTTTTTTAAAAAAAAAAAAAAAAATACAAAAGGAAAATTTATCATCAATTTAGTAATATTTAAAGCCACAAATATTTTTAAAAAATAGGAGTGTCAAGGAGTGTCGGACGGTGTTGGAGTTTCGAAGTATCCGACACGAATATTTTTAAAAAATAGAAGTGTATGTGCTTCATAGACCAGCCAAACAGAGAGGTCCCCTAAGAACCAGACTCGCACTCATAGGGAGAGAAAACTATCGAGTGTCATTTTCTTTTAAAAATAAAAACGTATATGTATTCTTTAATTAGTCACGTAAAGTTTCGTATATTGCGAAAAGCACGGTGAAAAGGTCAAAAAGGCATATGAAATTGGACATATGTATAAGAACATGGCCAGAAACCACGTGAAGCTGCAGAGATAAATAAAGGGGGAAATCCGTACCAGGGCCCTTTTTGGCAAAAGAAACCCAAAAAGGGCCCTAAGACTCTGCAATTCCCAAAAATGGCCCTTTTAGGGATGTGAATGTTAAATGAAAAGACAATAACACCCCTAACTAAAGCTGAAAAAGGAAGGCAGTCCTGATTTCAAAACACACACACACACACACTCTCTCTCTCTCTCTCTCTCTCTCGTCGCTCCGTCCCTCTCGACTGGTCTCTTTACCTTCTCTGGTCTCTTACGCCAGCGCGTGGGAAAGGTGAAACGATCGGCCGCCGTTGCTTGGTGTGTGTAAATAATTCCTTGTTTCGATTAGCCCTAAATTCCGAAGTCATGGCGCGGCGAAGCAAATACTAAGCCTAAATTAAATCCATATTCAGCCTCCAGCTCCCGCGCTCCGATCTTCGCCGTCTCCAGCGAACAAGGTCTTCGTTGGAGGCATCTTCGTGGCTAGCTTTTCACTGCTTCCGGCACTCCTTCCGTCTCACTGCTCTCGCTGAACACTATTTTGATCTACCTTCGCTTTACGGCGAACAATAGCAAGGTAACATCAAAGTAATCTCCTTTTATCTATGTTTCAATTTATTTATCCCGAGAATTGTACTTTGGGAGTGGTCGTAAAGTGGTTTCGTCACTCACTCTCGTATTCCCCTGTAACGTATGTATTCCAACCCATCTGAATTTAGATTCTTTGAAGCGATGGCAAAATCATTTTTTCTGAGTTAGTATCTTGGCTTTTTTAAATATGTATAAAAAAAATCTTGGCTTTTATTTTTCATTTTTTCTTTAAATTTATAGTGCGAGGAAAAACCTGGGTTTTGCCCTTCGGTATGCATGTAAAAGGAAATTGATTCATGTGTTTATAGGGCTACGGGGTGACCAATAACAATGGAGCTTGGGTCATATTCGATCGAGTAAATCAACATTTTCCCTGGCGGACGAGGATCATACACTTGCAAATGCTGTTCGGTTCACCTTAAATCAAGAGTTAGTGATATGCTAATTCTTATGTGCTTTTCTAATCCTCTGCGTATAATTTATGAATTTCCTTCTTTGCATCCGTGCATACCTTAAAATTATGACGTCGAGTGAACCAGCATTTGAATTCAATCTTTTAGGCTATTTTATGCAATGTAATCTTCATTGAGATTGCTTGATAGTTTTACGTTTACAATATTCGTTATCTCCGAGCATCTATAGGGGATCCAAATTCGTGAGGTGTTGAAAGATGCGTGCCAAGATTTGATGCTAATGTGCCAAAGATGTAAGGAGCACTTTTGACAAGTCTGTCGATGATTTTAAAATGAGCAAGACTGTGAAGGATATGGATATTAAGTGATGTACCAGTTTTCGTTTCAATTTTTTTTGATATTGATTGGACTGCATATTTTGGTTCTTAACAATAGATTATGCATGCAACCCTAGAGGATATACGCAGATAAAGTGATGGTATTTTTTGTGGGATTTGTGAAATAATTAAATATGTACTTGTGATTAGGGCGGATTTTCCTAATGAATTAAGAATACATGAATTGTTGCTCTATGAGACCGCTTTTGATTATGATAATCTTACCATGTTTAATTTTGGATGGGAATTGAAAAGATATGTGTGCAAAGTGCAAACACAGCTGCTTTTAGTAATGTGTATTTGAATTGTTCAATAATAGGAGAGAAAGAACAGAAAATTAGATGGATGGATGATTGATATATAATGTTTCTAAATTGGAAGGTTTATATATGATCAGATTAGTCTTTACTTTGGAAATTGCTTGGTTTGGAATTTTATGCTGGTTACGATGAGGGATTATTAATTCATGGATTTTGTTGGCGACGATCTTTGATAGATTGAAGGCCAAAGCATGAAGGTCGGCCACCCAACAACCAGCCATCTTCTTCGAGGAGTCGAGGACGAGGATGGACATGACATAGAGGAGGGAGATAACATTTGGGGGATACTTTGTATTAGGACGAAAGTGTTAGGACACATATGTATTTATGACTCTTTTGTATTCATGAGTGTTAACTGCTGTATTTTGATGATCACAATTTCCAGATTATTGAATTAAGTATTTTATAACTCTTAAGTAATCATGCTCGAGCAAAGCAGAATGTTGCCCGAGCAAAACATCGGGCTCTCTGAAGAAATTCGAAGTAATGTTTAAGTAATCATGCCCGAGCAATCTTCAAAAGCATCAAGAAGCATGACCTTGCCCGAGCAAGGTCATAGTCTTGCCCGAGCAACATAGTGGCATGGGTAAAAAGAATCATGCCCAAGCAACGTTTGAAAGCGTCAAGAAAGCATGACCTTGCCTGAGCAAGGTAATAGTTCTGCCCGAGCAACATCGTGGCAAAGGCAAAAAGAACATCTTCAAATATGTCTTGGCCGAGCAAGATAAAGTGTTTGCCCAAGCACCATGCCCAAGCAAAGACAATTGTTTGCCCGAGCATCGTATCAACTGTTCCAGAAATTGAACCTTGCCCGAGTATACTTATGAAGCATGCCCGAGCAACATCGAGACAGAAGCAAAAATCTCCAAGTCAAGTAGTCTTGCCCAAGCAGAGAAGAATGCTTGCCCGAGCAAGATGCCCGAGCATCATTAATCTGAAGTGCTTGCTCCCACACAAGGGAACCTTGCCCGAGCATGGAGAAAGACTTGCCCGAGCAAACTGAGTCTTTCTCCTTATATCGCCTCTGCCTGGAGTTTGCCCGAGCAAGATTTTAAGCTTGCTCGAGCAACATCGAAAGGAAGTGATTTTTGCTACATATTGAAAAGCTTGCCCGAGCACATAAATCATCATGCTCGAGCACTATGCCCGAGCAAGAAAAATAAACCTGCCCGAGCATCAGCGACCAAGTTCTTTTTAACTGAATCTTAAGATACTTACCCGAGCAAACTTGGAATATTGCTCGAGCAAATGTATCTCTGTTTTGAAACTCGTTTCTGTATAATTTACAAATTCATTGGTTTTATCTTATTACTTCTGATTATCACTTATTAATATTACCAAATGCTTTTAACCAGTGTGTTAATGAGTTTCAGATTATATAAACACAAATTACCAGCAGATTTGAATAAAACAACTTCGTCTGACAGAAGCATTAAATGAAGTTACCTAAACCGAGCCAAATTGTTCGATCAAGTAAAGCTTCTCGATATTCCCATTACGCATTAAATGCTATTTGACAACGGATATACAAAAGGAATGTAAGAGAATGTCTCTCCACAAATTCCAGCTGTGAAATTCAAACGGACGAAACTGAGACGAAGTGTTTCATCTGTCTAACGGCTATCTTAATGAGTCACAACGGTTGACTCTTAATCTTCCTCAATGGTCATTAATGGTATCATCTATAAATAGGAAGAGCATTGAATTCGGACTACTACCGAAACGCTGAGCAATTAATTTGATTACAGATTCATTCACTGTTTCAACTGTTTCATTAAATTCTGAGTGTTCTTCAGTGTTCATTTTATCTGCTCGTGAGGAGTCTTTAAACACTTATTTATTTCATTCAGTGAGTTATACTTAAGGTTGTGGAATCTTAAGTGAGGGTGTATTAATTACAACTTGTAAGGGGGAGTGGAGTGACCATCCTTCGTTTACAGAGTGTGTAATTATTTGAAAGAGTAGTGGAATCCCAGGTGTTCTGGGGACTGGACGTAGGTCAGTGATTTGAGACCGAACCAGTATAAATTGTCTTGTGTTCATTTTCTCTTCTCTGTCTCATTCATGTATTTCTGTGTCATCGCGTGTGTTTCAAAAAGAGATTTTGAAATCACCTATTCACCCCCCTCTAGGTGATATACCACCTTCAATGAGGATGACATCAAAACTTGTTGTTATTTTGTAAATTGTGTACTGATGCTAACTTGATAATCTATATTCAATGACAACAGAAATTTTTTGATTCTGTTTTGATGTGGTCATGTAATGAGAACGAGAAATTTTAGCTTCTGTTTTGATGTGGTCATGGAATGAGAACAAGAAATTTTAGCTTCTGTTTTGATGTGGTCATGGAATGAGAACTGCAAAATAATGGACATGATTAACAACTTCAACAGGGGTTGCTAACAACAATATCGGGTCACTTACAACAATAACAGGGGTCACTTACACCAATAATAGGGGTCACTTACAACAATAACAGGGGTCACTTACAACAATATCAGTGATCACTTACAACAATGACAAGGGTCACTTACAACAATGATAGGGGTCACTTACAACAATCACAGGGGTCACTTACAACAATATCAGGGGTCACTAACAACAATAACACTTACAACAATAATGGTCACTTACAACAATAACAGGGGCACTTACAACACTATCGTGGGTCACTTACAACAATATTAGTACTTTCATCCCATTCAACCATTCCTACTAAAAAATATAGCTTTCCCTCTCACATGCCAAAAAACAGCAAGCTTCTATTAACCTCGCTCTTTATATTAAAATTTTCTTGTTGAAATAATTTAATTTAAAAAAAATTAGTAGAGTAAAAATTCATATACAAACCTAGCGCCCATACACTTAATTAGTTAAAACTCAAAAGCCACCCACATATACGGCTTTTTTTTCCGACGAATGAAATACCACATCCATACGGCTTTATAATTACGAATTAGTATAGTAAAAAATCGGAATTTTAGCACAGTACTACTTTTTTAAACCATCTTAGTCAAATTATTAATTGCTACTACCCTGAAGTTTGTTTATTTGGAATGTTCACCAGTACGGGTTCTGTGGGTTAACGAAGATCGAAAAACTAAAGGTTCATGGGTAACTCGGAAGGAGAATTAATGGTTTGTGCAGAAACTCAAGAAAATGATAATTCCATCAAAAGTAGTAGAGAAAATCGATCACAATGATCATTAGCCATCTGATGGGAACAAACTGGTTGCTAGTGAAATAATTCCATCAACCTTGGTTTCAACGTTTTTTACTATTTCTGCGTTTTCTTCTATTTCAGCTTTTTTATCAGCGCCAAAAACCAGACTGATTTTTTGTTTTTTTAATCAGGGGTATTAATGTCCTTTCCTTTATTAATTTCATACCAATCAGGGCCCTAGGGCCTCTTCTGGGAATGTCATATTGTTGGGGCCCTTTTTAGGTTTACTTTGGTTAAAAGGGCCTCTACAGTGATTTTTCCTAAATAAAGAATCGGTAATGTCGTAGATGTGTAAGGGGCAAAAGAAAAATGGAAAAATTTGAGAAGAAACACAGTATATCAAATATTATTTATCCCACTTTGATATCATAAAATAATTAGGAAGAAGAGAAAATAGAAGTTCTGAATATTATTGTTTAAAGAGATATAAGATACAAGTGTCCTTTATATAAACACAATAAATAATATGTACAATCAGTCTCATCTATTTTGGAAACATCTAAACTAACTATTTACATATAACAATATTTCAATTAATCTGTAACAAACTATTTATTCTAACTAAGATATATACATTAATAATTAGAGGTAATTTTGTTGGAGGCATTATTAGATACTGTATATGTGAGTACCTCACTCAAAAGAGATTCAGACTTTGATTCACTTTCACTATGTTATGAGAAACTATCTTCTTCTAATAAACCTATCATTGCGCAAGAAACACTAGCTTGTTTTTATTAGAATGGCATGCATTAAGAGTTCTACATCCATTAATTGCCGGTCATATTGGAACGAGATCAAACCTGGCACAAGAAAATGCTGGCCAAGGCGCATATATGAAGTCAGGATCAGATGAAAAACAGATAGAATGTAACTGGACACAGGATGAATATTGAGACATTCCGTCCATATCTCGGTGTGTATAATATTAATTTTTATAAGGGTTAAGGTGCAGATTTACCAACGAACTATTACCCGAGGAGCGTCTAGCACAAAAAACAATTGAGGGGATCAACTTAGCCAACGAACTATTAAAAAGTGAAAAAAAAAACACACAATTTGATACGGATTCGCCAACGAACTATTACCCCGTCACTGTTTTGGTGTCTCCGTCTTCCATTGACTGTCACAGTGTTGGCGACGTTAGCGTCTCCAAAGCTTCCATTATTGTTGGGTGTTCCACTCACCCTCTTGAACTCATCCAGCAGTCCACAGCTTTCGACCGGCATGCGCCTTGCACCCTGGTTGCATCCCTCTGATGCCATGAGCAGCCACCGCCGCTGCCACAGCACCTGCTCGCATGGGTCCCATCTCTGTTGGTGTTTGTTTTATCCAACAAGAAGGCTTAACCACTCTTTTCTCCAGTGTCTCCGCCACCATCCTACGCCAGTGCCTCATATTTTAACGTAATTGTGGTAGTTGTTTTTTTAATAGTTATTTGGTACTTTTTTTTTTTCACTTTTTAATAGTTCGTTGGCCAATTTGGTCCCCTCAATTGTTTTTTGTGTCAGACGCTCTTCGGATAATAGTTTGTTGGCAAATCTGCACCTTAACCCTTTTTATAATTTTGTTTTTACAAATATTAAATTTTAATTTAGTTTTTACCCTCGCTTCCCTAATCACTTTTAACAAGTGGGCGTAGGCGTGTAGAAAAAGCAACAAGCTAGTGAAGTTCACTGATTTACTAGTTGTTCAATATTATTCAAAGAAAAGCTGCAAAAGTACGTGTCAATCCGGTTTGATGATTTAGCTACATAGTTGCAATCAATCACGGTTGACAACTACTACAGTCTCCATTAAACTCACAAATAGCTAACAATAACATGACCCCAATCTTTTACATACACATTTCTTTTCTTTTCTTTTTTCAACCTCAAGGCCGCAGGCAGAAATGACTTGAATTAAAACGAGCATGATTAAACTTGAGAGCTCAAACTAATTAAGGAGCACTTATAGCTACAAGACCTTTGGCACATACACATTTATTGGGATTTGGCATTCCTCCTTTTCTCCTTCCTTTTCTTTTTTGCATTGTTGATTAAGATCTCAACGGTCTAAATTTAATATAGTATAAAAATATTATTATAATTTTACTTCAAAGATATAATATGTTAAATTTAGATTGTTAAGATCTTAATCCAACAGTAAAAAAAGAAAAATGAGAAAAAATGAGAGTAGGAAAGTCAAATCTCATTTCTTCATCAAGTTAGCCCGTTTGAAGCCTGTAAATATATTGATGGAAAATGGGATATTTTCCTTTGCATTGCCTGTTCGGTTGAATCATTTCTCTGGAGAGTAAATTATGGTGGCTAGGAATTTTCCCATGTTTAATGGAAAATCTAGTCCACCCGTATAGGTGGGATATGATTTTCATGTTTAGAAAATTCTCGTCTAGCCTCTTCTTTCATTCTGCTTCATTAACTATAAAAAGAAATATTCTTTGGTCATAAATATAAGATAAAATTTATAATACAAATTATACTATAAACTTTGTATGTTTAGAACCGATGGTAATAGTTAATTAGCAACGGAATATTCTGCCACTAAATTGACTTAGCCTTGGAATCAATGTTGTCAAACTCGCGAGTTTAGGTAAACTCATGACCATGACGTAAACTCGTAAGAGTTTACTTTCACTTTTAAATAAGTATTAATAGTGTATAATAAATAATTAAAATATAAAAAAATGACAACAATTTAATTTAAATATATTTTAAATCCAAATAATTAAAACTAAATTCACCAACATTTAAAATTTACCATATTTAACAAAGAAATTTCTATAAAACTCATTATTCTCTTAGTTTGCATGTGATGATTTTAGTAATGCATTTAAATTGACATTGCTAAACAGGGAGTAGAACGGAACATCTGGATAAATTGGATGATCTCATTAAATATAAGAGCACCGAGTCTTATAAAAGTCCAGATGAATAAAACCTTGAAAACTTCCTCAAAACCGACATACTTGCACCCACTATAGCCCGGGCTTAACTTGGAAAAATGTAGAGGAAAACTGCCGTTCTAGAAGATTTAAAGGCCCATTGCATTTAATACGCGACCTCTTCATTAAAGGGAAAATACTTATTCTTATGAAATTTCCACTTATCATTTGGAATCTTACTATTTTGTATGTAATAAAACACCTATGGTCAGTGTTCTGGAAAAGTTTTAAGAAATGATAGCACAAGAAATTGACTTCTTTCCCGGTCCACCCATTGACAATTGTCATCTTTTAGAGCCAAGTCTCGTTTTTCCTTATTTAGTTGATTTTCAAGTGGTAGACAAAGTGGACTGGTTTTTTGTGACACTGCGCATTCATTATTGACAAAAAATCGTAATTAACAATTTCAGTATATATATTAACAAATTAAGCTCTTCAAGTTGTAATTGTATAATTTATTTGGAAACATTTACAAATCTCATATTCCTTCCACATGTCTGACTTAGAATTTGTATACCATTAGATTCCCTAATTAGATTTTTCTTTTTTACAAATCCAAATTTTTCCTTTTTTCAAAGAATCAATATTCTTTTTAATCGATTCGAATTATCCTTAAATTATTCGATTACCAATTATTGTTAACCCACTAACGCCCTATACTTGGAAGATTAGAACCATATCAAAGCCCAATTTAGAAAGGCCATGAAATCTTGAAGCATTAGCGGTCTGAGTTTAGCCCAAATTAAAAGGCCTAGGCCCACTCAAATTGATTTAAGGTTTCTATGAGGCCCTTATCACATGCGCTCTAGTGTTCCAAAAAAAAAAAAGGGTGCACCATAAAAAAACTTAATAAATGGTAAAATGAAACCTATAGGCCCAAACCCTTAACTTGACATTTGAGACTCGGTACTAGAGTCCTGTCACTACCCAAACTCCCATCCATTTCATCTAACATGCTATCCAAGAGGGCCAATATGATCTTGTATGGGGTCGACAAGGTTGAATTCTAGCCCCATGGTCATAAGGTAGAAACTTAATTTCTATTGGGCACGAGCCCGTAATTCTTCATCAAAAGCCCCATATCCATCTCTAGATTGCCTTCCTCTCCTAGTTCCTCTCCCATAGTAATCCTTAAGACTCTACCTTCTTTGTTTGATTCTGTCTCACACCCTTTTATCCACACATTTACCTACTGGTTTGCTACCACCGATCTCACAAATTATTTTCCCTCCGAATGTGCACCACCGTTCTAACCCTCGTACCTCCGATTTCCCCAATTTGTTTTTTCTACCTTTGTAGTGGTCGTATGAGAATGAAAATATGTTGTTGCACTGTATAGGTACTCGTACACAACTGCCTCCTTATTGCGCCGTCTACGATTCCACGCTCGCCAAGAAGGGAAAATTGGGATCCCTTTAGTTGTTTCCTAATGTTCACTCGTTTTTCCGTCGTCGCAGGCGGCGATTTTTTGTACCACTTTCCAATAATCACTGCACTTTACCCACTTTCGTTGTTAGAATCAGCTTTCTCTCGACTCTTGATTTGTCTCCTTGATTCTCCGCTTTCCGTTTTCCGGGGACAAGATTCACGCGTCGTACCTATGGAGACCACAACTCGAATACAAAGATGTGCAAAACCTTCATATTCTATGTAATAATCTTCCCCATCCATAGAGAAACCTAACATTAGGTGTTTAGTCGATCAACCAAAACGCAGAGTCTAGCATAACGTCCTCGGAGCCGATACAAGAAGTACATGTCTACTTACGCTTTCTCAAATTCTATCACCGATGAAAGAAAGAGCTTCTCTATCATAATACTCAAGAAATATACTTGGAAGTCGACCATACAAAGCAACCTTGTTAATCTTTACAATCAATTAAATAGAGGTTCCTATGGCCTCACAACAAGAAAATGATCATATATCATCCACGGCCCCCGCAAAGTGCGTTAAGATAGTCCTCTCGCTTGAACATTTGACCACATAGAAACCATGTCCAATATTGATTAGCTTAGCGGGACGCCACGCTTAGCCCATAGAGACCGGACTCAAGCCAGAGCTTTATAGCCACTTTTTCCTAGTAGCTTGATGATTATGGAATTAGTCCATGCCTTATACATTCTCTTTAATTTTCTTAGAGAAAACAAATGTTGGACAAATCGCTTTGAGGATCTTCTATTGTTTCACGATGAAATCTTCATTATTGCTTTGAGAACCATCTGACGGGAATCGTCGCGACAAAGGGTCGTCATCCTTATTGGTAGCCTCAAGTACTTCATCTCCACCGTCACTAACTCCTTTCAACTATCGCAAAAGAGGATGCTCCTTTGAAAATTTTGGTTCCTTATAACCTGCTTTAGGCCATTGAGCTTCCATACTTCCCTCCCAAAACAAAGTTTGCATTCTTGATCTTCTTAGAGCTTCTTGTTGATTGATCCTCCTCCTTTTCTAAGAGGGAATGTGTAAGGTATTGTTTCTAGAGAGAAATAGCCAGCGTTGCTTCCATTATGTTTACCTTAACCCTAATTAAATTCAACCAACCAAAAAAAAAATACTATAAGCAATTTAATATATTGATTTTACCTCATAAAAAGATGTCTACCCCTTAAACTTTTTTATATAAAAAAAAGGGGGTCGACTTGGGTTTTATTCTTATCTAACAAAAAAAAAGCACCTATAATAGGTTGGGTCAAGGCCCATATATCGTGAAGCTCAATAAATTCTCAACACATGGCCAATCCAATTTGGATTTTAACAAGAGGCCTAAAAACGCAAAGAGTCTCAGCAGTATAGCCCGCGCTTCACGCCCTTACATGACTCACGTTTAACTCCTCCAAAACTTTTTCTTATAAAAAAAAAAAAAAGGCCTAAAAGGGTGGTATATTATCAAATTATCGCCCTCGAATACCGTGCCGTGCCAGCAACGGTCAAATGCTCTGGAAGCTAAACGACCGCGTTTTCATCTCCGCATACGGACAAAAAGTTTTCGAAAAAAATATAAATACTTTGATTATGGATTATTTTCCCTCCTATTCGACTTCTACATCAACCCCAAAACCTAGCTAGTAGTCAGGCTCGTTTTCCACTTTCCCTGTCCTGCAAGTGCAAATTCAGGTAATGCTTACTTTTCCTTTTTAGCAAAGAGTTATGGAAATGCAGTGTTTTCGTGAACGATGTGAAATTTTCGCACGCATTATGATATTCTTCAATTCTTTCACGTCCTCCAGTTTTTCCTATACTGTGTTGCCGTTGGAGAATGGATCAGAAAACGCTGGAAGAAGGGGGACAAAATGCTTTGAATTTTAAGTGTGCGAAGATTCTTCATGGAGCTGATAAATCTATCGCTTGCCAGACTCCAGAGAAGACTAGTGAGCCCTTACCTACCAAAACCAAGGAGGATCCACCAGCTTCCAGAAACGTGAGTGCCTAATTGGGGTTTCCTATAGGAAGTAATTATTTGTTTGCTCTTTTTTCCCCTCATCTGTGATTGAAGTGTATTTTGAGATTTTTCTCTTTTCTGAATTTCCTTGAGATTTCAGATACAAGACTTTTAGCAGATTTATTTGATCATATAAACTGTTCACTGAGGTTGCTTCTGTCTGTGTAAAAAAAATCCACAACCTTTCAAAACATTTGTTCCCAGGTTGAAGTTCTCGCTAAAAGGTAATTGCAACTTTTGCTGCTATTTCAGTTATATTTATCTTCTGCTTCGTTTTATTTTTCATTGTCCCTGACATAACTAATGGATCCCATTGAAGGGTTTGGGTTTTATCCCTTCCTGAATTTATGTTTCAAATTTCAGTTCTTCTCACTTTTGTTGGTTGGAATGTTGTGCTGCTGCTATTTTCTCCTTGCAGAAAATTCTTGTACACGGATCTTGCAAAGATTAAGTATATACTTCCTGAAGCCATACATATAGAGAAGATAGTAGTACATGACAATAGAAACTTGTGTATGAAGCCTGATTTGAAGATCACCTTGGTATATGAGGTTGTGCTAGGACACTCTAGTGAAAGTAATTATATGGCACTCCGGAAACTGTTTGGTTCTAGGCTGCTTGAGTTCTTCAATAGGCATCCAGAGGTATACTCCAATATTGTGTTGTTATGTTGTATTGTATTTGTTGTGTCTAAAGCTGTTATGGCAACCTTACCAATAGTTTGGCATCGTTCCAGAGGTTAAACTTATTTGCTTTTATGTAAATATCAATATCAATTTAAATTCTCAGGGTCACGGGGCTAGATTGGTAAACAAAATAGCATGAAATGAGAAACGTCCCTTATATCCTTAGATAAAAAGGAAATAAAATAGATAATTACTTGAAAATGACAATAATAGGAGTATAATAGATATTATATATTCCTTCAGTCAAGTCCTTTTTCTTAGCTTGGCTTGATCCAAAATTTAAGTCCATTTTGTTTATATGTAGAGCATTTAATATCTGTTTCCCTATTTTTCCCGTCTATACAATTAAACTTTATAAGTAATTAATTCTTCATAAATTAATATAGCATTGACCGCTGTTCTGGGAATATTTGGAAAGCTTTATTAATTCTTTACATATTTAACGTTTTAACTACCGTTTGACCAAGTCCATGTAAAGTGGTTAGACCACACTTATATTGTGGATTGGAGGAGTATCTTGATTTTCTTTTTCTTGGTGAAAGAAAAAGGGTGTTTCCTTTTCTTCTTCTATAATTCACCGTAGTGGGATATAAGTTTTAAATATAAACCTAGATAGTTCAACTCATTTTTTGTTTTGCTAGAGCTGTAATAGCTCGGCTTGTATGTAGATTGTCTTTCCAGTGTTGTGAGATTTGGGTGTGATTTTCGTCTGGTATTTTTATGATTCAAAACTAAGCTAATCAATCCTTTTGAAATTTTTTCTTTACTCTTGTGGACAAGAATACTGATATTCCAGAAGCTGCACTACCAGAACCTTTCAACAAAGAGTTCATAGCTTGATTTGTGAGGACTTGCCTGTAGATCCTTTAATACTCTCACCTCCAACTTCTGATAAAAATCAACAGCTATCACAGGAATGTAAGCCATATCCTCTTAAAAGACATTTCTCAAAGAAGAATGTTGTGGCAGACAGAAAATAATGTTGTAGCATGTCAACTTGCTCAGTCACATCATTCATATGACTGCTTAGATAATGAAGGAGGTGAAGGTGACAGTGAATGGCAGAAAAAATGTACTACTTCATATTTGAAATTGATCAGGACATGGAAAAAGAACAGCAGAATGAATCTTGTTCTATGGGATTACAATGTAGTGTTGTTAATACACCAGCACGTCTGATTTGCTCTCCACAGTCTGTCAATTGTCGTAGTTATGCTACTAAGGTCATCCTTTGCAAGCTTATCTGCTACCATATTGGCTTCTCTGGCTACAAACTGAAACTTTAAAAGCCAGTTCCTGCTTCTCATGTTGGAAATCAAATTCCATTCCGAGGAGTAAGTTCCTATATTTTCCCGAGGATTGTTAATTCTGTCAATGAGCTCATCGAAATCAGATTCAAAGATGACTGTACAAAGCCCAAGATCCCAGTTTCCATGCCTGGCAGAATTTCCCACTCTTCCGCTTCCACAAAAGAGCATTTGCCAAGGAATATAGAAAACCCATCAGCCCATTCAGATTCATACTGGGCTTGATAATAACTATAACTGAACTCTTCTTTATAAGTTGCTGGGTATTGCACATTCATACTCAATACATTTGTAGTGCAATTTACACTATAAAAGTGTTCCTATAATTAGGATCGAAGGGAGTATTCTTTATTCCTAATCAACCTTCTGAGGGGAGGAAGGGACCCCTTGTCTCTTTCTTAAACTCTTTCTAAAAGATTCTTGCATCTCCATTATATTCATCTTTTGCATGGATACATTCTGAAATTTGAATAATGTAGTAAGAGTTACGAATTAACTTTGATGTGTTGTCGTAGAGGTCATGATTTGATCAAGTTATTGCTCTTGCCCCCAAATTATTTGTCCTTTTAGTTTTCTGGTAATTGTTGCATCTCTTTTATGAGTTATTTGTGGCTTTATATTCTTGTCATTATCTCATATTTGGTTTCTCACTACAGGTGGCGGGGTGCAATGATTGTTCTCATGAAAATACGAATAAGACACAAGGTGGTTCAACAACCTGGCAGCAGACGCCGTCATCGTTGCTTGGCATTGTTGATGTGATATATTCTATATTTTGTTCCATCAAATGCTCTCCAATCACAAAAGAGGAGCTCCTGCACAAGATACTAATGAACAGTTTAGATTTTGTTGAGATGAGTATGTATTACTTGTGACTGTAACACGAGTAGTTTTTAACTGCATGTTAGTGTATTAACTATGGTGAGTGACTAACTGTTTTAGTCTTATCTACAGGAGAAGCTGAAGAGCAGATTAATTTTCTTGAAAAGTTAGCGCCAGATTGGATCTACACGAAGTCGGGCCCTAGCGGAGATACTATGTACTGGTGAGTCTCTCAATTTGCATCTACCAACCATGGAAGCTGAGTGTACTACATTGTCTGATGCCAAAATATATTATTTCTTAACTTCGTGAATTTGTATGTTTGAAATTCGGTTTTGATTAAATTAAATAATAAATATTTGTGTGTAGGTTTTGCTAATAATTCTCATGCATAGAAATTATTATGCTTGTATATTTAGAAAAGAAGATTGAATTTGAGAGAAATGGCAGTCAGTTGAATGAATAATCTGAGGCCTAGTCGATGATATTTATAGATTGAGTTTTACATAACAGAATGCATGTGCCAGCATAACTTACTAACAACTTGCTAACAGACACTCATCAAGTTGTCTTCCACGTCATTCTAGAGAACTAACACTACTGACACGTGGACATGCTGTGCAGGTTTGAGATTACACTGCGATACTCTGTTATTTACACTAACATGTATGAATCATGTAGCCCCTATATCGCCCACAATAATCGGTACTCTATCAAATTTGTCTCGTATAAACAATAGGTGCTGGTGTCTTTTTCAGGCGACATCCGAAGTCAGAATTCTTTTGAAAAATTACACTACCAGAAATTTGGATTTCACCCTTAACATAGTTTTTCCTCTGAATTTTGGATACTATATCTCTAAAATGTCCTAACTCTGAGGATTCTGCAGTATTAAGGAAGTGCCAGATTTGGAGTCTGTTCGATCAAGGCTATCTGGCAATATCATTAAGGCTTCGTGAGTGAAGGCTTCTATTGGCTAGGTATGGCTTATGGTCTCTTACGGAAAATGACAAATTGTCGCATTTGTAAACTGCTGCTAAGTGTTACAACTTATTCTGAATTATTATTATTTAGGTAAAAAGAGGTTATGAGGAGGGCAAGAGAATTTGAAGCACAAGTAAGAAACTAGGAATACTCAACCCATGCAATTTTATGTTGGTCTGAAGAAAAATCCATGTACTTTGTCAAATCACTGTATCTATCACCTTATAGTAACACAAGAAGAAGCAGACCATTTGTTATTAGGTGAACAGGAGAATGGAATTTCAGAAGCCATTTGGGCGTTTGCCTATTAAGTCAATATCAGTTTTAGTATATCATAATATTCTTTGTTTTTTTTTTTACCTTAATTGTTTGAGGTTACTGTAATTGGTAAGATTCGGTGAATCGGTGCCCGAAGTGAACTTTTGCAAAATCGACCAATAACCAGCTAAATGGTTGGGTTTCTCTCATCATCCCTCATAATCTTTAAATCACGTTCGTCCAATCAATACAATACTACTTTAACTTTTTTTCCCTTAATCAACAGCTTTCGATAATGGTCAATGAAAAACAAGATAAGGAGAGGATCTCTTTCCCAAAATAAAAGGTCAAGTTACTAGTGTAATGATTCAATTTTTTATTTAATATTTAAAATATTTTTTTGTTGATAGTTATAATAACATCGCATTTTTAGTAAAATACTAAAAAAAATTGTGAAAATTGCTGCTCACTTGTATTTTCAAAATCGCCTGTTTTTTCACCAAAGCTACCCCAAAGATGGCTTCGGAATGGATGTCCTCATTTTTCTCTGTCTTCATTTACTCTCAATTTATTATTTTTATTATTGAATTAACTTTTAATAATTGAGATTTAATATATTATAACAATATCATTATAATATTCGGTAACCATACTCACATAAATTTAAACCGTTAAAATTTAATACGAATGCATGAACATGAAAAATTGTTTTAAAATGTTGGGTAAATGTGTAAATTTAAAATTGAATTTTTTTGCTATGAGGATCCAACATAATTATGTTTTGTTGGTTGCAAAAGTAGATATAAACATTTTGAGAGGTAACAAATTTAGCTCTCCCGTGGACCGGGGCTAACGTCGGTTCCTTTGTTACTTTGTAGGTCCCATAGTTCTTCCAACTGGCTTGTAGTGTGCACTTATTTTGTTCTAAAGATTTGTGCGCACATTTTTCTATTCCTTCCCTCTCATTCTATCACCTTTGACCTCCTTCTTTACCTTTTCAAACTTTCCCTCCTCATTTACTTTTTCTAGATGAATCTGACAGGGGTCGTACACAAGAAATCGGTAAATGGCTCATAAGCAGGGACACTATCGGCAAGTGAAACACCCATAAGACTCAAGGACAAGTGATAGTGGTGAGCTAGCATATGCTGCAGCAGGAAATATCTAACAAGATTTAATTAAAGTTCCTTTTTCTCTTTTTTATTTCACTGGAAATATTTAAAAGGGAGTCTGAGGTGAGGGATGATGAGAGGGAGGAGATAGAAAAAGGTGGCACAAATATCTAGAACAAAATAATGTTTAACTAAAAATAATAAAAATCAAGTAAATTTAAAGGTTGACAAATTGGTTTACACATCATATTAAATTTAGTGATGCGACATGCTTTTATTGGTCATACATAGCATAAATGATGTGGTCAATAGGAAGAAGTGTGGCACTCAACACAAAAATTGACATGCATTATCTATGGTTAACAACAATGCCAAATTTGTTACATCTTAAAATGATTATATCTACTTTTGTAGCCAATAAAATATAATTGTGTTAGGTGCATATAGTGAAAAACCTCATTACTAAATTTGCACATTTACCCTAAAATATTTCATAATATTTTACTGTATGCAATTTTTAATTGTGCATTTATATTTTAAATTTATTTATACATATTTTTATTATTTAATATTATAATGATATTGTTATAATGTATTTAATCTTAATCATTTGGGAGTTGATCCAATGGTAGAGATAGTAAATAGAGAAAAATGTAAATGGAGACTTTTTTCCATAGACGGTGGTGGGCGACAATTTTTTCATAAAATTGTTATTGTTCAAGGTAAAAAAATAAAGGGTTAAAGGTGCGGACGCCAACGAAATGTTACGATAGGAAAGCATCATGGCAAAAAAATATTTTAATGGTACCTTAAATATCAAAAAATAAAATAAAAATTGAAACAAATTACAATGGGGTTAGTATTATCAAAAAAAAAAAAAATCACAACGGGGTTAGTTTGTAATGTAACGGCCATTGTAAATCTGAAATCCGAACTCCGCTGTTGTGCTTGTAGATCCTTGTTTGGTAACAATTCCTTTCCCTTCTTTCTCATAGAGGAAACCATTTCCTTGGAATGTTCCGTACAGCCGTGGCTCTATGGATAGCTTCAAGAAGTTCTTGATTTTGGAATTACTTGAGGATAAGAAACTTCCTCTGCTATGAGTGTGAGTCTCGCAGCTCTAGCCAAGTGCTTCCCGAAGAAATAAGACAAATTGGTCGTAATGATTGATGAATTCAGCTTCGCGTCTTTAATTAGAGCTGAGATAATTTCTTTATACGAATCTGGTTTGATGCCTTTGGTGGAATGCCATGTGTTTCACCCCTACCGGCCTCGCCCTTTCGTGTGGCAGGTTAAAGGGATTGCTTTTATTTGTTACCTTTTCATTATTACTTGGTCCATTTCACTTATATCAGAGTGAGCGTGATAAAGCATTTAACCAGTTTGTACTATCTACTGTACTGCTAAAAGTAAAATAAATAGAAAGCAAAAGTCCTTGAAGGGTTAAGAGTACATTTATCTAAAATAAAATACTGGGAATAAATACAATCATCCAAAAAACAAATACAACATATAATAGGGCATTCCCTATTCTTCAATTCGCCATTGTATTTCTTACCTTTCCAAAAAGGTTCTTGTCTACTAAGGCGCGGTTCCTTGTATCTACACACCGGTCTGGAGTTCAAGAATGAACCCCAAAGTAACTGTTAAACTCATGTACTATATGTGTATAGTGTATGCATGCAACCATGACATATAAAATCATAGATAAAATGCCAAATATACCATATATGCAAACAGAAACATACTCAATAGCCAATCATCACACCGTCGAGCTGTCTTACCAAGGGAAGCCCTGGAATTACCGGAATCACAAACTGTCAAGCCACCACTCAAGGCAAGCCCCGGATCAATCCTCAGCGCTAGGAACACAATAGTCAGGGAATCGAACACCAACATGTTCTGTATGCATATTTGGCTAAAAACAACACAAACACACATGGCAAAACAAACATACATCAAACACATAAAAGTACTTGAGTAAAGCAGTTACTATCTGTGGGATGTGTACTGACTAATAATTTTACAGTGCCTGATAGCCTTCCCAAATATGTATTAACCCTATACAACATCAAAATACCTTATTTTTTGGTATTTCCAGAAATACCCTTTCTATTTTCAAGAAATCCGAGCCCTAGACAGAATTTTCCAGAAATTCCAGTGAATCTGGCCCAACTTTAAACATTTTTAAGAAATTCCAAAAACATCCAATTGACATGAAATTGATGCCATAGGAACCCTTAGGATGTCTATTTTATAGGAAAAATACTTCCAGACCCCAAAAGGATTCATATTTAATGACACAGCCCAAACTTTACGCACCGGTCAGAAAAATACTGAAACTTTCTGGGTGATTTCCAACAATTTATTTCTCTTAGTAGGAAAATAAAAAAGACATAAACTTATATATCAAGGTGAAGCTCAAGATGTCTAATTTATGCCTGTGAAATTTCAGATCAAACCTACTTCCTTTACTAATTTTAAGAAACCGATGAAGCTTCGCTGCCCAGAAAATCCAGAAGCTGACAGCAAGCTATTCCTTTGGTTTCGGTGTTTTCGGGTTCGTAAACTTTAACTCTGACTTAACCCCATGCAAAATCACGTTTTAAACTCATTGTAACCCTTAAAAACACCAAATTCAGATCACAACTTCATGCCATGGTAAGGTGGACGAAAACCCTAACTTAAACTTCAAAGGTTTAGGTTTTTCGGTGTTTACCTGAAATCAAAGCTCTATTTTGTGATCTGGTTTCTTCTTCTTGGTGTGGGAACTTGGCTAATCCTTCCTCTTCCCTCAGTTGAGCACGCCTCTAAACAGCCAAGAATGAAAAATTTGGGCCTTTATAAAATAACCAAAATGATCATGGTACACTGAATTATCCGGTGCATGCTTTTGTCCACTGGTTAATAACTTGGATCAAGGCTTCTGACTTAATTCCCAAGTATTCCAGAACCCATCTGTGTTGCGCCTCCTTAGCCAGAAAATTCATATTTTTACATTTTAAAATGTGTAAATTACCTCTTTTTACCCGAAAGACCCTTTTATCTAGTGGTTAAAAGCATGTACCTTGGTTTTTGGCTTGTTTTCTCTTTCTTTTTTTCTCCAAAAATTTCCAGATATTTCCAGACACTTCCAGGGCATATGTGGCGCATCCTAGGCCCTCAAATCTAATCCATGTACTTTTTATTTAATTTATTCCATTTTGGTTAAAATTAAGCCCCTAATTGGTCCTTATCGGTCTCCTTGTCACCTAGGTTAACTTCCCTTAGGACATGTACTTTGTGTTTGGGCTTAAATACAGATAAAATCATCTGATTTTCTCCCCTAATCTTATGTGGTCGAAAATTCCTCATTAAGGGGTAAGGAATTGACTTTTTTACCCCTGTAATCATTACTAACTTTTTTTCTTTTTAATCTTGTAGTGACACGTGTCCTCAAGTAATAATTACAGCTGACTTTTCATTCCTATCTTCTAAAAAACGCAAGAAATCCTCATTATTCTAGAAAATGTCATGTGCACATCTATTTTAGCACATTTTTGCTCAGCTAATCATCTCATACCTTAGGGCATAGCTCAATATCATTTTTATCAACCGATTAACATAGTATAAGTGTTTTTGGTGCTCTTCTGCACAATCACTTTCACTTCTGCGGCCCTTAAGCTCTTGATCAAAATACTCGTGCAAAAGGGAGTGCAAAATGTTTTAAAACATGTCAAGAGAGCACTCAAAAATCCCCCAAATCAAATGACCAAAGTACCATTGCAAAATATCCTCTTAACTTGGCTTATTTTGCAAGTTTTGTTAACTTTTCCCTCTCCTCCTTGTTTTGAACGAATTTGAAGATTATTGAAGAAGCTTTTAAGTCATCATTTCATATTAATTACATGCACATGTGTCCCACATAGCAATTGACCAAAATGCCCTCAAAATATCTCCTTTCACATAGCTTCTTCCACAAGCTTTTTGACTTTTGCACCTGTAATTATGAAGGAACACGTGTTATACTTTTACTGGTCCAACACAAAAGTAGCTTTTTCCCTTGTCATGATGACGTGACACGTGTCATGATTTTATTAGACCAACACAAAAGTATGGCATCATTAGTTATCATGACCTTACTTTATTAAAGTTACTTTATTGGTGTCTACTCGGGATCCTGCTTGGGTTTTACTCGGGATTGGGACACGAAAGCTGAGACCCGACAAATGATGCCACATAACGGTATTTTCTCAAAAACGCACGGGGGCATACCCATTTGCACTGAAAATGTCGTATTCTTACTTATACCGACATATTTTCACTCAACTAATTGTCCTATACCTTAGGACATAGTTTGGTGGCATCTTTTTCAACCGAATTTATTATGTATAGGTCTTCTGTGCCCCTTTTCCATTGGCACTTTAATTCCACGGCTTATACATACTAGGTCCACTAACCCGTATAGCCGAGTTACTTAGTCCCTGAAAGGCTTCCTATCTCTCAACATTCTTGCGACTCTTCTCGAGCCGGCTTAGTCGTTCGCCTACTTTGGGCTTATTTTCAATTATCGGGATCCAAAATTTGGGATAGTACACCATGATATTGGAATTGGGTTTACTTTTCGAAAGCCATAAAACTCGATGACACCGATGAGGTCGCCGTCAATGCTTCATACTTGAAATATAATTAAGAAAAAAATATAATTACCTCTTGCCATGCTTAAATGATCTAAATTCCTAATCCATAAAATCATGATCCACTATTAGGATAACTGAAAACAAATAACACAATTAGTAGTAGAAAATAATCAAGTCTCTTCTGACTAGAAGATAGGCACAATGATGGTCTGTGGAATAGCCATCACCAGTTAGGGAACCCTCTGAGCCGTATTTCATATATCGCACTTACTTAGTCTGTCTCTCTCGTTATTTCCCATCAAGATTTTGAGTGATTAAATCGTCCGAGTAAAATCCTAGCTGGACAGGGCCTAAACTGACTAACATGCCATGCTTAGGATATTTTAATTAAACCAGTAAAATAAAATAAAGTAACATATACAATAAATAATATATAAATAATTAAAATATCTAACATTATCCCACTTGGCTCGTATACTATATGTCAATTTTGTAACTCTACCCCGCTGCGCCCATAAGAGAAAGACGTCTTCCTTTATAACAATACAAATGCATTATTTAACAATGAGTTCAAACCAGGTTCGGACACGAGAAATAAAATATTTTTATAAACATTTCAAATACTTAGCCCAATCGTAGAATACAATATTATAGTTCGAATGAGATTTTCTAAAAATTTTAAAACCATTGAAAACATTTTATTAGTAGTTCAAACTCATCATTAAAATACATCGTACCTTAAACCTTATTTGATCTTATTAGAGTATTTCCTTATTATTATGTCTATCCTAGTGCTTTACTATTCTCTTAATGTCCAACACATTACAAGCTCGTGACATACTTGGCCATCCCTGCAACAAAACATATATATATGGGTTCTATTACTATATGGTCAAAGGTATCTATTTATATATTCATCCCCTTTATCACAATTGGCTAATTCAAAATAATAACTAAGTAATGAGGAATATATACAGAAGGTGAATTAAAAATAAATTAATCTGCACTGTCAGCTTCTCTACCTTCTTAGCGTCAACCGATAACTACACCCTTGCCTCTTCAACCTTGCTTACTAGTCTGCCCATGTCTTGAATTTGTGGAAGGTTCTGAGATTCAAATGATGAATCCTAGAGTAATAGGTTAATCTCATATGCATAGCGTAAGCAATATATGATAGCTAACCATAATTATGAAACTAAATCATACATCATTCAGCAACGCGCAGCAACATAAAAGCTCACTAACACAAGCATCGTTGACTGCGAAACACGGACCCTACAAGTCCCGTAAATGCAAGACCCTACAAGTCCCAAATTCCACAGCGCTAGGAAAGACAAGTAGATTATAAGAATAATCTACAACTATTGAATGCAAACAAATGCATGTCCCAGACACGAGTCCACAATCATGGTAACATACAGCATATACAGGCACACAAAACATAGGAGATTAGAGTTACTATCTGTTGATCTTTCCGACAATGCACCTTCCTTAAGGTTCTTATCAATTTGCTTGTCCTTAAAGCTTGGGCAATTATCATGTCCTATAATTAACATTTATATATAGATGGGTTATTATTCAATCTAATCTTAATAACATAACTAAAATTATATCTCATCTTGACCCGCCCCAAGATACATGTCCTTTTATATCCTTATGATTATGAATGTATACCTATTGGGACTTATTTAATTGAATATTATTCCCTATAGAATAAATACTATTTCAGCCATCTAACCCTTCAACTTATCCAAGGAAGTTCTCACTTTAAATGTTAAACACAATTATCTACTTATATGATTATTCTCAGACTTATCAGAAATTAAGTCTTTAATTTCTCTGGGAATTTGGAAAAATGATATCTTGAGTTATACAACTCCAAATTGAGTTATTCTAGTTCCCACTTAAAGCTTGATAAGTCTATTTTCAAATATTAATAATCACCAAGATAATATATGGCCGAAACATTCCCATATTTTCAAAAATTATACATACTTTGAATCTGGAAGCAGAATTTTCAAGATTATGTAACCAAACTTTGAGAAATCATAATTTGAGTTTTAAACCTCCAATTAACATGTTCTATGACTTGTTTTAAAAATTAAGAGGTCTAATACACTCTATCCAAAATTCACAAAAAAGCAATGTTGTTTTCCTAATCAAAACATTTCTTGAAAATAACAGTTCCAGTTTTGAACATATAATTTCCAGATTTCAATATTCAACTTCAAAAATCCATATATGGAGTTCTAGGTGTCCAAATTAGGTGATTCCAAATCCTATGAACTCCTTATTAAGTTTAGTTTCTAAGAAAAATGGTTTTAGCATTTTATCAGACGCCTACCATTCCCAATTTACAAAAATGTGACCACTGTCAGATGTCACTCCAGAACTGTAACTCATTTTCAAAAATTCATAACTCCTTCTGTACTTATCCAAATAATGTGTTCTTTGACTCATTAAATTTTAAGGAGTGTAATATATGTTCACAAATTATCAGGGTTAGAGGAGGTTGTTTGCTTAGTTTTTATCTCACTCAAATTATCACTCCATCTGTAAGATTCAGACTCTCCAGATTTCTGACCTAACTTCCAAAAATCATATCTCAAGTTCTAGACCTCTGTTTAAGGTGATCCAAGACTCGTTTTAAAGCTTAAAGAGTGAAATTTCATCTGACAAAATTTCATAGCTAAATTCGACCTCTAACCCATGAAAATAACATGCAAAACATGCTTTGTTTTCGGACTAAGATGCAAAGGTGAAAAACAACACATGCAACTTCAATCTATGGCTCAAATCTTCCCGAAATCAGACTCCATGCACTTATATAAGACATGCAAGGTTTAAAAGCTTGTTTACTGAGCCAAAGAAGTTCAGAAATTAACTCAAAATTGACATGCAATCAGCAAAATGATGTCATGAACTCTTTCTCTCACTAACCCATGAGTTTTAACCACCAAGAGCTCTCAAATCTTTAGCAATCTCAGAAAAACCAAATGAGAATTCATTTAAGAGACTCACCTTAGTTTAGTGATCGATTTGCACGTGAGCTTTGATTATCTCTTTCTCTTCTCCGATGATCTTTGACTGCCTCTCTCTCTCTCTCTCTCTATCTCTATCTCTAAATGAATCTGTCTTAGACTGGAGAATGAATGGAAGATGAAGGAATGAGGGATGGAGTATGAGAGAGTATGAGTTGTTGTGTGTGTGTGTGAAACAGAAGCTGAAGGAAAGGAGGTGTATATGCGTGTTGATCGTATGGAGAGGAAAGAGGAATGAAAGGATGTGAGATGGAGTTGCTGGTTGAGAATGAGGGTGGTGTGCGTGTGTGTTGTTGGAATGGGAGAATGTTGGAAATTATGCCTTAGGAGCAAGTCATTGTACTTTAAACATTAATGTTATTTAAAGTTATTCTCCATTTAAGTTATCATTTCATTTGCATGTTTATTATGATAACTGTATCCGTGGACGTATCATAGAGATTGTCCTAAATGTCCCTGGTCGGTCATCTATGTAGGAACGAAGATGAATTAAGACCAGTATGACTTTGATGAGGTATAGAGATACAGATCAAAGTCATAGGTACTTGTAAGAGTACAAGGTGCTGGATCGACCCACTATGAGAAAGCTGCATGGATTTAGTCATAAGCTTATCTCATGTATAACCGCGTCACAACGCCCTTTGACCTGAGATCATCATGGATTCCTACATGAGAGTCGCTGATCTTGACCTAGTCAAAAGTCACCTTTGATCGGGTGATGATAAAGGCTTCGATCGGGATTAGTGGTTTTCATGCAGAGGAATGCGAATGGTCAAGATGAGATTTGTCCCTCATATTTGTAGAGAGATAATACTGGGCCCCTTGATGAGTGAGTCTGAGTAATGTATGGTCATACTACGATGGAAAGAAGTTTTTCATTTCAATTGTTAGACTACTCAAGAATCGAGAAAGTAATGGTCAAGAATAGGAGGTTGACATTATCCATGCTTCATCCTTGACCAAATTATCACGTGACAAAAGGGACGTGACATGGTTGTATGATAGGTTGTATCGTATCATCGATCCCGATATGAATTGGGTAGTCAAATGTCTTGCTAGAGGCTGCTTGCGATTTGTGGGATGATACAATATTGGCCCGCTGCCAATCTCATGTGGGCTGCGGCGGGGACGGACACGTGGGGGGCTAGGGGTGGCCCACGCCCCCTAAAATTACAGAACTTAACCCAAAAATTTTAGGAAATTATATTGTAGTCTTATAAAACTTTTAATTTTTCCACTTTAGTTCTATTAAAAGTTTCATAGAGGGACTAAAATGAAAATATTGAAATATTTATAGGGCGGAATGTAATTTTATGAACACTTAGATTCTATTCTATAATTTTCGCCCCCTAATTTTAATTCCTGGTTCTGCCCCTGCCTGCAGGGTCGCACACAAGAATAGCCCAATACGAGTAATGGTGTCCAGATTCATTGAATCTTATATATGTCTAAGATTTAATGAATACGACATTTAATCTAGGATGGAAATATATATATATATTATTAATTTTGAAAATAATAATAATATTAAATAACTAAAATTAAATAATAATAATATATTATTAATTTCAAATAATATTATTATATAGCATTTAATTTATTTGATAAATTAAATAACTAAAATATATAGAGATATAGTATCTCATATTTAATTTTTGAATAGAGATATCATATATCGATTTAATTTGAATTGAGATATAGTATCTCGATTTAATTAAATTGATAGATATCATATCTTTGATTTAATTTATAAAGAGAAATTAAATCGGCGGGCTTTAATTTGGATTAAATAAATAGATTAGATTAGATATGTTGAATGATTTAATTAATATATTATTTTAATCAAATTCGAATTTCAAGATTAATTAAGATTAATTTTAAAAATATTTTAATACAGACATTTAGGGTTTTAGAAATCTTATAAGATGATGATCTGTCGTATTAAAAGTAACGGACCGAGCCGCAAAACTGAAACCCTAGAGAAGAGATGTGAGATGCAAAGCTTGAAGGCGCTAGCACGCCACCGTCCTTGTTGGAGTGCTGTTCGGTGTGGATACTTGTAGAGGAGTGTATTCGTAGAGTTGGTTCTTGTTGATCGAGTAGGACGCACACAAGTTTGCATAGGTACGGTTCCTAACAAACCCGATTTAAATGCCGTTGATAGGATCTACCTATGAGATTCGTAAGATTTTAATGGATGAAATCTTTACATTTGCTGTAGGGATCCCAACAAAGAATACGTGAAAGTGTTTGTGATGTGTTTTATGTGTGTGTATGCCGTGGAGGAAAGAGGCCGGAATATGAGAGAAATGAGGAAATGGAGAGAGGTAATATTGTGGTGTCTTACTTTAACAAAAATACTCCTTTTGACTCCCTACTAGGCTTTTGTTTGCAATCTAGTCCTTTTCTTATTTAATTACAAACATTAGTTAGGTAATCAAAATTAATCCTTAATTCCATTTAAAGACTTTTTTCTCCCTCAAATAATTTCTTAGGCCATAAAATACTGTCTCTAAGATATTTAGGCCAAAAATTATTGCCCAACTATTTCCCCTTAATTTTTGAGAAAATATGCCTTAATTTCTAAGTATTAGCTTTAAAATTTATCCAGGCTAATTTTTTCATAAATAATTCAATGTAATATTTTTAATTCCCTAAACCCAAAATTTAGGATGTCACAAATTTGGGTGTTAAGCTAAGTAAGGATGTACTACCAGAATCATGGCAACAAGTCTCCTTAAGTCAGATATTACCTTCCATGTGTTACAAGCAACACCCTTATTAATGGGTTAAAACTTAATGAATAAACCTTAAATGTTTATTCGGTTCCTACTTAAATTTTTGTTAATTTGTATGACTTGGTACCAATTTGAGACAACAAACTATAACTTGAATTTCATTTTGATAATACCTCATCTAGATAACTTAATGTGATTATAGTTGGCCCTTCAAAGGCTAGGGCTTAAACGGGCTGGCCCGTTTTGGCCCGTGTAAAGAAAAACACATATTTCTTAGGCCTGGCCCTTGAACATAAGGGCCAGGGCCGGAAGCCTTTTGAACAATATTTTATTATGTTTTCAACTTTTTTTAAAGAAATAAAATAAGTAAATTATAACAATAAAAATTCTAATTTAATACATAAATATTGTCAAAATTAAGATATAAACAAGTATGCATCAAGCATAACCAAATGAAATATTCTTGTAAACCAAGTAATTTTTATAATCAAGGAGAAAACTTAACAAATAAAAAACACTTCTCATAAATATGTCTTGAAAAGTGTAAGGAGTTAACAAAATAAACAACATTTTATTAATATATGCTTGAGAAGTACAAGTTACAATATATGAACAAAACAATCACTAGAAAATAAGTAAAATATACAAAATTAATAAGAATATTCATGAAACAAGAAATATCTTTTTGTAAATTTTTAATTTTTAAGGTTCTTAAAACAAAATGTTCTTTAATTTTAAAAAGATAATAATAGCTAAATATTTGCAACATAATTAATAAAGTATAAAAATCAATAATATTATCATCATATAATTAATTTTAATAAATAAAAAAATAAATAGGCCTAAACGGCTAAGCCCTTAGTTCTTAAGGGTTTGGCTTTTAGGCCCATTTTCACTTTCACGGGTTTGCGTGTTAGCTTGAAGGCCGCATATTATTTTTCTAGAAATTTTTCCCCCCTATTTTCTATATAGATTTTTTTCCTGCTATGCTAGAATTGCCTTGTAAACTACATTCTAATGCATATAATATAACCCATCAAGGTTGGTAAAAAATCCTGAAATTTACCAAACAAAACATAGTGAAAGTGAAATGGCTAAGGCTTCTTTACACTTTGAGCTAATGGGCCTCAACACAACAGACCAGACATTTATAGATAACTTATATATATGCCATTAAGGTTGGTTACAAAAAGTCCTAAAATTTACCAAACATAATATAGTGAAAGTGAAATAGTGAAATGGGCTAGGGTTTCTTTTTCACTTTGGGCTAATAAGCTTCACCACAACAAGCCAGAAAACACTTCACAAGTTCACCTTCACATTTATTTTATAAAAAAGAAAATTTTGCAGGCCAGCCTGTGAACCCGCAGCTAATCTGCACTAGCCTGCGGGTTAGATGGTGTGGTTTGTACTTTTTTGGGCTAGAAAAACCCCAACCCTAACCCTATCATAATCCACGGGTTGAGCCCGTTTTAGCGGCTCTAGATCTTGGCCATTTGCATATTCAGTCTCATTACGTCCATACATATCCGGGTCGCCGATGATGATTTCACACCCACCTCCTCCTTGTCTAGTCGATGCTTCTCCAACCATCTTCCTCAAAGATGTTTTCAGATCGGGGTCATTTGGAGAAGGCTGAAAATTGTGTTATATTAATTGTTAAAAATAATAATAATGAAATTTGAATATATTGAAAGCAACAAGATAAGATGACGTGAAAGAAGGAAGAAGAGGATGAAATGGTTAAAATATTTTTATTTAATAGCCTAGACATTTTTGTGCCATAAATGCAATCATAGAATCAATTTTGGTCAAAACATTCTCTCTTTCCCTCTTCCAAAAATAGTCAACTTTATCAATCTTAACATATTTGGTAATATTGCGCCAGAATCTTTATGTATAGTTTTGCACCTAAGAAACTTTATCTTCATTGTTAATATTGCACCTTAGTCCCTTTAAAAATAATAGTATATGACTATGTAGAATTTAATTTGATCCAAAAATCATATATTTACTTTATAAAAAGCTTAAATATATGTATATTTAAAAATATATTATTTTATAATTGATTATTAAAAATTCACAATAACTTAAAAATATTTGGTTAAGCATGCCTACTATAATAGGGATCAGATCTTGCATTCACTTTAAAATTTTAAAATAAAAATAAATGCATTTCAAACATTTGTAATCTTATCAATACGTCTATAATATTATAAGTAAGTAAAGAACAATAAGGTTAACAATTTAAAAAGAGAGAAAAAAAAAAGCAAGCTAAGCAAATTTGGGAAGGAAAAATGAACAAAATTTTAAAAGGAGATTTTATGGAATAAACAACAACAATTAAGAAATGATACAATAGTCCCTCAATGATCTATAATTTATATGTAGGAATATTAGATTATGAGTTTCTTACTTCATTAGCCGCATGGTACACATAGGCTAAATTAGGTTTAGCAGCCAATAAATATAGCCCTAAATCCTTCATATAAATCCAGAATTTCGTCCAGAAAAAATGGCTTAACTTCAACCGATTGTATCTCTTTGTACCGAAATCAAAGCTACACTCTAGGTATATTTGAAAATACCTAGATGTCTACTTTATTTCTGAAAAATTTCATGATTTAATGACTTCATCTTAAACATAAAATAATAGCCTCTTTGTGGCTGACTTCAGAAAACTTCTACCCGTAAATTTCGCTTAATTTCGCTAACTTGATCTTCAACTTCCAAGAATTTTGCTCCACCATATTTTCCATCAAATTTTCGAAATAAAGACATTTTTAACCATAAAAACAAGAAGAAAAAACTACTTTGGAAGATTAAAGATCAAAGCACAATCTAATTATGAATTTAAAAACTAAAACTCAAGAACTAGAGAACTTACCCTTGAAGCTCTTCCTCCTTCTCATTGCTCTATGATTTTTGCCCTCTCTCTATACTCAATCCATTTGATTTGAGTTGGTTTTTGATGTGAAGAATGAAGAGAGCCAAAATCTCTGTTTATAGTGAAAGTCTAAGATCCTAAACCATTGGATCAACAATCTTAATCAATGGCTCATGGGTTTTGGTCTTTTATGAAGACACAAATTCAAGTCTCAAAGGCTCTCATTGGCTTATTTTATTTACATAGGATTTAGGCTATTTTCCTTGATTTATTAAATACTCTTTTATCCTCTTCCATAATTAATGAACCCATGTGCCTATTATCCCATGTGTTTGATTTAAGTAATATCTTGATTTAATTAATATAATTTCCCTTCTTCTTTTGCAAGAACCGTGTACTCCTCACCTCTCTCCTTCATCCATTTTCCAATTATATTATCCTATCTCATTTAATCCCACGTGCTTTCATTAATTATAATATCTTGAATTAAATAAGATAACCTCTCACATACACACACACAAACCGTGCTCTCCTCCTCCCTCTCTCCTTCATCCATTTTGCATTAATTGACCCCATGTGCTTGCTTATCCTCTTCCATTGCATGTGCTTTCATTTATTATCCTATCCTCTTCCACTATTTAATCATCCCATGTGCTCTTAAATCTAATTATAATAACTCAATTTATTAAATAATCCTTTATACTCTTATCTTGATCCTTCACCCTTGGATCAATTTGTGTTTGTTTCAAAATAGATCCTCACCATTTTATTCATTGCTTAATTTTCCCATTGGTCCAATTAATTTTATAAGGATTAAGCTCATTTTCTTGATTTATCATTGGCCAATTCAATTATACAAGGATTAAGATTAGTTATAGGTTTGAATAGAACCATTGGATTTAGCTTTATTGGTTTAATCTTGCCTTCATTTATGTAGAAAAATCCTACAACTATTGAAGATCTTTATTTCAAATTGCATGTGCTCTTATTAATTGTTTAATCTTTCCTCTTCTCTTTCCCATGTGCAAACTGTACCACGCTCTTGACTTTAGGGGATGAAGATTTAATCCTAATTAGTACCCCTAATGTAGTGTTTAAGATGTTATTAGGTATAATTGTTATTGTGTGATTGGTTCTTTAATTGATTATGATCATTAAAACTCATTATATGCTAATCTTATCTTTTAATTAATCCTTGATTTTTAAATCAACACCCCTCAATTTATGCTTTTTAATTTACTTTTTGATGATTTTTGAAGAATTACACAATTATTTTAATTAGTGAAAGCTTAATTGCCTAATAATTATTGTTTATTTCCTTTAATTTGATTAAGTGTTTTATAACATTGCAAAATATCTCATTTTCAAGACTTAACCAACAAGTTTTCATCATCTTTATCTCATTCTCTCATTTTGGACGTTTCTGATGATCCATTTAGGACCATTGAATTTGCTTCTCCATGTGTCAAACTCTCATGGCTTGTTGGCTCAAAAATATCAAAATATTTTTAGAAGACTTAGGCTTAATTAACATGTGTTCTTATCTTGAATTAATTGCCCATAAATGCTCCCACATGCCTAGCTGATTGGAAAGACTTTTGGGCAGATTTGTATGATGCAATTAATGACATTAGTTAGCTCTAAGTGTCTTTTGAAACTAGATGCAAGTTGGTAGTTGATTGCCAAATAAACAAGAATACACTTAGGTGTTAATTATCATGAAATACTTGGCTAATACTCCTCCCCCTTGGCTGCACGTTTTTTTAAAATGAATTTTGGGGCTGATTAAGAAGCTTAATTAACTCCTAATCAAGTGCTTATGTGTTACTAATTACATATCCCATTGCATAATTGATTTGTTAGCTTTAACCATGGTAATTAGTGCTTAATTAGGCAAGTATTATTTCACCCTCATTGGCTTAATTATGTTCAAGTATAATTAGCCCTCTTTTGATGATCCTAATTTTCCTTTAATCATCTTGAAGCATTTTGCAACTAATCTCAATTAGTGCAAGCTAAATTGTTCATTTGTTGTTCCTAATTCCCTTTAATTAATTTAAGTGTTTTCATAATATTTTCTTGTCTTATGATCACTTAAAATAGCTATTATTTCATGTTATTTAATGTCACATTTTATAGCCCCTAATATGTAGTCTCATAATTAACCATTGGTTAATTAATTCCAAAGTGAAATTTGGATGAAAATATAATCAATAGATTATAATCCTTTGTGACACATATTCACCTTTGCATTTTGCTAATTTATTTATCAAAATACAATGTTCACATGTATTATGAAAATTAGGGTATTACAAAATGCATCCCTCCTTTAAGCATTTTTTCATAAATAAATTGTTTCCGGCTCTTCTATATTTGCCACATAGTCATGGCAATGAGAGCTTTTTGCCATTCAGAAAGCTGCAGATCTAAAAAAACAGTGAGAAATCCATGTTTTTTTATCAAAACCAGCCTCATTGTCAAAATTAAAGGAGAAATTGCTCACAAACCAGGTGCTTTGTGCCCAAAGACAAAACCAAAATAGATGGGTCATGGTTTCAGCCTTTGACTTCCATATCAGGCACACATCTGCCACACAAACCCTTCTTCGATCGATTCAGATTTGCAAAGGTGGGCAGAGTATTTGATAGTAACTACCCTCCAAACAAACATCTTCACTTTATGGGGTATTTTTAAATTCCACACTGTTTTTCATATGTTCTTAAATGAATTTGAAGAAGGGCTGGCATTTGTTCACTCATTATCATTCACCAACAACTTAGCTATCCTATATCCATCCTTCACCGTATACATCCCTCTCCTTCCCCTATCCATATCCATTTTTCTTGTGTTTGTTGCTGCAATTATAGTATTTAGTATGGCCCTTTTTCAAAATCTTCAGTCCGTCTCTCTATTGACAATAAATTCCAGCCATTATTTTGTCTCAAATCTGCCACTGTTAATCTATTGAATGACTCGTGAGGACAAAGAGATAGGAGCTTTTTACCTGGGATCTTTGGCAGCCACGGATCCTTCCACACCCTCGTGTTTCTTCCATTGCCCACACTGGCCAAAATATTACCTTCCAACACTCTTCGGCCTTCTAGGATGCTGGACCGAATCCAAGAAGCTCTACTTTTTCTGCTTCAAGAAACTAGTTCCGGACATTCAATTTTTGGAATCATAACTAAGTCAGTTTTGTTTATTTATGTCAAAGGAATCCATCCTGAAAATAAGAGTGAACTAGAGAACATACTTGAGCTCCTCAGTGTCCCACACTTTGTGATAGAAATTTCTAGTGAATCAATCTGGGCCTCAGGCTTTTGTTCCCCCATCTCAAATGCAACTCTTTTTACTTCCTCATATGTTATCTCAACCATAAGAGCCATGTTGTCTTCCTCTGTCATCAACTCACCCAAACAGTTTAGAACCTCAGAAAATTCTTGACTGTGACTTATGGAGACCAATTTTTCATAGAAATCTGAGAAGCTTTCCCAATTTGCTCCTCCTGCTCCAGCCATAAGCCTTGTTTGTTCTTCAATCTAATGATTTTGTTTATGCATCTCCTTATTATAGTCATGTGGAAGAAGCGGGAATTTTGGTCTACACATTTTAACCATTGAACCGAAGATTTTTGCGCTCACTACACCTCCTCTTGATTCTATAGTTCATCAACTTTTCTTCTTAAATCAGCAAGCTTCTGGGGGGTTTCAGCATTCCAATCTTCATCTAAGCGTTGCTTAACCTTACCCATTAGTTTTTTTATTAGCATAGCACAATTTCCAAATTCCTGTCTACTCCACTCAATGAGAAGATTTGAGTTAAATTGTCCACCAAATCATTCAGCCTACTATCAAGTTAAATTGTCCACACTTAAACATTTGCTTGTTGCTTGTCCTCAAACAAAAGAAAGAGAATTCATTATCTGAAAAGAACATTACTTATGAAATTCCTAAACAGAGAGCAATAAACCACTACACTTAGATCATATCATCAAATCTTATTTAAATTAATGTCTTATATAAATAGATCACTAAGCCAATAGCCTTAAACAATTGTAATAATCTCTTAACATCCTATGATCAAAGAATCGGTGAGTAATAAGTGCAACAATAATATTAGTAGAAGAATATTACGCTACTCAACTTATCTAGAAAAATTCAAATGCCCCCACTGAACCAAGCTTTTCATTTAATTAAATAGGAATCCTCGTGTAAAACATAGTTTTTTTCCGTTTTTTTTTCTTGAGAAGTTGCAGGTCCCCTTGATGCAACCCGCACATGGGTACGCAAACACTAATACTCAGCTTACTCCAACGTACACCTCAAGGGCATTTAGCCCAACTCATAACCCTATTTGACTTTACCGTTTGACGCGAGTACCAACATTGGTGATGAAGTGTCCCCAGTTACTATGTAATGTCTAGAAAAGTCATTGGAGTTGTATGTGTGTGTGTGTGTGTGTGTGTGTGTGTGTGTGTGTTTTAAAAAAAAACATGAGTCATTTCCCTAAACAAAAGTTTTACTTAACTAGCTAGTAAACGCCATCATCTAATTTTCTAAAGAAATCATGTAGCAAAATATTCATAAACTAATAATCTATTGATAATATTACAAACTAATCTCTATTCTCATGATCAAACTCAAGATTGATACAAAAATTCAAGACTTAGAGGCTTAATTGAAACATTCTTCTCTATCTTAATTTTTGATTTGATAATATTCTCTAAGATGGAGAAAACTCAAAATTAAGGTCAATCATAAACAATGCAAAAATCTCAAAAAAATCTTTTCAATTGCATAAGGACAAGCATAACCAAAGAAATTATATCCCTCCCCACACTTAAATCAAACACTGTCCTCAATGTTGCAAAAATATAAAGAGGGAAAGGAACTACTCCCCGGTTTAGGCTTCTATTTCGATGTGAGTGCTTCCTCCGGTACCATCTATGATGTTTCAAATTTTGAGGGAAAGAGTGCACAAGTAAGAACCCGTTTGGTAGGGGAAAGTTTGGAGGGAAAAGGAAGATGAGGATCTTCCACACCCAAAACCCGTTTGGTGAGCAAAATCCCGCCGCTTAAATTCCATCTTCCTTTAAACATGGGAACTTGGGTTCCTCGAAACTCGGAGTCAACCCATGATCCTCCCGGAAAGAAAATATCTCGGGACAACTTTGCCCTCACTCTTCCAATCAAAGCCCCATCATCATCCGAGAAACGCAATGGTTGTTGGTCTTTCTCCACCAACTGCTCGTTTCGTTTCTTCTCGCCTGAACGAAGATGAAGGTGCCGATTTCTACTTCTTATCCGACTTATCTCGGTTTTGTGCGATCCGCTCTGTTTCAGTGAAGGGAAATGAGGAAGAGCGACGTGAGTGCGATATGATTTTCTCTATCCCACTTGTCAAGTTCTTGCTTTTATCGTGATTTTCCATATCCCGTTTCACGATCTGGCTTTTTTTTCCTCGAAACGTTTGTATGCTTTTATAAAAGACAAAACGATGCTTTCCGATTCCGATCCCCGTTTTGCGATTCAAGTTCGTTCGTATGCCTTTTTTTCCGGAAACGTTTGTATGCTTTTATAAAAGGCAAACGATGCTTTCGATTCCGATCCCCTGTTTCGTGATTTAGTTCAACGTTCGAACGTAACTTTTGTGTTTGAACGTCCGAGGGGCATTTCAGAATCACCTCACCTTCCCACTTAACCAACACCCAATTCTTCATACCAAACAATTCATTTTCCCGCAACTTAAGTTCCTTCCCATGTTTACCAAATGTACTCAACTTTTTTAGTTCTCAATCTTCCCTTCCATTCCTTTCCCTCTTTTAAGTTCCTTTCCTCTTTAAATCTTCGCTATACCAAACGGGCCCTAAGACTTTGCAACAACAAAAGGAGTGATCTTCTTCCAACTCTGAATAAAACTAAAAGAAATAAAGAAAAAATAATAATAAAATATGCAAGAAAAATCCTTAGGTTGCCTCCCAATAAGAGCTTGGTTTATAGTCTTCTGCCCGACTATGTCGAATGTCAAGGAGGTTGGGACAAGCAGATGCCAATGTTTCCCATAAGAGGATGTAGAGGTCTTCGCAATTTGTTCACTGTTCTCGTAAGTATTCTCCACATTATGTTGTCCCAAGACGCTTTAAGAGGCTCTTTAATGACAAATGAATCCAATTTAGCTTGATTAAGGTCATCTATCACAAAAGAACCCTTTGCACATTGTTTGAATTCATTTTGAGACTCAATTGCTTTGGGCTTCTTAAACTTGACTTGCTCATCACCAAGTCGTAGAATTATCTCTCCTTGTTCTTCGACATCAACCACCGCTCTCACAAGAGCTGTGAATGGTCTCCCAACAATTAGCAAAATCTCTTGATCTTCATCCATGTCAAGAACAACGAAGTCACCGGATAGATAAAAGAGCCAACTTTTACTAGTACATCCTTAATGATACCATATGGATAAGAGAGACTCTAATCGTACTAGCTTGCTGTAACAAATGTAGGACTAGCCTCCTAGTTAAGCTTCTTAAAAGAGATGAGGCATAAGATTTATAGCAGACCCAAATCACACAATGCACCACCTTCAAATTTGTCACCAATCACACATGGAATAGTGAAGGAACCAGGATCTTTACACTTTAAAGGAACATTAGGTTTAATAACACTAATGATCTCCTTGGTCAACGCTACGATTGAAAACTCGTAAAATGCTTCTTCTTACTCAACATCTCTTTTAGGTACTTAGCATACTTAGGCATTTGCTCTAAGCTTCTATCAATGAGATGTTAATGTGTAATTGCTTGAAAATATCCAAGAATTTCTTGTATTGCTCATCAAATGCCTTCTTTTGGAATCTTTGAGGAAACGGGTAGACGCGCCTCCATTTAGGAATCTCGATTTGCTTCCCTTTTCTTTACCTCCTTCTTTTGGGATTCACTATCCTCATCTACTCCTTAGCCTTTTATGTAGACTACTCTTTATCATTTCCTACAAGACCTCAAGAGTTTCTTCGTTATTAGGACTTGAAGGCTTCATTGTCGCCTGTCGTACTGTGTAATTCTTGACCATTTCTAAGGGCAATGGCTTTACACTCTACTCTTTCATCTCTACGAGGATTAAGCACAGACATTTGGCAATTCTCTTTGTTGTAAATATTCACAGCATTTGCAATTTGTCCCACTTGTACCTCAAGATTCTTGATAGATGAGGTTAAACCCGCAATGATGATCTACTCTTGCATTAATAGCACATTTTCTCCGAGTACTCTTTAATTGAAAACTTGCAAGCTGAGATATCACTGCCTCTAGATCATATTTAGGTTCTTGGGCATGAATGACTTCCTTTTCAAATTGATAGAACCTATGAGGTGGTACTTGTTTTGTACTAGAGGTTGATGCTTCATTAAGAGTCACTCCATATTTCCAAGCAGAGGTTAAGATTTTTACGCCACCCGTGATTGTAGGTGTTCGAGTAAGGATTGTTCTCGTTGTTGCCATGGTAGTTCCAGATAGTTCACCGGCTCGTTGAGATATGAGGCATTGTCCATTTTCATGACAATTTCCATAGTAATCACAAGGGCATAAATAGCATTGACTCCTATGTGTCTACCATTAGATCGATTTACTTGAGCTTCTAAATGATCGAACCTCTTGTTGATGGTATTTAACATTGCCATCGATGTGAAGAAGGGTCCTCAATAACTTTATCAACTGACTTCATTGGCCTTCTCGTCATTGTTGTTCTGAAAGTTTATGGATAAGTCATCTAGGCATTTCTACATGATTCATCTAAGCTGCTTTGTAATCCCCCATTATTGACCGCGTTAATTCGATTTAGATTCGTGGAGTCAACCGAGTACCGAATATTTGAAGCAAGACCCACTTCTCTAGATTGTGACCAGGCTCGTCGACAAGCAACTTGAACCTCTCCCAGGCCTCGTACAGTATGTTCACCAAATTGCTGATGTAAATTAGTAAGAGCGGCTCGTGTGTCCACACTTATTATGTAGAAAAAATCTTGATTTATACTTTTCTTCCAAGTTGTCTCCCTGTTATGTTCGCCTCTCTTCTAAGTTGTTGAGCCAATTTTGGCTTTCCCTTGCAGAGAGTAAGGA